>VZRQ01003281.1:543899-757026 GCA_013397975.1 Machaerirhynchus nigripectus | reverse complement strand
ATTACCTTGGTATTTATTGTAAGGATCCTTAGGTGCACCACGACCAGGTCGAATACACCTCCATGCACCCCCGCAATGGCCACCGCAATCCCCCTCCTCTATATCTGGTCTTACATTCTAGGTCTTACTAATTAGCATATCTACCAAAAATTCCCCAATGAGAGGCTCGAATGAGCCCCCCTCTCTATGGAACCCTCCCCTGGATGGTTCTATCTTAGTTTACAAAATGTGTTCTGGAGAGGACCTTGGGGCCTGGGCACACTGGCACCCTAACTACAAAGCCTCTAAAATGTTTAGTCTCAGCTTAACAAACAAGTCCAAGAATGTAGGCAAAAGCACCAAGAATACAGAAGTTGCAAAAAGGTATAACAGGGGTATAAAAGAAAAGACAAAAATCATCATGGCATCAAAAATAGCTCCAATGCTTCCCTCTGTTGCAGGGTTCCACCTTGTCCTGGCTGCTGTAACAGTGCCTTGGAGAAGGTGGCACTCAGAAGTCAGCAAGAAAGAGGCTTGAAGGAGACCAACGTGGACCAGAGCCCTCTCTACACAGCTGGGAGCCAGTGGTGCAGCCCAGACCAGCTCAGCCGGGACAGAAACTCCAGGACTGGGGTCATTGTATTGCAAAGGAGCCATTGTAGTGAAATCAATAGGGACGTTTTAAAATACTCCTACATGACAATTCCAGTGTCAGAGCAGTGCAAGTCAAAGAAGGTTGTTCTTCATAGCAGGTTAAACTCCTGAGGGTGGAGATAATCTCACAGCAGGAAGGGAGGAAAGTGCTGTGCCTGCCTGGGCCAAGATGCTTTCACACTCCCCATTGCCAGCTTTAGGCTACAGAGCCGGCCATTATCAGAATCATTGTCATGATTATCCTAAAATCTGCTGCCTGACATTCAGGCATCTATCAGGAAAAGACCCAAGGCCCTATTAGTGCAGGCAATAAGCCCCCAGGAGGAGGGGAGGAAACTCATTCCTAGAGAAATTAACGTTCCTGCTGGCTACATTCCTATCAGCTTTGTTAATTCTGAAGTGACATTCATTGGTAAATCTGATTTTACCATCCTCTCCCATCAATCAGCAGGACAAGTCTCCTAACAGTTTGTTTTTATTGTCACACACAATATTTTTTCTCACAGACACACGATCTACTGGCCCTGGGAGAAGCTGAGCATCAAGCCTCTGTTTCTATGTGAAAACCATGTGCCCACCACGATCAGTGTGTCCTGACTGTCTGTGATATCTGCTTTCCTGCTCTCAAGCTGCAGTTCAGGAACTCAGCATTTTCCTACTAAACATATTAATCAATCGTGAAAGCATGTTTCTCCCTCCCCAAGTGATGTTTCCAAAGAACATGATGTTTAAATATTAGAAAAATCCTTTACCTGGAGATGCTTCCACTGCAAATGCATATTAGAGATTTGAAAACAGTGGCCGATAAAGCCTATGTGTTTTCCTGATACAAACGGAAGTGTTTAAAAAACCGTTGAGTTTTCATCCCACACATCAGCAAGTCAAGTCCCGCTGAGATTCTAATTCCTCAAGCTGATTCAGGAATATTTTGCCCTGTTTTAGACGGCTGGTCACAAAAGACAATATCTGACAGGTTCTCATCTACAATTATAAGTTAATTGAATATTTTACCAGCAACTGCATAAAATACAAGATGAATTAAGAAATAGATGGCACATACATGCTATTTCTTTTGGGAAATTAAATATTCGATTGTGATAGAATCTTTAAAGAGCCTGTATAAAAAACCCTATAAACTTTTTGATATATTTCTATCTAAGTGAATGGAAACAGGTGAAAGTCTGCAATAGTCTTAGAGCTGTCTAGAGGGGAAAAAAGGAACTTCTTCATTTGTTGCAGATTTATATAAAATAATCCAAACTCATGAACTGTGTGTGAAGAGCACAGTCTTTACGGTGATGAATAGTACTAAAAGACCTCCTTACCACTCTGAAGGTAGTTAACTGAGCTGACTGCCTGGAGCATTGACACCTTTAAATGTCATGTTTATCAAGGGAAAGATGGGTTGGATTTGTAAAATATTTGTCCTCCTTCTGGGGCCATACACTAACCCATTAAACCGTGTAATTACTTAATTTTTTTCTACTCCTCACCCTGCAAGTGACGGAGAGCAGTGATGAGAAAGAGCCTGATGCTGAAGGAAAGTAAGTTTTAAATGTCCGCTGGCAGGTGGGGCGATGGGCAGGGGGCCGCTGCGTGCCTCCCTCCCATGGAAATAGTTGTAACAGCGGGTTAAAAGCTCTTTCTCACAGCCCGCGGGGACTGCGGTGGGTACAGCAGCACATCATGCCGCTGAGTCCCGCTGAGCCGCTGGCTGAGGCAGGGATCTGCCCAAAGGCAAGAAGAGATGGGCGGGTGGTCATGCGGGACTGTACATGCAGAAGGGTGGAGCAGCGGCAGAGCTGCTGTCCTGTTCCCATCAATGGCCTGCTGAGCCCACCACAGTGCCCGGGCTCTCACGGGGCCACCGCGTAACCAAGCTGCAGCCAAGGCACCTCCGATTAAACCACGGCAGGTTAAACTTCTGGTGAGTTTCTAATGACTGTAAAAGCTCCCCTTTGGCCTTGGGTGCTATAACTATTTATGAGGTTGACCTTTAATTACTCTCTCATGTAGAAATCTTTGATAATATGTCTTTGAAAACTTGACAAATACGGACCTACACAGCACAGATCAATACCAATATAGTAACATAGTAGAGCAGCTTCCACAAAAGCAGATGCTGAAAGTGACGGAGAAAGCTGCTTCAAAGGATTCATCACTTCAGCTGGGCACCCTCAGCTCTTTCCTATTACAGAAGGGTTTAGGGAATGTAAAAAATATGCAAGGGATGCCAAATATTAATGCGACATAAAGACTGGAAAGGGTATGAACCATTATCCCACTGGGCCCAAGGGAACTGCAGTTGTCAAGAGTGACTGCCATCTGCCGTAGTTGTGAAGTTTTCTGCTCATCCTCAGTTCATGGCTGGGAAAAAAAATTGATAGTGTTGAGTACCTAGTTTGAATGTCACAGCATTTCTTAAAAAGCAGCTCCTTAGGAAATTCATTATCTTTTGCAACATGAATGCCATCCAAAGTAATGATAAAACTGAGGGTGGATAGTTATTAATTCTATATTTAGTTTACTTGAATATTCAGTACTGCTTGATTCTCCAGGTTTTAACAGATATTATACACATGCATGAGCATACCTATATGTACACAAATGCACATATATATGTGTATATATGTACACACAAATAAAATTATGAAGTCAGTAATATTCTGTTAAGAATTCTAAATACACTTGGAAAATACCTACACCGTGTAGAGGAGGGGGTTATCAGTATAACCATACAGTTATATCAAACAGAACCTCATAACCCAGAATACTTTATTTTGATTTTAACCCACCTAGTGTAACATTATTATTATACAAGTTTAATACTTTGTGTCATAAGTATTACAGAAATAGGTGGGAGTTCTTCTACGACAGTGATTAAAAGCACAGAATATGCATCATCTTTGACCATCACTATACATTATAAGGAACCTGCCATTGTTCTAAAATAATGAAATTTTGCTGCTGGGAGGATGATTCCCAAAGACGTAGACTGAAGAAAATGCGAAGATAAAATTTTAAAGATTTTATAATGGTTTTTATTTCCTCATCACTGCTAGAAAAATAATCGATCCATCTACCAGAAAGATACAGTTAAAGAAAATCATCACAGACCAAAAAGCTGTACAGATTATGGGGAAGGTTTTAAATGCTAAGAGTCACTTTAGTTTTCCTTCTCTTCTTAATTTCTGCAAAATTAGGTTCTTTTCTCTTTTTCAGAAGAACAACTGTTCTCCTTTAGCCCTCTCATAGAACTTTTTTTTGTCATAACAACATCCTGGCCAAAACAGCTCCCAGGAGACAAAATCAATGAAAGCCATAAAAGAAGAATGTTTTTGTCATGCCAGGCCGTACTGCTCATGTCTTACACTTACAAAACCATCAGCAACTAAACTGGGATAGACAGACCATCTGAATAGATCTGGCCAGTCACTCTAACCAGTTGAAAAAAATCCAGCAAACAGAAACAAGCTATGTTAAGACAACAGTGTCACATCAGCATGGAAACAGAAAAAGAACATAAAAGCCCTAAATTCAGGGACTTTCCCCACGAGGAGGTAAAATCAGACTAGTTTTCTCTGAGGTTGCCTCCCTGTCTGCAGATCGGGCATCTGAACTCTCTCTTTGATGGAAAGAAACTCAAAAAAACACTCTACCTGAAGGGCTGCCTCTCCATTCCTCGTTTCTCAAATCTCCAAAACATAAGGCTGAGGACACCCTTGGGAAGTGGCCTGGGGGGGATGAGTGAAGAACCCAGATGCTTGAGCAAATAACCAAATGTCTCTTATCCAGGAATTTTCCACTTTGATGGCATGTTTTTCCATGCTGAATTTTGTTTCGTGCCTATTACTTTAACTTTGTGTGTGATTTCTCTAGCGCTGAAACAAAGAGAAAGAAGTCTTAGAAGAAAAGGAGTGGGTTACATAGAAGCCTACTGTGATAAATAGAGTGATATCCGGACAAGGTTTTATACCACTCTTGACTGGACGTCCACCAAAGTTGAGAGAGAGAAAAACTCATTTTGACCAGTAAACTTCTGAATCGGCCTCGTTACAGTGTGTGGAGCAAAGACACCCAGCAGGGCCTGTCCGGGCCCTGCTGCCTTCAGAGCCCTGGTGTGATGCCTTCTTTGGCTGCCAGCAGAAGGAAGGGAGCTTTCAAGAAGGCAGCTCCAGACACACCAGAAAAGGAGAATCCTGCCCTCCAGGGGCAGGACTGTCTCTCTCCCAGCACTGCACATGGCTTATGGAAGGGAAAGCCCCTGATTCCTCCAGCATCCTTCAGCGCTGCCATCTCCAGCACTTCCTGCTCCTGTCTTGCCCATCCCAGTAGCAACAGGAGCAGGATGCTGCCAGCCCAGATTCCCACTCTCTGCTTACATCAGTGGCAAACAGCCATACATCAGGCTGGGGGTAGGCTCAAGAAAAAGAGCAGATTCCCCTTTGGTTGTTTCATTGGAGTTTTCACATCCCTGACAAAAAAAGTAAAATTGAAAACCAAATCCACTTTTCATTAAAAGAGTCTGCTGGTGAAACTGATACGACAGAAATACACATTCCTGTGTGCTGCCTTCCTGCTCCATAATGGCCCTTGCATTAGGGACTGGGGGCAGGGGGGCTGCTGTTGTCCATTTACTTTAGTAAAGATTGCTATTGAATGAAACCTTTAATGGGGTGTTTATGCTCCTGCTCAGCTAAGAGCTCCAAGCTTGTGGCAGATTAGTCTTTTCCTCCACCTTGACAGCTATTAGAGAATCAATACAGGTAATCCCTCAGCTGGCCGTCAGCACCGCTGCTGTGGGCCTGCCCCGGCCACTGCAGTGGGGTCACTTGTGGGAAAGTGAAACTTCTCTGGGGAGTGACTTTCCACAACACCCCCACCATCACCGCACTGACCCTCTGCAGCTCCAGAGGGAATGCCACTGACCTCACTTAGATTAAGCTAGAGGATGGATTTACCCTTACTCTCTAGGAAGCATGGGCCTCACAGCTTGATGTCACTTCAGGGATTATCTGTGAATTGCACTTTTTGGCCAGTATAATCCAAGTAATCATCTCTTTCCCCTTCCTTCATCCCCAGTGGATGTTGTCTCTGCTCCTGCGTTTCTGTTCATGACTAAGGTATCTCCTACTGGCCCTGCTCGTCCCTGCAGTCAGAGCAGGAGGATTGCATTTTCTCACTGCTCCTTTGCAGACTGATAACACTGCAGTTTGCAGGACTGTGTGGCATTCTCACTCACACTGAGGCATTCAAACCTGCTCTCTACACTACTAAATCGCTGGGCCAGCCAGAGGTTAGTCCTGTGACAAAGATCAGACCTGTGAGTTTAAGTCTGGTTTGCCACTGCTGCAGTGGAGATAAGCTGGGGTTTCAGGACAGCCCCTACAGCAAGAGCTGCTGCAGAGTGGCTGGCTGGGGATGGAGACGGAATAGAGTCACTCAAGTCCCACTGTAGGAGAGGCAGAGGTGCTGTTGCTCTCCTCTGGTGCTGCTGCATAGCCCCAGTTGTCAACACCCAACCCCACGAACCTTCGAGGGGACTGGCTTTTCAGAAAAAGTGTTCACTGGTGGAGATGAAGCCTCTTTAAAGGTTGAGTCAAACACCATAAAAACACAGACTGAAAGTCTGGGTGTGTTGCACCTAAGGTTAAAATAGAACCAAAGAAGAGAACAAAGAGCCTCACACCCCTCCTGTGGCCAAGGCCCAGCACTAAGTGTATTACGGAGAGACAGAGGGAGAATGTGGAGAGACAGAGGGAGAATGTGCAAGGGCACGTGATGAAGGTGATGGTGACTGTGTCTGTAGGGGTGAAACAAACACCAGCACTTGCTGTGAAGGCCTGTAGGAGACTGGGGACCCAAGGAATGGCTTTCTTAGGAAGGGGACAGCCGGTCAGGGCTCCTCTGGTGAATGATCTCTCTTGTTTAATGGACGGTTTGGCACTGACCGCCAACTATTTGGGGTATTAGCTTCAATTCACAGCAGCAGTTCCTAGCTGCTTTTCACCTTCCCTCAGTGTTTAACCACCTCCCTGTTCTCCAGGGTGAGCAGCAGGACAGGGGCTGGGACAACAGGGCCTGGGGACCAGGTGTTTGAAAAACAGGGATATGTAGGAGATGCTAGAGGCAGCAGATGTCGGTGGGCAGGCCTTTTGTTCTCTCACACTTGCAAGCCTGAGCTCTGGGACCACCCTTTTTTTTGTCTCCCTATTGTCATTCACCCAGGAGGAGCATTTCAGGAGTTAGCCTCACAGAGTCTCTCTCTCTGCACCCCTCTGCTCCAACAAAACAGTTGATTGCCCTCATACTCTGGTTTCTATTTAGATCACTTTCTATTAACATTTAAAAAAACTCCCGACAAGAGTTAATGCAGAGCACTTAAAATCAGCTAGCATCTTACATGACTGATTAGTCCCAGGGACTTGTCTTGCTGCTCCCCTTGGCAGGACCAGTTTTAATTCTAGTTAAGGGAAAGAAGAGCCAGGGTGCACACACATCCTTTGCCTTAGTGAATGCAGTGACAGTGTGACCCCAGACAGGGACATCACCCCACAGCCAGTTTAAGCCAAACTGAGTGAGAAACACGGGTACCTATTGCACATAGTGTATTACTGTAGTTACAGTCATGGAAAATAACACTTCTGTCCTATATTTGAAGATGCCGAGAAATGGAAGAATTGGATCTAGTACAGCATGCAAAGCCACAGCGCAATCCCCTGAGAACTGCAGGGATGTCCTGCTTTCTGCTGCCTCAGCTCAGAAATGGCTGCAGGACCCTGGAGCACCATGGTGCCTGCTCAGGAGGGACCTGGCACCCGAGCCTGCCCAGCACAAGGACTGAGCCTTTACACTTGGTCACAAATATTCTCCTTTCTGCTGAACTTGCAGTGCAGCTTCCTTCATGCACATGTCCTTCTGTGCCATGCAGTCATTCTGGGAACCTGCCAGATTAAAAAAGTGCAGCATGCACACTTGCTCCCTCCCTCCCTCTCCCCTTCTTAGCTGTGTGTATAAATATCCAAAACCCACTGCTGGCTGAGCTGCCTGGAGCTGCACATTCTCTCAGTTGCTGAGAGCACAGCCACAAAAGGTGCAAGTAAATGTGCAAATCCTCGGGAAGGAAAACCTCAGCTCACTGGACACACACAGGGTACAGGTACACTGGAGGGGCATTCCCTAACCTCTCCTAACCCCTTTCTGGCAAGAACAGCAATCTGTTTTCTCTGACAATCAGTGCATTTTCCTTTCAGGAAACTAAAATATGTTGTGGTCTTGCAGGCGGCTCAGCTTGACCTCCCTCCTGATCCGTTTCTCCCCACCCTGCTGTGAAGTGTGCAGAGCCAAGTGCCATCCTCACTGTCCCCAGCCCCAGCACAGCTGGGGCTTGCTATTCAAAGGGGAGAGGATGACTTTATAGGGTAGTTAAATGCTACAAGGTAGTTAAATTCCTTTTTTTAGTGCTCAATCCAGATCCATCATCTCGCTTGCAAGTGGGAGTGAACTCAATCCAGCACTGAACGGCCTCAGCTTTCATGAACTCCTGGGGCACTTAAGACCCAATCCATCAAGGCACTGGGTGCCTTTGACTTCCAGTGCAGTTAGCTGGTGCTCAGCAGGACAAGGACTAGAATTCCCAATAAGCGACAGCTTGACTCTGTAATGACACAGAAAACACCCTTCATCCATTGCTAGTACCTCAAACACACAACTCTGTGCATCTGGCAGAAAACAAACCATAGCCCATTAGTGTACACTGTAGGCTCCAAAAATTTATTTTAAATCTTTGCATAAATGTAATTGCAATAATATTAATAACAATAGGAAAGATCGGTGCCTAATTTCTTTACAAACAACTGGATGGGTGAGGGTCTTTAGGACAAATGGGCGTTTATGTCTTTGAGACGGGTCTTAATGTCTCTACCAACCTCAAGCTGCAAGTTTGTTACAGAACCCAGTTTGACCACAGCCTGAACTCCTGAACTTTATGGTAATAGAAAAATGGGTCAGCACCAAGTCTGTTGCAAAATCCAGATAGTTTTTACTTCTGAACATTCGGGGGAAATGACATGTTCAAGGTGGTTTGGGAAGGCTGTACCTCAGCCCATGGGGAAAGGAAGAGGGCAACCTGCGGCCGGGAGTTTAGGATAAAAGGAGGCCGCATCCTCCAAAACCCCTGTGGGCTCTCCCTCCTCCCTTTACTCGAATAAAGTTGCAGGACTCCTCTGTCTCCTTTATGGACACTGCCTTTCATAGCGTGGTTTTCCGCACAATAATCAGCACCAAAATTTACATATACAGTTTTAATGTGCAAGACAGCTGGTACCTTCAATCACAAGTACAAGTAAAACCCTCCACATACTCTTTTACAGGCAACACATCAAATACTCTAGAAAGGTGCAAAAATTTTAGCACAAGACATTTGAGGTTTCTTTAAGAGGAAGAAAATGCACACAAGAGCACTACAGAGGCACCCTTTAAATAAACAACCTTCATTCAGAACCAAAAAAGGAGGTTACCGCATGGGAAGTTAACCAGGCATTTCACAGTACTTAAAGACATTCCTAGTCATTAGAGTTTTTTCATCAGTAGGTAGTTTATTTCACCAAATCCTGATTTTTTTAAGGGACTGAACTAACAAAGCCTTCACACACATAATTCTTGTTTCTGCTGGCCAGGATTTTGTATGCTTGGGGAAAAGGATTTCCTAACAGCAGGCAGCTGGAAGAAAGGTTCAGTTCCCCTATCTGCTCTTCAGCATGGTTTGTACACCTAAGTACTATGATAACTTTCTGCTCAGGAGTGAATTTTACTTATTTAGGGGTCAGGCATTTAGCCCTCAATATGTACAAAATTTAGCCTGCTGTATTATAGTAATATTTGGTATTAAAATAAGCAAAAAACAATAATCAGAACACAATTTTCATTCTACCCTAAAACCTACATGTATAACTGTACAACACAAATGGACTTGCTTATTTCAGATACTGCCTAGTGCTGGGCCTCAATATTTTGTTAACCAGTAAGTGATTCAATAAATATTTTAAAAATATTTTTACCATGAAAACTATGAGAACAGAGCAATTTAAGATACAAAAAAAACCTTACAAAAATTAGTGCAAATCAATATATTTAGGGATTATGTATTTACACAATATAATTAAATGTACCAGTAACATTTTTCCTGTTTCTATGCTATGTATTAATGCTTATGTATTTAGGGAGACTGTTATTTCTATGCTTATGTATTTAAAGAGACAAAGTTGGCACAAAATAAACTTTCTTACATTTTATGTGCAAAATTCTTGTTAATTCTAGATGATTTAGGATATCTCAAAGAGAATTTTATCATCCCAGTATTATCAAACAACCTTTGTTTATCAGCTAGCTCCAGAAAGGACTTCCATTATTCCTCCTGGATGCAACACACAATCCCACTGACACAGTCAGCCCTCTCATATGCACAGCCTCCTGCCAGTCGTGGTGGTCACTCAGTGATAATGAAAACTTCTGTATTAATTACAGCACTCCCTATACTCAGCAGTCCTTCAGCACAGGCTTTTTGATAAGCCTCCTAGTTAAGATTTCACATTGATATGGAATGCTACTTTCTTAAGAATTCTTAACGATTTTGAAAGTACATAAACCTGCACAAATCATTCCCTTGAATGGGGATACAACTTGCTTGTATGGCCAGTGAGACATGGAGGATTACACCTTCCAGTCCTCCAATGGAAGCAAAGCCTTTCCTGCAGTCTGGGGAGGGAATTTCACGTGCAGAGTTTTAGGTGCTGAGGAGTCCTGATATCACCTATTTGATACTTTAAATCTTATATTTTGAACAAGGGGAAGGGAGTGCAACTATGAAAACCATCCAACATAAAGCCAGGAGGAAGCAGAGGAGCCCACCCTTCATATTAGGGCTCACTGCAAAGACACACCTGGCCAGGACCAGGCAGGTTCAGTGAAATTCAGAAAGAAGAGCCTACTGCTGGGATTGTGCCTGCTCCTGGCCTGTTCTGAGTCCACAATGAAGCACTTATGCGAGGCCACTTGACTGCTCATTATCCACCCAAAAGCACTAATGCTTAGGAATATCACTATGTTTGGTCCTCCAAACTCTTGAGAAAACAGTGCCAACCTCCACTATCTCTCCTAGCTGGGACATCAGGCCTGCATCTCTCTTACCACACCCCATTTCTTTCCCTCTGGGCTAACCAGCATCCAGCACCCTCTGGAAGAGTTGGTCTCACAGTCCTGGAGCTCCCAGTGTCCCAGCAGCTGAAAGAAGGATTTAAAAAACCTCTCTTTTGGTCCAGCAGTCAGTATCTCTGAGGAAGTTCGCATTTAAACAGAACATTATTAAAAGACAGGCTAAGTGTAGGTAGACCATATACCTGTCCAAACAACACGAACAGGTTAAAACAGCTTTGAGAAATGCACCTGACAAAAACACCCCTTGCACAAACTTTGATACAGACTGCACCAGGCAGTCCACAGACATGGTGCATTAGAGACACAGAAACACTCCTCACAGTGATATTTGTGCACAAAGCGGTTTTGGGAGGTAGAATTCTCTCCTGCCTTTAGAGATTAGGGTGTGGGAGAAGAGGGAGAGTGGCACTGGGATGTACCCCATCCCCTCTGCTCAGTCATATGCCCTGGGTCCAGAGACCAGACCTACCCCAAGAGCCAGTGCAGGTGTCACCTCCTGCGCTGTGCACACAGCCACGCACAGATACACACAGACCGATACACACGTGAGCTGGTCCAGGACACATCCGCAGGGCTCCTGGCTAATGAGCAGCATGAATCTTCATGTGGAAGTTGTAATCCTCCTGCTCGGGGAAGTGCTGGCCACACACAGAACATGTGCAGCCCTTGTCCTTGCCGTGCGTGCGCCGCACGTGGCTGTCGTGGGCCGCGTGCGAGGCGAAGGCTTTGCCGCAGTGCTTGCACTTGAAGGGCTTCTCCCCCGAGTGCTGGCGGATGTGAGTGCGCAGGATGCTGGATGCTGTGAACGCCTGGAAGGGCAGGGATCATCGGAAAGGAGATGAAATTACAAGTCATTTTCTTTCGCATGCATCATCCCCACCTTCAGCTAACCCAGACCCCATGAGAGGCATGTTACCCTGAAAATTAAGTCCTGAAATAGCTCACATCCTCAGGTAACTGGAAATAAGAATGAAAACTCCCAGCAATGAGGAATCAGAAGGTAACAGCTATTGCTATACAGATGTGGCTGAGTCCATGGAGACAGATGAAGCTCAGAGAAAGATTTCTGACCAAAGACACCAGTAAATATCTTCTGTATGTCAGAGGTAAGAAGTCAATACTGCCCTAATTAGCTTTGCAGTTCCTTTATGCTTGGGAAACACAATGTACATTTTCAGTTTTTATTTTCAAAGTTAAACCCTTTGACTGTCTTGGGATTCAGCTGCTAAAATTCATCCATGCAGTCCACATACATCTTTTACAGGCTCATTTTCCCCACTCCATCATGCTCTGCTCTTTCTGTAGGCAGATTTTTCAGCCTGTTCCCCCACCACTAACACACACACTTGAGTAGCAAAGTCATAAAGACTTCTCCTCCATTTAGGGATCAAACCCTCTCATCAAAATTTGAACAGGAATGTTGTGAAGTTGCTGATGTTTTTCTCCATTTTTTCTTATCCAAAGGCAGACATTTTCAGGTCCTTTGCTATTTGCAGACCACACAAAATAAATACTCTCTAGTAAGTTTTCACAGCAAACAGCAATACATATCAGATGCCTTTTCACTAGAAACCACAAAAAGATCACAGACTCCTATACATAAGCCCTTGGAGGTGTATATCAAGGGCCAAAATATGTTTTAGGGAGAGAATGACCAAACACTGTTACTTTGATCTCACAGTGTTGCCGAAATCAGTGACCACTGCTTTCCAGCAAAGGAGCTGGAAATGCAAAGGCACTGTTAAAAGGTAGAAGTGGAAAAGAAGAATCATAATTGCATAGGAGGAGCAGGTGAGGATTCATTAAAACAGACTCTGGTTTTCCAGTCTCAGAAATGATGGCTATGTCCCAGGATAGCTGCATCCAGCAGCCTGAAGACTAACAGTTTAATCTGATCAAACCACACAACAGCCCAACCAGAACTGGCTGCAGGCTGGTCAAGTGTCCCTGGAGATCTCTTTACAGAGCAACCTATAAAGCTCTGACACCTCCTTTTTTGATCAGAAGATTAAGGGTGATATTTCATCCTATACTCTCCCTACAAGTGCGTTCAGGATCGTGGGGAGACAAAAAAATATCAATAGCCAAAAGGAGCTTCCTCTAAGATTCTTTACAGCAGGACACTTCAGCTTTGTGTTAGTCCAGCCAGTCATAAACAAACTTCTCTCTCTACAAAATCAGGAGCAGGTTACTACTGCTGACAGGGCTTCTGCATTGCATGGACCCTCCACGGCACCTGGAGCCCTGCCAATACTCATCCAGCAGCAGCCTGTGCATCCACATGCTGTCTGCTGGGAGAGCTGTCAGCACTTCCAAAGGGAGAGCTCACCTGAATCGTCCCTGCTGTGATGGGCAGTTACAGCAGAGCACATCTTTGATCAGGGCAGCATGGTTTTGTTTGTGTTCTTTTCAAGTGACACCTCCATGCCCAGCTGCCCAACAACAACCCCGATATTTCAAAGAAAGCCTGAACAAATATATATCAAGCAGGTTCAGTTTATAGACCGGATCTGTTTATTGCAATCCAGAAGCATGGTCACTAACACCAAAAATTAGTTATCTGATGAAAAAGTGGAATACTGGATCTAGGCGCATGCCTTGGATGGTATTTGAAATGCTCTGAAGCTTCCCTAGACCTTATTTCTGCAGCAGATCACCGAGCTGGGACGGACCACAAATTCCATGTCAGATGGAGACCAGACCGTGTTTCTTCCAGCCCTGTCACTTCACTTCACAACTGCCCAGAACTGACACCCACTTATCTGGTTACCACTTACTTAAATACAAACCATTTTCTTGAAAGAAAAGAGAAGAAAGAAAGCGCAGCAGAGGACAGAGGGAAGGGTGGGGCAGGGCTTTGCCTTACCTTATTGCAGTAGACACATTTGTAGGGGCGCTCCCCAGAGTGAACCCTCATGTGTTTGTTCAGGCTGGAGGACTGAGAAAAGCTCTTCCCACACACAGAGCACTGGGGGGAAAAAAAGGAATAGAGTTAAAAGGAAGCATGTAACAGCATAGTTAAAAAGAAAAATTAAGTACATGGATGATGTGCACATTTCTTACTTATATCTATATATACACATATATTTACGTATTAATGTGTAAACACAATAGTAATTTTAAGCTGCAACAATTTGAAATACCTGGAAGTTTAGTCTCGTTTAAAACACAGATTTACATGTATACGTATGTGCATATATATATACACACATGCATTTTTATACATGAAAATCGTGAAAAATTTAAAACAATTTGTATTAAAATTGTTTCAATAAAAATTGTTTTCTCCAGAAAAATATTGATCTCCAGCAATAAATATGAAAATCTTTGTAAAATCACTTAATAAAATATAAATCAAGCTCCAGTTATTTTTCTTCCTAAAAGACAAACTTCCTAAAGAATAAAATAATCTTAAATCAACCAAGGCAAGGGAAAATGAAAAAGAAAGGGAAAGGGATTACATGGTATTTAATACCTCATAATTAATAGTATATTTTTTATCTGTTCCTAATTCCATGCAGATATTCTGACATAGTAATGATGCCATTTTAGTTATAAAATACTTTTCTGAAAAAAAATCCACTTTATGATGATCTATATAATAGGTATTTGGAAAATTTTGAGGACTGATTTAACTGAGCCAGTTCAAGCAGTAGAACTTGCCCTTCCCAAGCTTTTAGAAAGTCTGATTTTCCATTCCCAGTGCTGCTGGAGAAAACTGGTGCTAGAAGCAAAGTGTTTGGTGGAGATGAGTAAAGTATCTCAAAGGTTTGCTTTCATCAATTGAAAGTCTGCTTCACATTGAATGTAAAGCTTTTAAGCCCCGTTTGGTCCAACAGGCGCAGATACAGCTGTGGTCTCAGACCGAGGGGTGGGGTGTGGGAAACAGACAGGAGAGATCTCTCTCCTGATCCTGGACAAGCCAAGCACCTCTGAAAAAGAAGTTAACCCCCCACACTGTGTAAGAAAAGGAGCAACACTCATATGCAAACATCAAAAAAGCCCAGGAGAAATTTTGTTTCTTTTAAAACTCTGACTGAGACTGTGCGGTTTATTTTCCTAATCTAAATCCATTAAATTTCTTCAACCAAGTTTTGCTGCACATGACAAGCTCTTGCTGCACAGGCAGAGCAGTCCCACCAGGAAACTGCCAGGACAACTGGAGGAGGAGGAACATTATCAGCATCTTATCTGGACCAAAAAAAAAGACTTATTATTAAGTCCTCCCAGAAGAGCCAGTGACAGAGGAGAGACCCCGGAGCAAGCTCACCTTGTGAGGTCGGTGCTTTTCGTGAACGTGGAGAATATGGATCCTCAGCCTGTCTCTTTTTTCAAAGGATCGGTCACAAAGGTGACAAGGAAATTTGCGGTCCCCCTGGTCCACGCAGCGGGTGTACTTGAGGTGTTTGTCCCGGTAGTACTTGTAGGCAAAAACCTTGCCGCAGCGCTCACACTTGAAGCTCTCCCCGGCTTCTGTACAGCAGAAGGGAAAGTGCCATCTCTCTGTTACACCACGGCAAGAGGGATTCAGTTCAAACCTGCATCATTGTCAGAGCTGGGACCCCTACGGGGAGTTTTCAGTCTCCAAGAGGGCAACAGCTGTAAACAGATGCTGGCAATATCGTTAACAACATACGTGCCGTGTCTCCCAAACGTTCGCAGTGCTCCCCTTGCTTTTTTAATAGAGGGGAACAAACTAGAGCCCACAGTCTCCTAAAATTATTCGGTTTAGCTACTAACTTCGGCAAAAACAAGATTTCATCCTTGTATCTCCATAAATAGTAAAAAAACATGAAAAAACTGCTCAGAGTCCCACATAAAAACTTCTGCCCATATGGAACCATTGCAAGACATTTCTTATCAAGAATTGTCCGTAAATTTTACCTATCAGCCCAAAAGGAAAAATAATTTTGCACATCTTTTATATAGTTTTTAAATAACAAACAAAATAACACGTTTATTTGGCTCTTTTTTAGTATTTAAATTCATTTTTAACCGCTGATTTAAAGAAAAACCCTGGAAAATTTTCAGACGTTTACACATCTTTTTCTGTCTTTAATAAAATTTGTTTTAGTTAAAGCCTTAAGATGAAATTAACAATTTAGCATCTGTCTGAATTAGACACTTCAATACAACAGGTACAAAATTTTCCATGCCAAATTTTCATGCCAATTTGCTTTTCTCCCTTTCTGCTGCACCCAGCCAACCCATCCCTTTCCTGCTCCAGCTCTTCCCGTACTGGCACAAATCTGTTTTCTCCATACATAAGTTTTGCTTGTAAGAACATCATACTTTCTGTACATTACAAGTAGAACTACCCTTCCCCTCCTCTCACCCTGGCGTAAGTGCATTTGACATTTCTAGGCAAGCAATATTGGCATTACAGGATCGGAACGACTTCAGCCTGCCTCATTTACTGAGAGCGTTAATTATACCAAAGTCAGGTGTGCAATCGTAAGATGAAACAGGACCAAAACTGGAATAACCTCGAAAAGCCCATCTCGTCCCAAAACAGGACCCTGAACAACGGCGCCGCGGGGCAGAGGCAAGCTCATCAGCCCAGGACCACCAGATGTTTTACAATCGTCAGACCAAACAACACTTTAAACTCCCCGAGGAACCGCGGACCGGGAGCGGACTGCCGGCTGAAGAAAGGGGAGCCTCTTTCTCCGCGCTGCCGGCAGCTCTCGGTGCAACCCCCGGACTTTCCGGCGCCGAGGGGAAGCTGCTGCTTCGGGGAGCTGGATGCTGCAGGAAGGGGCGGCCAGGAACGGGCTCCCCGGGAGGGAGGACAGACCCGAGGGACCGGGGCTGCGGGGCCACCGCCCCCGCGGCAGAACCGGTCACCCACCACCGCCTCATCGCAGGGTCTGGGAAGCCTTTAAAATAAACAGCTGGAAAAAAGTGCTGCCTGTGTTTCTTTACCTCGTGTGAATCTAATCCCGGCCAGGCACACGTCCGTCGGAATAAGGGGCAGTGTCGCCCAAGGGGTTGCTGGCAGGCTCACCTTCGGGGTGCTGCGGGGGTTTCTTCCCCTCCGCCATGCCCTTCAAGCTGATGGGGATGCCCAGGAACTGCACGTAGCAATCGCCGTACCACACCAGCAGCTCTTGCTTCGGGAAGATTTCCTTGCAGCTCTCGTAGAAGATTTGTCCCTGGCACTGGATA
Source organism: Machaerirhynchus nigripectus (assembly GCA_013397975.1). Classification (NCBI taxonomy): domain Eukaryota; kingdom Metazoa; phylum Chordata; class Aves; order Passeriformes; family Dicruridae; genus Machaerirhynchus; species Machaerirhynchus nigripectus. Next base: position 740,010 of record VZRQ01003281.1, on the reverse strand, counting down.
GCCGTCAAATTCTGCTCCTCGGGGAACCTGGCACAGTTCACCAGGGACATCCAGTTGCCAGCGGCGCCCTTCCCGTCTATGAAGTGGCTCAGGCCACCGTATTCAAAGATCTGGAGAGCAGAGAAAATAGGCTCAGTTTTGACCAACCCTTCCGCACACGTCCCGCTCCCACCAGTCCCACCACCCACAATGGGCCGAGCCCCTCTTCCAGACTACGGTAGAGGGGAGGCCGAAAGCCTCGCCCCGGCTCCGCGTTGGGAGTGCGGGGCGAGCCCGACGGTGCCTCGGCTACCTCCCACATCAGCGAGTTGTCGTCGTAAGTCTTGATCTCGCTCGTGTTGACCACTTTGCCTTGGAAAGGGCCGAAGCGGACTCCTTTCGGGATGGGGTCCGTACAGAACACTCCGAGCTGCGACACGTCCCCGTAGGCCACACGCAGCACCGCGAGCCCTGCGGGTGACAGGGGGCTGAGCGCGGCGCGGCGCGGGCAGGCGCAGCGCGACCGGTCCCGGGCCCTACCTTCGGGTAGCTGCAGCGAGTCCCGGTCGAGCGGCGGGGCGGAGGAGTCCGCAGCGCCTGCAGAAGAGGAATCCCTTTTTCAGCACGGCACCGGCCCCCAGGAGCGGGTCCTACATCCCCGGCAGAGGCCGTAGTCTGAATCACCCCCGGCTTTTTCCAGGTGTGGGCTCGTAACGCAAGAAATTCACAGGGAAAGAAAGTCCGACGTGCCCCCGGCGATGCCCCTTGGGCCTGGCTGCCTGCACCCCTTGGGACTGTCCCCGAACCCTCCCGCACACCTGGCTGTGTGGGAGCGCAAAGCGACCTGCCGCCCGGTGTCACCCTGTGCCCCTCTCGCCGCCGTCGAATACCCCCTTACCCGAGCTGGCGGGGGACACCCGGAGCCCCGAGATGGCGTGAAGGTTCCCGGTCGGTTGGCTGCTCCGGAGTGCCCCGTACAGCACCGCGTTGAGCTCCTCCTCGGTGAAGTTGTACCTGTAGCTCTGCCCCGCCGCCCCGTCTGCCCCCGGGCTGCGGGCAGCCCTGTGCGGGGGGCTCGGGTAAGGCGGCGAGAACAACCCCGGGGCCCCCGTCCCAAGGGCCGAGCCCTCACTGGGAGGGAAGGGGGCCGGCAGCCTGGTGTAGACGGGCAAGGGGAGGCTGGGGAAGGGCTCAGGGGGCAGAGGGGGCGGCTGGCTCAGAAAAGCGGGGACCCTACTGAAGGTGAAGGGAGGCAGAGGCGGGGAGGAGGAAACCAGCCCGCCCAGGGGTTTCAGGGGCTGGAAGAAGTCGGGGGCCGTCTCGAAGTACTGGGCGGGAGGGAGGAAAGAGGGGTAGTAGGAGGCGAGGCCGGCGGGGCTCATCCCGAGAGAGTCTCCGCCGTCTCCGGGGACCGACTCGCCGGCCAGGGACAGAGCCATGTCGCGAAGAGCCGGGCCGGGAAGAGAAGGGGGAATCTGNCCCTCCGCCCTGGGGGTCGTACAGCCCCGGGGCAGGCGGGGGTGCTGCCCCGACCGGCGCCCCTACTCCGGGGCGGAGCCACGGCTACTCACGGAGCGGCCGGGCCGCCCCTCCCCGCATCGGGGTAGGGGAGGGGGGGTGGTCCAGCCACCCGGACCCACCTTCCCTAACGCTGGCTCTGCCCTCCGCCTCTCCAAGCCCCGGCCCAGAAGCCCGGCCGCAGTCTGGTGGGCTCTGCCTCTCCCCAGAGCAGGAGGCCGCGGTGCGGGAGCGCTGCTCCCCACGGATGACCGCCTGCTGCCGGAGGTGAGGGTTCTGCGGAGCAGGACACAGGGCTCCCACACAGTGTCTTCGGAGGTTGTAGGTGTGTGGTTTGAATATGGAAAGGCAGAAAACACCTCTCCACTGACCTGAACACACAAGAGCAGCGCACTCTCAGTCCCTGCAGGTTTCACGGGCACTTCTGAGGTGCTTTTACTCTAGCCTGGGGCTTCCTGTTAGGTGCTTAGCAGAACACTGGTCTCCTGTTGGGGTTTTCTTGGCCCCATGATCAGGCCTATCCCAGCACCTGCCCAGGATGGGACCAGAGGAAGACACCTGGACCTTGCCTCCTGCAGAGGTGCTGGGTGATCCCCCTGTCTATGATTTCATCCCAGGTTTCTCCTGCCTTCCTTCCAGGTGGCTACATTGCAGTGAAAAGGGGACTTTGGAGGGGCTGCAGGATCCTAGGGGCCCAGGTGGTCACTTTGCAGAGTGTCATCCCTGCTGGTGCAGAGAGATGGAGAAACCCATCAGCCCAGAAATAACCCCATATAGGGTGTGTTACTGCAGAGCTCCCTCTTGAGTAGCTCATTTCAGCCTGGGTGACACCGCACATGCAGGCATGGAGGGAAGGGACAGGATGAGCTGTGCTGCACCGTAGAGAGCTTGGGGACTTGCACCCATTGCTCTGTCTCAGAGAAACGCAGCAAAGGCTTCCTCAGGCACAGCATAGCATGAGCCAAACTGCACACAGACACAGCTGGAGTGGGGAACACAGCCAGGCTTAGCTCCTGGAGTTTTAGATGCCATTTCAGTGGTTATATTTGGTGTGCTATAAAAATTAATTAGCATAGCTCCATGTGATCCTCTTTAAAATACTGTTTTCTTCCCAAAGAAGGGATGCATTAGGAAGCACTTGAAGGAGCCCCAGACAGAGAAACCTCGGCTCCAGACACAGTCACTGCCTGCACTTGACCAGAGGTGAAGCCATCTGTTCAATCCTGATTTCTTATCTGGCCTGAGTGAAGTGCTCTGAAATAGAGAGTTTGAGAAAGAATCACCGGCTGCCCTGCCGGGGGGAATGAGGGTGTTCAGCCCACACTCCCTCAGGCACTGCAATTCCTGCTTACCACAAGCTTTGATTTGCGATCTCCCTTTATTTTTTCACCCAGGACATAAACACTAAGAGAGCAAACACAAGCACACAACCCCAGCGGAGAGAGACACAGAGTTGATCCAGGCTCCCTCAGCTGCCAAAATCCCTTCCACAGCCAGTCCAACACATCTCTGTCCCCAAAGCTGAGCAGAAACATTTCTGTAGGCTGCATTATATGTATTTGGCTCATTCTCCTACCTACAACCTCATTCTCCATTCCAACCTCTGCAAGACAAAAGTACTGAATACACCAGGGAAGCTAATATGCACAAGTCTTAAGGAGAAGGTAGGAATCCAGCCTTCTAAAACTTGCTTGAGGTAGTCCCTTAGGTTAAATGGCCTGATTTTTCAGTTGTCTTTTTGTTTTAATTTTTTTTTTCTAATTTTCTCTGCTTTGTGCCAAACCTCTGTTATTTGTAAAACAGAATTGATGCTGCAATGCTTTAGGAAACACTTTCAGCCAGGCATTTCAACATGACTTTATTGATGCATCAGTAGCATAAAAGTAGTACCAGCATTAATCTGATTTACAGGAACAAGTCTTTGAGCTCTGATTGTACACAGAAGTTTGAGTTACAGTTAGAATTTAAGTGTTGCCAGATAATCTGGAATCTTTTGACTATGCTGTGTCCAGGTATCACAGCAAAGGAAAAGGGAGAGGGACTAGGGGAGGAGACATGCTCACTTTAGACGTTCAGGAGAAATGAAGTTAAACAAGTACAAGATGAAATTTTAAAATTCTCATAATTAATTAAATTGTAGACACAACCAGAAACAAAAAGTTTCCTTTTTCTAGAAGCCAGATGACACAGAATCCAGGAGAGGAGAAAGGCTTGCGGCACCCTTGCTGCTATATTGCTGTATATTGCAGATAAATCTTTAGATGCTTTAACGTCCTCTAAGAGGTTAAAGGCATTTAATGCATTAAAAAAGTCATGACCTCGGGGAGAGACGTGGGGGAAGCAGAAGTGCAGCCATGCATATGCAGCCCCAACAGTCCAATCAGCCCTGTGGACAGCCCCAGCCTAGAGGGCCCCCCTTCCCTGATTTTATATCTTATGACAAAGTAATCAGAGAAGTCTATTAGCCTCCCTTCCCCTCTGCAGGATTTTAGAGTGTATTCCTTCTTTGCAGTGATGTGGGGATGCATATTAAAGACAAGCACCAAGGGATATCCTTGCAGGCTGCTTGCATAGCATTCAGTCACCTCTCAGTTTGAACACAAGTTCTTCATCAATCTTACGCCCACTCTGCATCTCCCTTACTCCAGGTTTAGAGCAGCCTGCCTCCTACACATTCCCAAACACACGAGTTACACCTGTGAGCACCCTCATGATCCCCCAAAGACCACAGTGCCACAGCACTCCCTGATGCTCGTCTTCCTGCTGTGGGCTCCCTGTGCCCCAGCACCTACACTGATACCCAGCTGCAGCATGGGCACGGGAATCTCAGCAATGGCACCAGGGGCTGTCATGGAAATAATCTGAATTGCAATTTAGATGAGGTCAGAGCAGAAACAGTTTGTTGCTATGGCTATAGAAGAGGATAGGTAGCAGAAGAGCAGAACTGACTCTGCTGGTTGACTATTACAAAAAGGGGAAAACAAATTAAGGTGATTCAAGTTTCCTTTTCCTGTGCTAGTTGTTACCTTTAGATACAGCAGCATTTTAATGATGTTATCATTAGCTCTGTGACTTCACAAAAGTAATTAATTGTTCTCAAGTTGTTCTAAATACACTGAGAATAGACAATTAACTGAAAAACACATGTATTAAAAAAGGTGGGGAAGCCAGTCTAAAATTTGGATCAAACCAATCCTGTAATAGAGATGCAATCCTCTTCCCTTTGTTGGGGTGGGCCACTGATGGGACACAAGCAAGGGCAGGAATATGTGTTGTTCTTGTCTCTCAAAGACACTTTGCCAACAGTTTGCAGGGAGCTGAATAAATTACTCCAGTCAGGATCACTGTGGGATCTTCCAGCATCCTGAGTAGTTGTAGAATAAAGTGATAAAGTGAAGTATAGCCTGAAACTTGGATGGGAGAGACATTTTTCAAGCAATAGGAGAGTGTCCCCACATTTCCTCCTCTGTCTTCTCAGGAACATCTAGAGAGAAATTCCTGGGTACATCACAGTAGCTGGAGCAGCTTCACCTCTCCAGCAGCTGTATGGGACTGGGGGTGTGTCTCAGTTTCCCCAGTCTTTGCTACCTTCTTCATTCTTAAATGAAGTCTTAATGAGTGGTGATTGAGTAGTTTAGAGCATATTCAGTATGAACTGAAATATTCAAAGCAAAGTTCCTGCTGCTGTGTGAGTGACCTTTACCTCCATCTGTCTGGCGGAAGGAGGGTCTGAATGCTCTCTCAGCTCCTTTCCCTGCACAGAACCCCCCTTTCACCATGGACTGTCTTGGCCTTTAGTGCCTAACTTCAGGGGAGGTGGAGGAAACACCGATCGGATGGCATTCAAACTGTCAATTGGCCTGTTCTCTGTGCCCAAACTGCAGTTGTTCTTAAAGCCAGAATCTTTCAATAACCCACAGAAGGATTCCAGCTCCTCAGGGGTGGAGAAGTAACAAAACATTCATCGCATCGGAGCAAGGGAGTTATCCGAGCATCCTTGGACACACTGACCTCTTGTGCTCCTGACAATCACACTGGCTGACTCTGGGTTTTCCTGCCCACCCTCCCTTGTGCACAAGAAGGGTGGTAGCATTTGTCTACTGACAGCAGCCATGGCTTGCGGTTCACCCAGTAGCGAAGCTGAGCACAAATGCCAGAGACACACAGACACGGGGTGCACTCAGAGAGGACATGGACACATTCAGTCACACAGATTGCCATGAACAAGGCGCTGCCCTCAACAGCACCCACTCATGGTACCCATGTAAGACACAAACACCGCTAAGTGTCCACCTCTTCTCTAATTGCTAGAGCTCTATGTTCACTGGTGAAAGCACACCCTGCCCGTCTCTCTAGGTTCACAAGCACACACTTGTTCATGGGTGGCCTTGCTATGGGCACAGCCCTTGCGCCTGCCCAGTACCCCCGCCCACAGTCCCAGCCCTCACACCAGCTTTTCAGGTCCTTAAATTGCTCCCTGGTGCAGCTGGATGCACCAAACACGAGCACTCACACAACTGTCCCTTGGGCATTCCACATTCTGGTTGTACTCGTGTGTACAATTGTCAAATTTCCCCTTTTCAGGCAGAATGTTCTGTTTCGGCCACCATCAAATGTTTCTCTAACTGCCCTTTAAGATCCTCTACTTGATCTCTTTGGTTTTCTTTTTTCTCCCGAGGGTCTCTCAAACTTCTGATTTGGGATTCTGCTTTTCATTTTGGTGGCCTCCTCATGCAAACTGAAAAATACAACTCACTGAAACTGGGGAATTACAGCCTCTGGGCTCTAAGACGCTCCTTAAACTTAAACCCTGTAGTGCAAACAAGTGGAGCTGTTTCATCCCCAAGGTAAGTATCCAGAACGAGAGACTGAAGAGAAGAAACAAGATATACAAGGGCTCCCTCCTGGTCACATCTGGCTTAAGCCCGCTATGCTGGCTGAGGCTGGAGTCATTAGCAGCAGTAACAAAGAAGGCTCAGACTGGAACCTAAATCAGAGAAGGGTTAATGGGGTCCATCACACCACCTGAGTCTTTAACTCTTGGTGTGGTTTCTTTTTCAGCTGAGAGATGTCCCAAGAACTTGTCCTGAAGTGGCTAAGAGTTCAATGCCCAGCTCTGAAGGACCCTGTTCATACATACCCTGTTAATACTCACACTGTTGTTTCAACCTGGACATTTCCTGACCTACATCTCCTAAGGACTTCATCAATTTGTGATCATTCTTTCTTCTTTTAGCTGACTAAACAGTAGGAACTCTTAGTGTGACTCTGGACTGACCTGTATTGGAATTCAGCTGAAGTACCAGCAGGGATTTCAAGAAGGTGAGATGACGCAAGCCCTATATACCCACTACATGCACAAGGCCAACAGAATTATTCAAGGCTGCTCTGAGTTCTGCTTTCTTCAGGACAAGAACTAATCCATCAGGAAGGTTTCACTGTGATCACTGCTTCAGGAGACAGGGTGTGAGTTTGGTCAAGAGGCCCACTTGAGCTGTACTTGGCATCTCTATCTTCCCACTTCATAGTCCAAGAACCAAGGCAGAGGACAGATACCACTGGCTGCTCTCATCCCTTGCCATAGCCTAAGCCCAAGCAGGCGTGACACAGAGCCCTCCTTTTATACTGGAACAACACACAAGACAACCGCAAGTGGTGAGCAACAAGCTGGGGAATAATTCATAATCTCCAGGCACCCCTGTTCTATCCCTGTGCAAAAACTGGTCTGCAAGACTCAATGTACCATTTACCATGACAAGGACCTCCAAAAGGCAGTCAGTTTTCCTTTGGTCATGACAAGGTTAGAAGAACTTGTCCATGTGCCACATGCACTGGTCTCTGTCAACAAAGCCTGATCTAGAAAGTAAAAGGCAGCACTTCTCTTTCATAAAGCCAGTTACATCAGAGGTCATCATTAGCCCATCATATTTTGATGCCAGGAGCCTTAGCTAGAACTGTTGTATCTTTTTCCCAATATTAATTAACCATAAGAATGTCTAAAGGCAAGGTTGCCATTGGAAACAGTTTGCCTTTTACTACATGGATGTTTTCTCTACTTGCTTCTGACTCCACACTGGGAAGAAACTTCCTTCCTTGCTTTCTTTAATGTGGCATTAGTTTCTTCGTATCACCAAAATTTTGCTGAAGACAAGAGAACTGCAGGAGAAGCCTTGTTTTGGTAGTAATGGCAAAAGGTTAGCAGTATTTGGAGGTCTTTAAAGTAGCTTTAATTTCTAAAAATTTTTATGATAAATAGTTTTTCTGCCTCATCCATTTCCCAGAGACAACGTAAGATCATTCTTGTACACTGTACATTGTTGAATGCTACAAGCATTATTGTAGCTCATTTTTTTTTTTAATTGACCGATCAAACCTTTTCAACTGTCTCAAACCCACCATTTGGCATAGCAAGGAGAACAAGCCATAACTCTACTCATCTCCACATTTGAGGTCTGCCTCTGCTGACACTGCCATGTAAGATGCCCATTCCATCCTGACTGATATAAAAAAGTACTCACAATGAACTGTTCTCATATTAAGCCATGAGATTAAACATTTTCAGTTAATATAGCAGTAAAAAGATGAAAGGACTTGCAAGTAACAACTAGCTGGAATATAAATTCATCACAAAAGCCTGCTGCCTTTTTAAAACTTAACAATCCATCTACCCTCCAGTGCTTTAGTGCTACATCTTATACCCTTCTATGAACAAATGAAGACACAGCAGGAACATGTTGAAATCTCTAAAGCCATGTAAAACCCGAAGGCATTAAAATTTATTAAATGATGCAATAACAACAGAATTCTTTATTTACAATAGCATTATTTAACATCAAATAAGCAAATAGCATCAGCAAAGCAATATTAACTTGCATAAATGTATTTAAAATTTCTCTGAATATATCTACCTTTGCATAAACTGCTAACACTAGAAATACAAACATCAATGCAGGTGAACAAAGTGATGTTCAGAGTCAACTCCGTTTTGAAAATAAATCACAACCTGAAACACTGTAAGCTTTCTCCTGAAGAACCATAGTTTATATATTGCTTAATTTTACCCTTGTATAATCTTTTCATATACACACATCTCAGATGCAACTTCTTGATGAACTGTACAAATAAAACCCACAAATGACATAAAGGGAAAAAAATTAAATGACAGTAAATGTTTGAAGAAATGTGTCCATCATCTCTATTGAACAACATAAAGATTAAGTGATGATGCACTTATTCCAAAATTGTACACAATTCACTATACAAATATAATACATCAGACAGCTATGTAGGAATATACAAGACTTAAAAACAGATCTAAGGCATTATGCTAGATTTTAGCATTTTGAGGTTCTTGCACATAGCTTTTACCTGTAGTAAGAAACTTAAAAGATTTTGTTTTAGTCTACAAAGAAACACCAGGGAGAAAATTCTAATTAAAATCAAAGCCACTACAGTAAATTTTTTTTTGTGCAGAGAATGCTTTTGCTCTTAGGCAGCATACTACCATACAAATACTAGAAAACTTTTAAATTCACACCAACAATTAATGGCTTAAGTTGCATTTCAAAACTGATTGTGTATCTTTGGGTTCTGCAAGTGGAGCTGTGCCACCCATTTCATCTGTTAAGCCCATATGAATTCCGCTTTTAAACAAAGATTAAAAAATGTATTGTATAAACTGCAAAAACATTGCTTTTAATTAATACAGGCCCAAAGGGATACTGGTGTGGGACAATATTTTAAGGATTGAGTACAAATTAACTCCTTGTAGCAAAACAGCTCACTTCACTTTTTAAACTCACCACATTACATGAACACTTAAACAGGTCGTACGACCATGTATATATGCTTATTTTTCACATTATGCGCCTTTCACATTTAATAATGTAAATAGAACACTGATTAATTGTTCTCTGAAACAAAATCCAAGTACTTTCTCCGACAAATTTACTGTATACAGGATGAAAAATACTGATAATGAAGGGAATTGATTTGGCTTTTTTGTTTCTATAGTGATCAATATGATCAGAAGATTCCTTCACTCACTTTTCTCTTTTGTTACTTAGAAGACGACAAAAGTCACAATGAACCCAAACGGAGCCAAAGTGATAGGTACAATCTCCTTTCTTTCAAAATGGCAATGGATGATGAAGTATCATAATCACTACAGATAAGGGTTTGCAGGTCTGTTGTGAAATGGGACAAATTTATACTATTTTTTTTCCACTGTGAAAAAGAATAATCTATCTGCAGAGGTTACAGTTAAGAACCAAAAAAAGAATAGAATAGCAACAAAATTATTTTAAAACTCATTTACACGTTGTGGTGCATGAAATTAATTCCTTCAAATTTACACATTTCTTATGTAAGTAATTTTTTTTGTCAGATATATAATGCAAGTTCAACACCAATGTTGGTAGTAATGAGGCTGTGGAGGTCAGGGCTGATGGTTATTTTTTCTCATCAGCAGGTCAAAGAATGACTCAGCTGACTAAATACTCTGTTTGAGTTTGGCAACAGAATGGTGACAGCTGAAAAAGTGTTGCTTCTCCAGAATGGTGGCACTGTCCTCTTTAGGGACAAACACAGAAACAGCCTTTATCATATTATTATCATATCCTCAGCCTTAACATAGAATAGCTGCTATTTTATTTGAACTCCCACCTGAATACCAAAACAAATTAAATGACAACAGGACAAACCTTTCAATCCCAAAAGGCAGGGCTGATGAGATATTATAAAACGCGTTGCATGTTACATTACATCAAAAAATTTTGCGTTCAGGCTAGAAAGTTCGTGGATTAGTGTCCTGGTTCCGGCCAGGATAGGGTTAACTTTTGCAGTAGCCAGGAGAGGGCATGGCTAGGACCCGGAGGTTATTCTATACCACCTCACATCATTGCCGGGGCGGGGGAAGGGAGTCTCTTCCCAGGAGAAGGGCTCTCTTCTGGATCAGCGCAGCTGCGGAGGGAGGCGTCGGGCATGTCGTGGGTTTCCGTGAGAATCCTTTGTCTCTTTCTTGTACCCTCTGTCACTAGTATCGTAGCTGTTACTGTTTTCTTATCTCATTGCTGTTTCCATTAAATTGTTCTTATCTCAACCCATGATCTTTACCTGTTGTGCCTCCAATTCCCCTCTCCAGCACACCATAGGGGAAGATGGAGGGGGAGCGAGCGGGCTCGAGGTTTGGAGAGTCTCAGCGGGAGCACTAAATTAGGGAGTACCATTCCTAAACAATTAGGAGTCAGCAGAAAGAAAATAGAGGTCAAACTCATCAATTTCTTAATATTCCAAGTCCTCAGAAACTGATGTCAGTATAGTAAAAGATTATTCAAACCACAGTGGGCAAGGAAAAAAACCAACATGCCTTAACAGTGGCCTGCTTAGTAACAGTTTTTCTAAGATTTGTTATGAAAGGATATAAACATACAAAAATCAAGAACTGGTTCCTACAGTGGCTGCATATAATATAGGTTAGTTAAATGATATTATGAGCAGAATCACAAGGCTTAGAAAATGAGAAGTCTCAAGCCTACAAATTAGGTCTAATCAAGGCATTGTGATCCTTTACAAAACACTTTTCCAGGAGACACACACGGCTAAGAAGATATCTAATTTAATACTGAAGTACCTCATTTGGAATCAACTTCACAACATGTATATCTCACAAAAATTATACAAGTAAAACACTTAAGTTTTCAACTTAAATTATTGCTTGTTTACATATAAACTGGATTTTATGTACCTTACAAAATGTCCTCGTAGTCCACACTGCTTTAAAATAATCAGAAACACGATAGTGGTGAAGTCTGTAGTGATATCTGCTATAGGTATTACAGGAATTGTTATTTTCCCAGCTAAGGGGATGGGAACCAGAAGTTATCATGCTTTAAAGCAGGTATCTTTGATATTATGCACCAATTCTGCCACTACCATAATCAGTACATGCATTACCATCGAACTTAGCTGTTCGGCATCCAGTAACCGACTGTGCAGATTGCTGGAAACACACCTAAGGAAATAACGGAGTCACCTGTTTTTTAATTCTATTAGAAAGAAGAAGATGACAGAGGTCAGGAGAGCCAGGTTAAAAAAACCAGATTTGCTGATTGTTAGGAATTTAATTAAATGAGAATGTAACCAACTTGTATGTTTGGATTCATGACTTGCATCATAAACACTACCACAAAACCCAACCAAATCACCCCTTATAAACAGCCCTCTCACAGGGTAATTTTCATCTGTTTTACAACTTTAACCCCATTCAAAATTGGTCTGTATAGTTTTCTGCATCAGTTGATCTTCTCTGACTTGCTGTCAGTGGAACGTGCTTGGTGGAGGTCTCTATATGTACCAGACGTTGCTTCTACGCCCTCCTCCATGCCTCCTCTCCGCCCCAAAATGCAGGCCTTAGTCTAAAACACCAGTTTTCAGACAGAACTGAATCCTTTGCACCAGACTGAGTAAGCCAGGGAAAACAAAGCAAAAAAACCCCAAGGTCTAGAACTAAACAGAAACAGAACAAGAGCATGGTTGTTTTTCCTTAAATACATACATTTAAATACATTCAATCTGACATGGTTTATGAAAATTGCCTGTCAACATTTACTTTGCAGGAGAGATCTAAGTTGCACTAAGGTGAATGCAGTGAACAGACTGAGCAATGTCTGTACGCTAGCTTCAGACTGTCAAAGAAGAGGCTGCTCTTCGGCAACGACCACCCGGCTCCCCTCGGGAAGGCAGGGCTGAGTCCTGTCGGCAGCAGGCAGCCGCCGGGGCTGGCAGCTCCGCTGGGACACGACAAACAGACGCAGCTCTTCAAACTGGTAAGGATTTGGGGCCGTGAGCCCGGTCAGCTGAAGAAAGGAGCAACCAAACCACCCTCAGGGTCAGCAATATTTCTGCAAAAGAAGAGAAATGGGGGGAAAAACGAATTATTCCTGCTGGGATAGTGGAGATGGAGAGGTCAGTGAGATCTGGGATGCTGGAGTGCAACATCCGCTGTCAACCATGCATTACTGTAATGCTTTGCACCTGAAATTTAATTTGAATTTATAAAGCTGAACTATTCTTTGTGTACACTGATACAACTGACCAGCAATTTAGTTCCTTTGATATCAGTGGGGGTTTAATTTCACTGCATTCTTAGGTCCTTAATTCATTCCAATTATCCTGGATATTATAATAACTCAGGATTATCCACCTCTTGTAAACTCAATCTGAAGGCATGGCAATCGGGTATAAGAGAAGTCTCATTCTCAGAATATGTGCAAAAATCTCTCTTGCTGCTGCATCACCATCAAAGGAAAAAACTGCCCTGGCTCCCTTTCCCTTCCAAGACTCATAATCAAAAAGGGAATAAAGATGTAAAACCAGCTTCAGCTACTGATCCCTAGAGATGTTTTTTACCTCATACTTAATACCCTTGCAATGTCTTTACACAAATGTAGTACAAACTGGTTTCAGCTGAGTTGATTATCTCCTTTCTTATTCAAAAAGCATCAGGATGTGGTTTTCACAGTTGTTTTAAGACTACTCCTTCCAGTGGCTGCAATCCGTGCCTTTCTGTCTTCCTCTCCTTGTAAATGCCTGCTCCCATGGGGTGCTGTGGTCAGTCAGGTCAGAGTCAATCCAGCCAAACCCATTTTTCTCCTCCCCTGGGGTTGCTTTTCACTCATATCCCGTGGCTCTGGCCATGGAGCAGCTCTTTGCTCCCCGGCAGCCTTCTCTCCAGTCCACATGCAAGCTGCTACGCTGCCTTCTGGAAGCTGTCTATGCCGTGCTTTGGACCTTATCACACGTTCCTCTGCATTCACACAAGGCCTAGAAATGTATCTTTACTGACAAATAAAGTCAGTGTCAGGAATTATCCCGCAACGGAGGAAAGCAAGGCCCTATGTTTTGTACATCCCCTATTCCCAGTTTAGCTGGTGCAGCTGGAGCTCTCTGGGTGTGACCAGTCATGGGCAGCACTGAGTCCTGATCGTGGCTCCTCCTTCCTTCATCACAGCACAGACACCACACTCACATCCCTCATGCCCTGACTCATACAGACAAACTAAACTTTGACTCCTCTTTCTAACATATTGAGAGGCAGTTCAGGGACCCTCTTAGTGGTTTTTGAAGATAAAGTGAAAATCCAAAGATGTCCTTATTTTCAGGGTGTACATTTAGCAAACAGTATATCCAAAAAGATAGTAAATAAACACTTCCACTATACCAGTGACTTGAAAAAAATTATGTACTGTGAAAGTTGCACATATCCAAAGAGATAGTAAATATACATTTCCACTATACCAATGACTTGAAAAAAATCATGTACTGTGAAAGTTGCACATTAATTACACAGCTTGAACTTTCTTTAAAAAAAAGTTATGTAGGAGGAGTTTATAGCTCAGTTGCATGAAAAAAGCAGCTGTTTAACCCCTATTACAGTTCAAAGTTCAGTGAAAGGTATTTATAGTGCATATAAACTGCATTTTCATTGACAGTCAGAGGTACATTAGTAGAATAAACATAAAATCACAAAGTGCAGTCTGATGTACCTTTCCAAAATAATTTGAGAATTTTTAAGAAGTTGCTTTTCTTCAGGTGAGACAAAGTTTCTCTCATGCATTGCTACTGTCCCTCTCATTATCATGGCACTGACTCCATTACTTTGATTTTACACCCCAGAGATTCCCTGCCCGAAGTCATGCCACTTACTTCTTTCCACCTGCACCCTGACATCTCTCCACCATCTCTTGTACCCTTTCTGTCACATTCACTCTCTTTTCCTTCTCTCTTTAACAATTATTTAAAATCTACCTCCTCCTTTAGTCTGCTTCTGTCTCAACATCCTTTTCCCCTTTCTTTCCTCAGCAGTATCTGGTATTTTCTTCTCTAACATTCAGGCTTCTCTTAGCACATGAAATTTAACTGGTTAGGGAATGCACTAAGCAGGAGACCTTCTAGCAGCCTCCCAGTACCTAAAAAGGCCCACAAGAGATCTGGAGAAGGGCTTTTTACAATGGCACATAGTGACAGGATAGTGGGCAATGGCTTTAAACTGAAAGAGAGTAGGTTAAGATTAGGTATAAGAAGAAATTAATTACTGTGAATGTGGTGAGGCACTGGAACAGGTTGCCCAGACAAGTTGTGGATGCCTCATCTCTGGAAATGTTCAGTGTTGGATGGGGCGCTGAGCAACCTGGTCTAATGGCAGGGGGTTAGAACTAGAGATCTTTTAAGGTCCCTTTCAACCCACACCATTTCATGATACTGTAATAACCCCTTGGTATATAACAACTTTTGCTAGAGCAGAACACACTGCATCCTTTTATTAATCAAAGTGACCATGAAATGGTCAGAAGAGACTCTTTATGCACAGATCCCTCACTCTTGGAAACAGACATTTGTATGTTGATATGAACAATGAAGGCGTGAGAAGAACTGGTGTCCAAGAAGTTTTAAATACATATGAATACAAAAAAGACAGGGATACAGTAAAACACATGTACGGCTACTTCTGCCTCAGTACTTTCACATTCTCCGTTTTCATTCATGGTATTAACTTTTCAGACAGATGTTCCTAATTCCCCCTACTACTCAAATTCCTCTTCCTTAACAGCAGGGAACTTCACCGCGCCCTGGCCCAGGAGGGACGTGGGGGCAGAGGCGGCGGCCGCCGCTAGATGGCGCCTCCCCCGCGCCGCTCGGCCGCCCTCGCTCTGTCCTTCCGTCTGTCCGTCCGTCTGTCCCTCCCTCCTTCCTTCTCTGTGTCCATACAGCGCGCCTCCCTCACGTTCATTACTGTTATCCAGGGCACTTGTGAGTTTGTAAGTAAAAAGATACCGTATCCACTCCAGCCACAGCATGTTCATAGTTCTGCTGTGCCTGTACCCCATTTCTTACCCGCGCTGCATCTCCGTCCTGCTTTATCATATCCATTCCAGGCAGCTGGTTTGGAAAGAGATTGCCTCCCCTCATAGCAGGATCATTAACCTAGTGGTAACAAGATATTAAGGAGAATGAATCAAAAAACACATTGGGAGGAGGGCTGGGAATTACAAAGCAGCACTGCAGACCATTACACTACTTGCATGGTACCAACACCCACTCCTGAGACCATGCTGAAGTCAGGGAAGTGACTGTACAGCCAGGCACTCCTCTTGCACAGCTTGTGTTTGACTCATATTATTCTGCTTCACAAGCAACAACAGAGATTTCATTCCTGATACAATGACCCTTACGCATGTTTTACAAAGCAGGCTCCATAAATTAGGTCAGTATTATCTGAAGAGGACATCTCTGCTATCAAAGTTCTGAAAGCAGAAGCAAGTAACTACTTTCCTAACCTCAATAACACATGGCTTTGCTGCTTGCAAACCACCACACAGTTTTTTCAAAGCCTGATGAGATAACATGTAGGCTAAATTATACCAACTACTGACTTAGTTTTAACAATACTTTTCTTTTTGTAAGCTATGGGAGAAGGATAGCATTAAATGGGAAAACATGCAGTGGCATGCTTTCCTAAGGGATGGCCTCCACAATTTTCAGAACACAGTCACAGGAAAGTATTGAAGCTGTGCATTTCTGCACAACCACAAGGTCTGTCATGCTTAGTTATGTGAGAAGAGTAGTTTGCCAAATTTACAGCATTGCTTTCTCAGTCAAAGGATTAATCTCGCCACGTAGGAACTGGCATAAAATACAAAACAGCCCTTCAGCAAGATTCTGAAATATTAGAAGAAACTGCTTTCCTTAGAAGTTTTACAGGGAAAGAAACCTCTTTCTAGGGAATCTTTGTTGATGTGATTCTCTCTGTTACTTCCCTCAGAGTAGATGGATGTGATAATAGTGAAGATACACCGCTCCAGATCTCTCAGGGAGGAAAACGGTATTTTTTGTGTCACCTGTCCTTTAGGAGATGTGTTTCCAAGGAGAATAAATTCTCCCTGTGGACTACCCCACTTCAGCTAGAGCAAGCTGCTGCAGCATGGGAGGAGGCATAAAATCACAGAATGGGTAAGGGTGGAAGTGACCACAGTGGGTCACCTGGTCCAACCTCCCTGCTCAAGCAGGGTTATCCCAGAGCACGTGGCTCTACGGGTTGTGTCCAGGTGGTTCTTGAATATCTCCAGGGAGGCAGACTCCACAGCCTCTCTGGGCAACCTGTTCCACTGCAGTCACCTGCACAGATAAGAAGTTCTTCCTCATATGCAGGTGGAACTTCCCGTGCATCAGTTTCTGCCCGTTGCCTCTTGTCCCAGTGCTTGGCAGCACTGAGTAGAGCCTGCAAGAAGAGCCCAGCTCCATCCTCTTTACATCCTCCCTCCAGATACTTTTATATATATCTTGGTAAGATACTGTCTCAGCCTTCTCTTGTCGAGGAAGACTGTCTTGAATTTACCACACGAAGTCTTCTCATTTCAGGTCGTCCTGACTGTTATTTCTGTTCCCATTCACTGATTTTAAAAAATGCGATCATATACAACCACCTAAAGATTGTTTTCAGATGCTGCCAGAGACAAGACTACAATTCAATTGGAAAGATAAAAAAATTAAGATATTTTTGCCATAGGAATTTTAACTCCAAAGAAATTGATTAAGTGCTGCAAGCCTCCTAGTGATGCTTTCTGCTTCTTAAAGTGGATGGATTCTTAAACCTGAATGTGAAAATTTAAATCAGAAGGGAAGAGAACCATGTTATTTTGTTCAGAAAGAAAGATAATAGACAGCTTTGCAGCTCTATCTACATGCATTTGATGAATCCATGTTTAAAAAGCAGTTTCTGCTACTAATCAACGTTCATCAGAATGTGCAAGCTCAAATACCTTAACTGATTGTTCAGCAGACAAAGGGAGACAAAAATGAAAAGCAGAAATAAAAAAATTTATCCTGAATCAACAGCAGTTTTGGAACAAAAAGATGACTGCATGATTTGCCTCATGGCACTTAGGACAGGTACGGAAAAGGAAGGTGGCTCCAGGCCATCATAAAAGGAGCAAAGGTATCAATGAAGTTTCTATTACAGAATCTCTTTGCCAGTGATGATGGTATCAGATACAAAAAAACCCCAACAAGAAAACCCCTAATATTTTGTTATATGAATACATTTGCTTCAGAAGACCTTAGAACACCCCACATGAACTTTTCTGACTGCAAAAAAAAAATTAAATTAGAAAAGTATAGAGAAGGATAAAGAAATTGAAAGGTTTTTATAATTTTCTGAAGAAAGGTAGAGTGGTGTTATCAGATAGGAAGTTTGACTAAAAAAGAACAAATATGTTTTACAATTCCTTTGCAATTAAGCATAATTAATAATCTCCTGCTAGTAAAGCAAAGTTATATCCAAGGTGTCTAACAAGAAAAGTTTCATACCACTCCGGAGCTCCTTTTATCTGGTATGCTGAACAAAATCAAAATACCATTTGAAGATAACTCTTCTTAAATGCCATGATAATTTTAGCCTAGGGAGTACTGCCCTGTGCAGATTAATAAACAACTACTCTGAGTGGACTTCTAAATAGGGGTTTATTTCATATAGTGAAAAGCCTCTTTTTTTGCATAGGTTTCAAACTGCTTCTTTGATAGCTCAGTAAATAGCATGGATCCATGATGGAAAATAAGTAACAGGCAAAACCATGGCAATAGCTCACTGTGCCAACAAGACGATGAGGACAAGAGCACAGTAAGATCCCTGAATGGTGCAACACCAGGAAGGTTTACTTTCTCGATGCCTGGGGAAGCTGTTTTGGACAGGGGGAACCTCCAGACCTGGCAGCTAGCATTTCAGCATTCCTGGTAGCTGCCTCCTAGAAGAAACACTAGCAAGAGCAGCCTGAAGAGATTTAACGTAATTGTAAGAGAGAAGAAGATAATGAGACAAGATCTCATTCCTCAAATATATAAAAGAACCTCTAAGTGTATCATAATTACCAAGCCCATTTTGGACATAATCTTTTTGCTTGGTGATGCTGGGAGCCCAGGTGGTAAACAAGAGAAGCTGGAGGTAACATAAGTATGATCAGATAAATACCAAACTCAGTATTTCTGAGCTCTGGATATATCTGTATGATACAGCATAGTGCCACAAGGAGAGAGCCAACAAAATCTGTTTGGTACCAGGGGTAATATACCTGCTTCTCACCAGGTAAACAAGTCCAGGCACAGCTATTTGTTGTTAGGTAGTAAGATCTTACTTCCAAAACCATCCAATAATAATAATGTTGAGGTTTTTTTCAAAAGCTAGTACACATTTGCAGTGTAATCACTGTTACTCTCGCTGCGGTTAGAAAGAGACAAGCACGTGAAGTTCAAATTATGTACTATGGAACAAAAAGTGACACTGAATAAGTAAACAGAAGTGCAGGTGACAGTACAAGAAAACCCCAAAGAATGAATGAAATGGCAACAGCAGAATTACAGAAAATACAGTCATTCTGAAAACCACCACTTACAAGAAAAAGTTCAGCAGAGTCTAGGTCAATTGCTAAATAAAAATGTCAAACAGTAAAACACCATGCCCTTGAAATAGGAAAAAAAATGTCCATTTTGGTATTTAAGTATACATTTTTAGCTATTCATGTTTCTCAAGAAAGAAAATGTAAAGTAGTACAGCACATTCCTGAGGACTAAAAAGTACTGTCTCGTGGCCCAGAAGTGGCCCCTCAGCTGTCAGCTGGCCACCTCTGACCTAGACCAAGCATAAGACATTTGCTTGCAGATGACACAGTGCTGGGGTGGTAAATCAGGAGGAAAACAGGTTACTGTTACAGAATGAGTCACTGCACTTTGCTTAAACAGACTCGATCTAAGAAATGCAATTTGATGGGGACAGGAAGGAGTCAATACTTTTGGGAACAAAGAATGCAGGTTTCATCTCTGTAGAATGCGTTGAGGAGAATTTGGGGGATCGTCACAGGGGTTTCAGTGTGACATTGTCACCAAAGGAACCAAGACAACCCATGGACTGGAAGAGAAATTACAAGCAGAACTTGACTCCACACAGCTTTGGTGCAATCACTGTTAAATCACTGTAAACCGGTTACTCTGTTCGTATTTCTAGGAGGAGGCTACAACCGAGTTTATAGTAGATCCAAAAAAGGGACTGATGGGTTGAAACCCAAATGTTGAGATGGATAAAGAACTTCAGCCTATTCAGCTTACTGGAAGTTAGATAAATGCTATCTTGAAACAAGATCTTGTAGTCTAACAGGAAGGAAAAGCAGTGTGACAGCTGTGCCAGGGGAAACAGTAGCCTGCATGGAAATCTTAGAAATAAAACCAGATCTCTTTCTACGATGCAGTTTGTCAATTCAGGTTCCTGGGAAAAATTATGTAGCATGGGTATGCTGAGAAATCAGACTGAGTCATCATCTTTAAATCCTCTCTCTTTTCTTTTATGGTTTTACTGTTGTTTTACTACATTAAATTTGTGCAACTCTATTCACTTGGGAACTAATAATGAAAAAAGTCTTCTGTAATTGGGCTTAGCAACTGGGAATATCAGAGAAGGTGACAGGTTTGGGAGTATCAAAATTACTTTGGGTCACCAGTATGTAGCAGCTGTAAAAGACAAATGTGATCTGCAGCTATATCTGTCAGAGTATTCCAAAAGAAATGGGGAAGAACTAATGTTAGGCACATGGCTCTGGTGCTTAGGAAATACTAATTCAGACTAGAACAGCTGCAGGAAAGGAAAGGGAATTTAAAGCCTAAGAGACTGAAAAACCATGGCTTGTTTCGCTTATATGAAAAAACCACATACCACAAAACCTGAAAGTAAACAATGTATCTCTAACAAAAAAAAAATCATGTTGATAGAATCTTTCTAAACTACAGGAAAAGAACTATTTAAGGGAAGGGGCAGTATTGGAAAAGTAAATACTCTTGTTATCAAATTTAGGCTGGAGAAAGGTCATACTTTAAGAAGCCATTAACATAACCAGCTTTAAACTGGAACATTGTGGTATCAGGAAAAAGTTTTAGCAAGAGATGTCCATAGCAGGAGATGTTACCTGAAGACACAAGAGGTGCCTTCCTGCCAATATTTCTAGGAAAACTCCATAACTTCAAGCCTGTGTTTTTGCAAGCTGTATTTTAAACAAGCTGAAGGTCAGCTTTGAAACAAATACATGAGCCTGTTAATTAAGAGGATTTGTCACTTATGAATGTACTGCCAGAGTTTAATTGCAGGTCGACAAACAGACATATTATTTTTTCTTATTTCAGATATCCTAAGTAGCAGTGTCAAGTAAGAATGAGCGTGTAAACATCCTCTCAGCAGAAAAGAACAGGTTACTTACCTATTGATTCAGCAACCTATTTTATATGCACCACATTACAAAAAATGTGCATTTTGTGCTTTTAAAGTTGCCACATGGATCATTCTGAAAGCTGATTGAATATTTATTGTCTGGGACTACAAACCCTGGGGCAGTTGAAGCATCTTTCAAACCCTGCCCATGCTGGCAGCTTTCACTCTTCTCTCTAGGAAGCAGCTGCCTGCCATCCAGTTCTAGCCTCCACTGCAGGGAAAATCAGCAACTGCAACTGCGCTACAGAAACTTAACTGCTGAGAACAGGAGCTACCATCAGCACGTGCTTCCCATGGAAGTCCAGGAGCTAGCTACAGTGCTCTCTACCTCACTGGTCACCTTGGCTATTCAAGTGCAAAGCTAAAACCAAAGCCCTTTTAACATCATCATTTCTCAAGAAAACTGGTAAGAGAAACATAATGCTGCAGACCTGAAAAACTACTGGAAGTAAAAGCAAACCCTCTAGCTGTCATCACACATCCTTAGATTCTCACCTGCTCAGGACCCATGGAGGACAACCCTGATGTAGGCACAGAGGTCGCTGAGGTCATGCTGATCTGCCCTGTCATCTGGTTCATGTTGTTCATACCACTTGTGTTGGTTGCCATGGATACACTGATGTTCATGTTATTGTTGTACATGCTGGTGCTTGCTTGCTGCCCAAAATGTGGTGGGGACTGTTGTGAAAACATGCTACAGCAAGGAATGGAAAAAGCAATGTGTCAGACTTAAAATGCTGAGGCCACTAAGAAACTTCTTTTAATGTATCTTAAGCTAGAATTTGTATATACTGTTATTTATTCCAACTTCAAAGGAAAAACTAGTTTTCAGCTACATTAATGTCTAAGGAGTAGATTTTCAAAATGTAAGGTCCCATGTCTGTGCACAAAAATGCATGCCTTTGCGTGTGAAACTATGGCAGAGTACAAATCTGTTACGCACGTGCAAGAACAGCCAATTAGCTGTCTAAAGGAGCTTTGTATGTATTTTAAAGTAATGTTTGGAGGGAGAAGAAAACACCTTTAACCTCCAGTGTTAGCACAGCACAGGACTGTTGAGCTGAAATTGTAGATGGGGTAATAACCTTTCTTCTTTGCAAAATAGGCTATTTGCATATATGAATACCAGATTTGCACATACAATTATGGCAAGCGGGCTCACAAATATAGACATGCAATTGTGCAGAAATTTATTTACTAGGTCTTAGCATCAGGTTTTGAAAACGTGGCACTGTAAGAAACAACATAAAGTCTAAGACAATTACCCTCTATGTTTCTTTAAGGGCATTTCTGAACAACTTAAGGAGGAGTAACTCAGGTGGGAAACCTCATCCCAGATTTTATCCAGTCCAAGTGCTTTCTGGACAGCATTTTCCTTCCGATTATGTTGAAAGCCATATGAGAGACTCCTTTACATTTCCTAAAATGCACTTCACTGTTTACACATCAGTCTTTTCCAGTCTTTGACCATAATCCAACAGCCACAGAAGGAATTATTAGTGACAATACTAAGTGTCTGTTTAGAGGATCTGCATTAGACTGAAATACTGGAAGGGCTGCTGTGTCTCAGTATCAGTGGCTGACTTTCCCTTCCCTGTGAAGCACTGCTCCCACAGCTGAGGAAATCTTTCAGGGTTAACACTCAACCTTGCACTTGGGTACCCCGTTAGGCTATTGATGTGTACTCTGAGACTTGGTGGAGTGCAACGGCATTCTGGGCACAGGACCAAACCCAGAAAATCCCACCATTCTCTTCCTTCCAATTCCATGTCTTTTCAGGCCACCTCACCCCATTTTTAAATTGTTATCTGGATGGCTGAAACAGTACACTACAGATCATTGTGAATACTCAGTGGCTTGTGTAAGCACATTTGACATGTCTCTGCTGTAGAGCTGCAGTTTAGCAAAGCCAACCATTGGACTTATGGAGCTGCCCCTGCTGCCATTTTTGGCAGAAGCCATGACAGCGGCAGCTATGCCTCCTGCAGATGCTTCAGGAAGACAGTGAAGATGAGGCATGAACAACGATGAGGATAGGAGATAAATCAGCTGCTTTAGGGGGCACTTTACTTGAATCAGCCTCATCAATAAAATACTGGTGGGTTTTGGGTTTATTAAATCTTTGTCAACTAGCAGGGAAAAGATTTGTTGCTGTGCTAGGACAGTAAGCCTGAGAACTTCAAGATGACAAAAGCACTGTGCTAGAGACAGCTGTGTGCACCCCAGTGCCAAGTGATATGGGCCGTACCTGATAACTCCTCCCATCTTCCAAGGAAAAGCTCAGATCACCTGCCATCTGGAAGCTCATTGCTGCCTACTGATAGTGTTCAACATCCAACCCATTTGATTTGGACAGACTGATTATTAGAGCTACACCCACCAGGGCAGGGGCCTCAGCTGAAAAGGTGACTGCATGCGTGAGGTATTGCTACAATGCTGTCAGGGAATGACAGCTATGTGCTGACCCCCAGCATGTGCAAGCACTAATGGGCTGAACCTGGTTACGCTCCAGCATTTAAAGTGGGAGGTGATAATCCAGTCACTGCAATTCCAGAGCAGTAGGGAATGCATAGGCTCTGGCTTAGCTGATCCAGCCATGTGGAAAGCAGTGTGGGAGCACAACATGAAAATCATATGCGGAAGAAATGCATCCACACAAACGTTAGGGGCTGGAGTTCACTGTGCAGCACAGGTGCTTCTTAAGGGCACACAGTGTTTGATCAGTTATCACAGACAAAGCAATGCATTGCGTGGATGCAGGTCTTTTAGCTATGCACTCACTTTGCCTTGTATGAAGACAGAATTTAAACCAATTCGTCAAGCCAAATTGAAAAGAAATCTCTTTTAGGATTGCGAGTTAACAACAAACAAACAAACACGCAAACAATTACATAAAACAAGCCCATAAGTAAGCGTAGACCATAAATGACCCCATTACTCTGTGTTCATTTTGGTTTTCTTCTGGATTTACCTGTTACCACCCATATTCCCTTGTGCCCACCCATTCATCTCCGTAGAGGACTGATAGGCAGGATTAGCCTGAGACTGCTGAATCATGGGGCTTTGAGTGTGAGCCAGCCTTGGTGACATCAGTGGACTCTGAGGAGTGGTGGCCCCTGTGAAGCCTGGATCGGGCTGCTGACTAATACCTGAAGAACAAAATGAGAAATTTACCCACTGTACATTCAGAGTTAAAACAAACCAAGAGCGCATACCTGCTGACATGTCTTTACACAATCCTACTTACATCATCTGGAACCTTTAACTTTGTGTCTCTTCATTTTCATAAAGCAGTTAAATACATGGAGGGAGAGCACTATTACAAAACATTATTACTATTAGAAACTAGTGTAAAGTATAATAGATCAGTAAGAGTAGATATGAGATTTAGAGTTGGATGGACATAATTGGTTATATCAGCAGAACTTTCACATAACATTATTTAATATAATTATAACTTATACAGTAGGTATAAATAAAGAAACTGTATAACAATAACTGCATGGAGGTAACTGCCCGGAACAATATGGTTTGTGGCTTTGTAAAACAAAGAAAGGAAATGGTATGAATTATCATATTACACATTGGGTTAGGGGTAGGGAATGGAATGCGTTAACTAAAACTGATTTATATTATTTAAATTAAAGAGTTTTTTGTTTAGTTCACTCAAAATTCAGAGTCCATCAAGCAAATACCTACACATATACGTGTTTGTGTGTGCGTACACACATTTATCTGCATATATCTATACATAAACAAACGCACTGCACTTCTGCTACCGCTCAAAGCAAGAGCGATGCTTGGAGAATAACTGGTACTAGAGCTAAGAAAGTGGGACCTCCACGGGGTCCAAACCGCCATGTTTTCCACTGTTCCCAGGGAGCCAGGCAAGAGCCTGTGGACCGGGGGCTTGGACCCAGCACTGGGGGGAACACGGGGGAGTCAGGACTGACAAAATGCACTGAGGGGGGTGGAGCCCGTACCGTAGTTTGGAGGAAATGGAAACTGCTGTGCATTTGCCTGCGGGATGCGCGGGTTGCTCATGGTTGCTGGGATGCCACCGGCGGCCACCATGCTGGGGGTCATGCTCAGGCCTTGCCCTCGCATCATCAGCGTCCGCTGCTGCACCTGCTGCTGCTGCTGCTGCATCTGCCGCTGCCGCAGGTGCTGGCTCAGGATCTCCCGCTGCCTCTGCGCCAGCATCTGCGCGTTGATGGGGCCCTGCGGGAAAAGCCACCGCCACCCATCAATAACCCTTCAAGGCAACCCAACCCATGGAGGCATCTCCTCTAGAGCAATCTGGGAGATTCCAGCTTTTTTCCCCCTCATCATACAACTAACAAAAATATAAAGCAGGAGAAAATAATCTTGCTAATGCTTCTCCTGGAAAAGATTTCCAACAGTGCGAGAGTCACTTAACTGAAATAATACCAGTGTTTAAGGTTGCAGTGATTTGTAATCGCAAATAGAGCAGCTCATTAAAACACCCATCTTTAGGAAATTGGAAGCATGGTTAAAAATGCAGCTATATCAAATCTTTATTAAACAACCATCCATCTCATGTAAAAATGGGAATGACTCTCAGACATAAAATAGCGAATTACTCCCTATCATGCAGATTGCATTATTTGTATTGAATCTGTGCTTGCCACATAACATTACTACTGTATTAAACTGGGGGAAGCAAGCAAAAAAAGGAAGTGACTTTTTTTTTTAAAAGGTATTATTTCTCTCACCTGTGTTGGCACTCCAGTTCTCAAAGACAGATTCATATTGGAGACGCTGCTGATCTGATTTATCAGTGGCTGCCGATTCTAAAGAGAAAAGAAACAAACCACCCCAACACCAAAACCCAAAAGTTTTTAGAGGGAAAGGGAAAAAAAGTGTTACATACAGAGTTACACAGATCTACTTCCCTGATCAGCTGGACTGTGGACCTAGTTGTACATATTCAAGTAGTGACTAATTTTCCTCCTCAAATCCTATTACCATTCACAGAATGCTGTTTCTTAAAGGGATAATACACCATACAAATAACAACACAGGTACTACGCTGTGAATACCAAACATACTCCCTTCATAGTTCCTGTTCTTTTTCAGTTTAGGACTGGACTGTTGAGGTTTACTCCAAATTAGACCTTATCCTTATTTTTAAGGCAGAAATTATCTTTCCTCCTTTTAAAGAAAAAGCACTGCTATCTCACTGATAGTAATATGAACCTATATATTTAAAAATGAAACAACAACTTAAAACAATTCTCAAAAGTAGACAAAGGCCAAGGGGAAAAAAAAGGATGTAGGTGACAGGCAGCAACAAAAGCAGTTAGATTGGTGGAAGAGTCAACTAACAACAAACTGAAAAAGATGTATATAACAAAAAGTACCAATGTAACCTTGCTCAAAGACTTAGTGTGTCGTACTCAGACACGAAAGGACCACGCAGACACCGTTCTGTCAGGATAAGGCCTGGGCCAAAAGAGAGAGAGCAAGAAGGGCCAAGGTAGGGCAAGTAGAAGGAAGAAGACCGGCCCGGCCCTTTATTTTGTCAGTTATATATCTTTTTAGAGACAACCATGGATTGGAGGATGGGGTTACCACCTCTCCATGACACTGGTCAGACCAAAAGTCTATCATAATTCTCCGCCTAACAAAAGGAATGATAATAATAGATACCGGTAGGTAAACATGCCTGATGCTTACAGTAAAGTGCCTGGGAAATTCTACTACAGGAATGAAAACATAGAAAGACTGCAAAATTCAGGGCGACATTAGTGAGATCTATGCTTAAATACTGGTCAAGTTCTTGCATCATATTATACAACGAATAATGCAAAGATGCAAAAAAGAAGATCAAAAAAGAGAACGTGCAAGGCACTATCTCCTCAAAACTCATTGTGGCTCCTGTTTTTAGCTTAGAAGTGGAATGAAGCAAGACCCACGCGTGCCCCCTGGGAGAGGCGCCTGTGCCAGCGTGGAGCCGGGCACGGAGAGGGCTGTACCTGCTGCGCCTGGAGCCGGTGCTGCAGCTGGAGCCGCAGCTGGTTGGGCTGGTTCTGCACGATGCCGGCGGGCCGCAGGCCGGGCCGGGGCTGCATGCGCAGGGCCGCGTACCCCGGGCGCTGCCCCATGCCGTGGAAGCTCGGGTCCTGCATGGGCGCGTAGCTGCCCTGCGCCATCTGCGCCTGCGCCGCGTACTGCTGCGAGAACACCGGAGCCTTCTGCTCCATCAGCATGCTGGACTCCTGGCTGGGGAAGGTCTCGGGGTCGACAGCTTGGCTCTGCAGAAATACACCAACAATAGGAACAGTTGGTGGGACACGGCTTTCCAGAGGATTATACGGGACTAATACGGACAGCCTGCGAAAACAACCTTCTAGGATGTGAATGTTTTGAAACAGAAAATTACATAAGCTTTCTTTACATCAATGTAAAACTTAAAAATAAGCAGAATTGTGTATTTGTGTATCAAAATATATTCACAGGGACAAATTCCTCCTCTCTCTTTTCTTTTGTTGTTTTTTTTTAACAAAACCCCACAATCTTTCTTGTGTTCTTTACACAGACATTGTATTACTCTTCAAATGAATAAAAACCTGAAACGACAAATGCTAGATCAAAATCTGTAAATGACGTGATACCAGAATATTTTTGCCGTTGAATCTGAGATAAATTCCAAGGTATTACAAATGAGTAAAAAGATTTTTATCAGTATCTTTAAATAAAATAATGACTTCAAATAAAGAGGCCTGAAACTATTACAGAAGCTAATGTGAACAGAGTGCCTAATTCTTTCAGGGCACTTTTGCACTAACTGATTATCCATTAGCATAAATAAGCTAACACAATTCTAAATTCCATTCTAGATACTCCCCTAATATTTGCTCTACACAGAATCATTTTATAGCTTATCCCACACTGACCTTGAAAATGAAGTTAATCTAAATTTCAGTGCCCTCATGAAAGAAAGTCTTTAAGCTGCTGTAAAATGTTCAAAGGCTATTTTAAAAAACACGTTTTAAAATGAAGCAGTTCTCTTATCTGCAAGATCCTTTAACTGTTTCCACTGAATTATTAATTAAATAGAAATGTATTTACTGCTTAGTTTGAAATAAAACATTATTCATAATTTTTGGTGGTGGCATTCCAAAACCTATGTAATACTGCGTGACAGTTTCATACTGCAAAATTGAAGTTCACCACTAAATTGTATCTCCAGCTCTACACCTTACTGAGTTCTGTGTTGTACCAAATAGGCTTGGAGATAGCTGTCTCATGTTCAAAGCAGAATTTCATTGGTCCTATTTAATATCTAAAATACAGAGCTAGTTCAGAAGTTATGCTCAGGGTGCTGATGAGTGCTGGGGAATGAAATGGGTATTGCAGGCTCCTCTGAGAATATTAAGTCATTATACAGACATATACTGATTTTGGAAATAAAATTCTGATGCCAGATATGTCAGGAACTAACTTTTACACAAAATACTTTTATTTTTACCGCATTTTATTTGCGCCACGTAAGACTGAAATGGGCAAGAACCACATGGAAGTCAACAAAAATTACTGTGGGGAAGAATGGATGAAAAAGCATAGAACAAAGTTTAGGAAGCGTGCTCATAATCTAGAAAAAAAATTGCAGTTTAAGTGCTTGGAATGAAATCAGCTGCCTCAGATAAAACTCATCCCTTAACACACCTTAATCAACTAAGGAAAAAACCATGGGTGAATTTACACATCATCTCAGGTTTGCTAATACAAAAGCTTGTTGTCCCCATCACACTAAACTCTTGACCCTGCTCCTCTGCTCCTAAGCCTTCATGTTCTTATTTTCCTCTTTCTTATACTCTTTTGCTGACCATGATCTTACCTTTCTCGCCCTACAGTTGTTCCTCTGACCACCATTTTTTTGTTTTGGTCAGTTTAGCTGCATAAAGCAGGTCAGAAGAAGGAGCTCTAGGTGAGGGTGGCAGGGGAGAGGAAGGAGGACTAAACCAGGGGCTGAGGGAAGGTTTTCAGGTGACACTGAGCCATTAAATGGACTTCCACCATCCTAGCTTGCAAGAAGTGTTCTATAATCCCCTTTTTCAACTCCACCTTGACAACATATCTTATAAAAGCAATATCTAATATATGCAAAATGCCATGTCCAGCATACCTGGCTCACTAGTTCTGGTATTCCTAGAGCCCTGTCAATTTCTTCTAAACCATCAAAATTCCTTAATGCCATGTAAAGCTGATCCAGGAGAGCACCCTCATCACTTGGTGACTCTGATGAAGGATGATTACACAAGAGATCATCTGGTGAGCTGCCAAATGGTTGCCTGTGAAAATGAACACAGCATTGGTAAACAGCTGCTGGAAAACATGAAATAATAGCAGAGGATTAGTACTCAAATTGAACTAACAAGTGGAGACAGAAATTATTGTAATTGCTGCCAATTTTGTTTAGAAAATTATTCTGGATGAAAGTTAAGCTACCCAAAGAAGTAACTAAATAGTGTGATTAATGCCTGTCAAGACCCCACAAGCGTGGTATATCTGACAAGCAAGAAAGCCCACCAAAGGTAGCCCAAGTGCTGATTGCATATTACAGGGTACTCAGAGGAACAGAGAAGTCAGTATAGAATATCGTCACTGAAGACAGAAGGCAAAATAATTGATTTTTCAAAACTAACTTTGAATTTCTGATGTCAGATTAAGTATACTATCACAAACAGTATTCATTCCACAAGTATTCATTTCCATAGACTCTCCCCTTAGTTGGTTTTCTATCAGGCAAAACAAGCTGAAGAGGTCACAGAGGGGTCCATGGATTGTCTGAGCTTGCACAAACTGAACATCTGGAAGAGCTGGGCAGAAGCATGAGGGAGCAGGGAGAAAAGGACATTCCCGTTTTTGTTCGCAGCAAAACACCACATCAGCTCACCCCAAATGCACACTTGGGTACCAGTTTATACACTTGGTTATGTGCCTTGGAAGGACATCAGCAAGAATTTGGGTACTGTCAGGCAGTGTGTGATGGCTCTATAAATCCTGCTTACCTCACCCCTGAATTTGTATGCAAAGCACACTCGCAGTTACAAAGGCAGAATAAAGGTTTATTATAAACCCAAAGGACAAAACTTCCT
Organism: Machaerirhynchus nigripectus; assembly: GCA_013397975.1. Classification (NCBI taxonomy): domain Eukaryota; kingdom Metazoa; phylum Chordata; class Aves; order Passeriformes; family Dicruridae; genus Machaerirhynchus; species Machaerirhynchus nigripectus. The sequence goes on along the minus strand of VZRQ01003281.1, from coordinate 710,085 downwards.
GAGAAACAAACTAAATCTGAAATAACACCTTATCTGCAGCCAAATGACACGTTTTTGTTTTGCAGTTCACACACCTGCCCTGCTTCATGCACGCTACCACAAAACTGCAATAGAAAATATAAAGAGCAAAGCATTCTGCAGGCAAGGGCAGCTACAATATGCACATCATGGAAGAATCTCATCCCAGATAATTACTCAGAGACAACAAAAGCTGTCACCCTTGGAGGGAGGCAAAGCACTAGATGTGAACCCTTTTTACATGTCTGTTTAGAAAAAACAAAGAAACATGTTTGTGTATTTAGTTTCCATAATGAGATATATGGTTGCCATGGAAGTCTAATCTCTATGTCAAAGCTAAGCAGGAGAGCTGCATCATCAGGCTATACACTGAAAAAACTCAAAGGATGGCAGGCAGGAAAACTAATAGAAATGTATTCTTTTTAACTGGATCCCAGACAGTAAAAAAAAAAAAAAAAGATATATGACATACATTTAAAACATTGCCAAGTATTACTCAAACTCATAGAGAAATTTCCTTCACTCTCATAGATGGAATTATAAATCAGAGAAAGAGAAGACTGAAAAAAAAATCCTTTGATTCAAATTGCTTACAAACGCTAAAGATAACTTAAAAGAAGGGATCTACTATATGGAAAAACTATTGATGAGGCTAGCAAAAAAACCCTCACTGAAATTGCAAATGAGCGTGAACACACATGAAAAAAAAACCAAAGCATTTGTCAAATTCTGTATATTAAACAATGACAATTACTTACAATTTCTCCATTTCTGTTATATACCCCAGTGATAATGTAATTTTTAATTTAAGAATTATTTTTACTCATTTAATACATGGCAACAATCAGATTATAAAAATACCAGTCTTGGGGATTAATAAAGCAAGAAATGGCAGCATCAACCAATTAATTGTTTCTGGTTGGGGTGTGAATGATCAAAATATTGTTACTTTCAGATGCAATGCAATGGGAGTTTTTTCCACCATCTTCAGCTATAAGGAAATTAGGAGAAATGCAAAGGTAAAAAAAATAGAAGAATTAACTGCCTGGCTTGCTGATCAGATATGACTCTGTATGTTCTTTTAAGGTGCAATTTTTAAAGTGAATAATTCAGTTCTACAAACAGCGCATTTTGCATATGGATAAGCTAACTGAAACACCAGGAAACATCTTGAAAAGCATGGGATATAACAAAGAAAATGCCACATATATTTATGGATAATATTTTCAGACATCCTAATGAAAACTAAGAGAATGTAATCAGAAGATTAACTTTTTTTTCAATCATACTTTTTTTTCAAATGTATCTACTTCATTTTCTTTTCAGTAATTTCCCGATTTGCTACTTACATAATTATAAATATTTCAACATTTTGCACTTGCTTGTCCATTTTGCATTCCTTAGACATTCCATATATACATAATTTCTCTAAAGTAAGCTGCAAACCTTTTGGAGAAGACATGGCTCTTTTTTATGAAGTGTAAACTGCTTATAACATTTGCCATCATTTAAAAGTCTTAATGATGAATGAAGTTATTAATACATTACATATGAGTTAATGAGTTGTGACCAAACTGCAGTTCTGATTACCTGAGGAGGAGCTAGCTTCAGGGAAGAGGCAGCCTTCCTTTCACTTCATCTTTCCTTCCTCATCTTTTACAGAATTTAGGTCAATTAAAAAACCCCAAACAAAACATAATTAACCATGTCCTACATCACTTAAAATGCTACCCCGCTGCAGGAAGGAACAGATATTATGACTACATAGGCATGGCTAGTACTACTGGCACTTTTCCACATTTAGTGTTAAGTGTAATTGTTAACAATAAGAACAGTGAAATCAGACAGAATCATGCCCACATTAATGCTCCAGAGGTGAAAAATGGTGCAACTATACCTGAAGTGCTGCCCACCCAGCATTCACTGTGATACAGAACTTTCAATTCATTCAACACATTACATGGCAAAGAGAGCATTTGTAAATATTACTGGAATACACATACGTTTCATGAGCACAAAATAATACAAAAATTGAATTGATGTACGTTTGGTGAATGTTTTATGTAGAACTTTGTTCCCATGAGGTGTGTAAAATAAAGGCCTGCAAAATCTCTCTGTGTTCTGATGTGACACCAAGACTCACCTGGTCTGATTACCAAAAGTTGCCTGTTCTATAGGCAAGATGCTGTCTGGCCACGGTGCAGTCTGATTTGGAGGTGCCTGTTGTTGGCTATACTGAGGTCCTCCTATGTTCATCTCCAATTCAGATGGCCCTAATCAAGAATAAAATAACCATATAACTTTTCTGAAGAGAAGCTACTTTCATGTTAATTCTTTCAATTGAGTTATCTGTGTTATGGTGAAAGCAAAAGCTTGAAGACCTCAGCAACATTACCCTTAAAAGCATCATTATTCTTTTCTTAAAATTTGCTTTTAAAATTTGAGAAAACATGAGTGCTCTGAAAGTGGTTCAAAATTATAAAATAGCAGATACAACATCGTAGATGCAAAAATTAGTAAGACAAGCATCACAAAAAGACATAGAGTCAGTATTATAATATACTTGCTTTAAAAGTGACCAGGAACAATTATCCTGTCCACAGCATTTTCTCTAAAAAAACTCCACAGTCTTTAGTGAACCAAGGCAACTTCATATCCTCTTTCTTTGGCTACACAACCGTGGAGCTAGAGAGTAGCAGGAACTGTCCATCTCGATACATGTGTTAAAATTTAGTGTTTAGACACCTTCTTTCCCACATCCACAGGAAAATTTCACTGTGAAATATGCCTCTCATCAAATCTATAACTGAAGTGAGGATTTTTTTTTTCTTTCTTTTTTTTCCTCCTGCTTCATCTTTAACAATCCAGCATATGCCAAAAGAGCTCCAGATGCAACTTACCCATATTCATGACCTGAGATGGAAGCATCTGCCTTGGGCCAGGCTGGTTGCTGGGTCTCAAGGGGATGCTGGCCGTGGGGTTGCGGATCATGCCTGCTTGCACCGGCCTGTTCATGGCGCCAGCCGTGGGCGCACAGGTCACCCTCACAGCGGGAGCCTGGCTGCCCCAGTCTCCAGATGCCATAGCAGGCCGAGGGGCATTGCCACCCATCATTCCTGCACAAAAGCCAAACACACTTAGGTACCAGCACATGATCAGAACAGCCTTAGCACTACAGCTGCCCGAGGAGCTGCATTTTCAGCAATAAAAAGAGTGCAGTAGTTTCACTCAAAGCACACTGTACCACAACTGCCCATCCAGATGTGCAAAGCTACAGAATGATGGCTTACGCTGCTTAGTCAAGGGACTGGAGGCTGTGATACATCTTACAAGAGGAAAACCCTTTTATCATTTCCGAAATGCTGCTCGGAGTTAGTGTTCCCACATGTAGTCTGCAACAGGTGCTGAGGGTGTGTGGATAGCCTTAGCTTCCTTCCTCAGGAAATGAATCACGTTTGCTGATGTGTGTGTCAGTGCTTCACTTTCCAAGCGCTAAGTGAGAATGGGGACTGGAGTAACAACGTGTTAACGCTAAACACGCTTACAAATTAGAAGGACTGAGTATCAATTCATGTTCTGCAAACATCTTTTGGTGACTTCTTTCCTTTGGAACCTAGAGCCTTCTTAGCTTCAAGGCTCACCGAGATAATCTCAGACCAATGCACAGAGCAGGGAAATTACTCACAGGAACTTTCCGATAGATGCTGAAGTTCATTACCGTTATTTTAGGGGAAGTCCTCCCACATCTACTGTAAACAACTGATACGTTTTATTTACACTTGGAATATATAGAATACTACACTCTGGCAGTAGCCAAAAAACCTCAAGCAAAACACAACACAAAAAACTCCAACCCCCAAAGAAGGCATTCATAGTATTTATACATTTCAATTTTAATCAGTCAAGAGAGTAGATAAAACACTGACTTCAGGTTGGACTACTGGTTCAGATTGGTCTTTTCAGTTGCATTTTGCAACATCCCTAAATGAATACTAAAAGCCACACAAACAATTTTTACTGATCAGTTCAATTATCTGGTGACATACAACCAGAGAGAAACCCTCTGAAGAGGGTCTTTGTTTCAGCTGCTGTACAAAATTCGCTTTAGTGTTACATCCTCAGATTTGGTCCATTTATGTACATATTCTATCAGCTGAAAGATGTGCTCTGCTAGAGCAAGGCAGGGACACAATAATACTCTCTAACTTGTGTACATAAGATGAATAAAATCCTCTAATATGTATACAGAACATGAAAGCAATAGGACACTTGAAAGAATACAAGTTGATCTCTAAACTGCTTAAATAAAATGTTTCAATGTCTGGCTGTATGTCACTTTTAATACTGATGCAAACCAAATATAAAAATTTGACACCAAATAGCCAGCTGAGAGGACTTACAAAGCCCGTTTATTTACTCAGAGCTCTTACAGTGATGGTTGCACACTTGCACAATCTCAGACTATGCACTAGTTGAAATAAGTCCATCAGCCAGACTTTTCTTGTCAAACAGTCTATATGTTTGTTCATGATTAGGTTAACATGTTCCAAATAAGAGCTAAGGTTACTAAATAAAAGGATAATTGAGGGCAAAACTAACATCATAAGTGCAACAGTATTGCCCATGACTTTGTTTTGAAAGACACATCTCTATAGGTAGGTAAAAAGCTGTGTATAAAAGGCAGGACTAAAAATACGCAGACACAGAAATTCAAAATAAATATGCCAATACATAACACCCCACAAAACAGTATTTCTTCCAGACTTTATGGAAAGTAATAATCTGCACTAGTATTAACCCCAGTGTTAAGCTGCACATGCTATAGCCTGTTACACAAGTATATTTTTAATAAAAAGGAAAATCATCTTACCTGTGCTACTGTTGCCTAAAGTTCCTTGACTTCCTATCATCCCTTCATTCCTGCCCATCAGTCCCGGCTGAGGTATCACTGAGTAGGGGCTACTCGTTCTTATGGGTGGGAAAGTTCCTGCACCTGTTGGGTTCTGCAGTGTTATGTCAAGTGGTAAATTCTGGTTTGGTAATAACCTGCCCAGTTGCCCTGCTCGTGGGTTATTAAAAGCTAGACAGGAACAGCAAAGAAAAAAAGCAAAGTTACAAGAATGGAAAGTTTACTAGGTAAAAAAAAAAAAAAAAAGAAAAAGAAAAAAAGAACCCAGACACAATTAAAGATCTTGGGCTCAGCTATTTAATGCTGCATAATTTACCCACTCCGTATCTGTCTGAGAAACATCCCTTCTTGACATTTAAATGTAAATTTCAAAATGGAACATTCTGACACTAAACACAAACCAGGTATGATGTACATTTTAAAAAACTTTAAATGATGCCATTTAACTGACAGAAGAGCCACTACAGCAAAATACACCACTATATGATGTGCATACTACTGCCAATTAATCTTATACCTAGTAGGACTGTAATTGCATGCAGATGTCATCCTGAGGCAGATTGTTAGACTGTTATCTCAGTTTTGAAAGTTTTCCAGCATAATCTAAGTTTTCCAGCCCCTGAAGAAGTTTTCAAAATAAGGACAGAGTGACTCTATATTAGATCCCACACCCCCATTTCGATGTGTCCCGCTTCATTTTTTGCAGTCTTTTACATTTTTATGTCATTAATAAAAATAAATACTTCCACGATTCAGCAACCGGTCCAGAAACAGAGCTGTGCAACCGTAATATTCTGGTAAAATAGAACCATCCTTGATGGTTACTGCTACCTTTATGTAGCTACTTTCTTCTGGGTTGTGCTTTTTAAAATCAGCCTCTGCAAATAAAACTGCAGACTGCCTCAGAAAAGTGAGTTTCAGACTGTGACTGGCAAGCATCTGGCTCAGCTGGTCTGTGGGCAATGTTCCAGTGCATGAAAGCATCCTCTGTGTGCTCAGCTAGTTCTCAAACATGAACCAAACACTGACCTTGTAGCTTTGATTCCATTTCCAATCATACCCATAAAATACATGCAAGTAAATTAAACATTTTTGTGACAGTATTATTTGCAGTACTTTCTGATAGCTTCCCCTAGGAGCAGCTCTGATACAGCAACATCCTTAAAGTGACTTCTGCATTTTTGTGTTCACCACATTACTGGCAAGTTAAATAACTACTTTCTTATTTTAGATTGAAATAGTGCTACTTTTGAATCTGAAAACTTAGCTGAGGTTTAGTAAGTTTGTTAAAATGTACAGAAATATCTCATAACAGAAGTCTCTGACTTTTATTTTTATTTTATAAAACTAGATTACAGGAACTTATTGCATTTTTTTTTCAATATAAATTCTCTGCCAGGTGAATTTGCTTATATGTGTGTACAGAAAATATATCACATCACATACACCTCATTCCTAACCATGAGATCGAAGTTTTGTCTTTTCTGCCTGTTCAGCTAAGCAAACAAAACTTACTTATGAAGCAAAAATTACTTTCTCAAGATTAGAGGCATCACAAAGTCTAAGGATTGAAGCAAAATTGAACTTCAGTGACAGTTTCAGAACAGTTTGCTCCAGAAGTTTGAAAAACCATATAGATAAGTGAGTTATTGTATGTGCAGCTTTGCCAGCACCCACTAATATTACAAAAAGGAATTCTGGAAATGCAGCAAAAAATAACAACACAGTTGATGAGCTGTGGTGCTGCTTAGATCACATATTCTACTCTTTGTCAGGATGGGACTGAAGGAGGCTCCCTATCCTCCATGTAACAGACTCTAGAAATCTGGCAGATCTAGCAGCCTTTTTATTTTTCAACAAACAAAAATATTTTAACTATCTTCATGTAAAATCTGTAAAATTAAAGTTGGTTATTTCTTCAAGAAAAAAAAACAGTAAAAAATCCCAAATCTCTTTTGGAATTCTATATAATCTGACATTCATTCTACATTGCTTTTCTGTGAGCATACGAGAGGCCCTTCACTATTTCTGTGGACCTCTTTTCTGAATGCTCTTCTACAGAAAACAAGGCAGAAATTCCTAGGGGAATCAGGCACAGACAAGACTGAGCTGGGGGAAAAAGTTTCAGGGTTTTAATTTAGTTGGGAAACAGGATGCTGCTTTTACAGAACTTCTGCTAACCACCAAGCCACTCTCATTCACTGTCATACTGTTACTGTACTGCCAGTAGCTTTGAAAGCAGATTTAAAGCTAGGCTAACCCTAGAAAGCTAAAGGCTACACTGGAAGGAACAAACAGACTTTGCTTCAGGAAAAATATGCTAAAGACTTCACATGCACAGAGATTTCCTTTTAACTTTTGTGCTGCTGCTGTTAGTACCTTTATACTCACAAAAGTGAGTACATTAAACCCAAGCATCTTTCTCTGAGCAACATGGATAACAAGTGATAGTTTAGGAACCTGAAGTGGGTTTAATATTAATTTAAACACTAATATTTACTGATAGAATACTAATATTTATCTAAACATTTCGAAGTAATTTGAGTGAATTTGAAAGTGGCTCAGTGTTAGTTTAATATTATCAGAATGGCTAAAAATATTATCTTAACCCCTGTATTTTACAAGGAAAAAAACCTAGAGCACATCTAAGAAAGTAAATAGATGCAGCCATCCTAGCCAACAGGTACAAAAAATGAAGCAGTGGTTTTTTTATGCAATTTTATTCAACATTAGTACTTGATAAGACTCCTGTCTTGCTTGCTTTCCATTATTCTGTGATGGTAAACCAACATTTCAATGCTGATGTGTAAGCTGATTAATAAGGTTAAGGAAAGCTGTTAGCTGGAAGTGACTCAACTAAAAGCCACAATCTCAAATTAAACTTGGGCATTCCTCATCTGTCCTTCTATTAATCTTGTGGTTTTAGAAGAATACTCTCCTTCATGCTCAGAAAAGCCTCTCTTGCACCTTTCACTGCAAGAGCTGCCAGAAAGGAACGATGTGCATCACAAAAAAATGCATGTGCTCTCCATGCCAAAACCTTCACAACAGCAGCATCACATACAACCACAGAAGGGGATGTTCGATTTGAGGGTACCCCTTAAAGCGTCTGGGAGGACACAGACTTCCAGGGCATGCGAGTTAGAGACAACTCCTCGTGTGTTTGGAACTGGGACGACCGCAGATGGCGCTCTGTCACCACACAACCCTGGGGCAGGACTGGGAGCTGCCCAGCTCCTCCCTGGCCGACCCCTGTGCTGGGGGGTTCCCAAGCTCGGTGTACGCGTGTGTGGAAGGCGGGGTGCACTCACTGCTCTGTGAAATCCTCATTGCTGGTTTCTGGGTGGCCACCGCCGCGCCGGGGCTGCTGTCACTGGTGAGCTGCATGAGGTCATTGATGATGGCTTGCTTGTCGACCGAGCCCGCTGGTGCGCCTGGGCGGCTATCTGGGAAAAGCTGTGGTAACTGGCTGTTCTGCAGGTCATCCAGAATCTCTTCCAAGTTATCCAATTCACTGCCTGGCTGCAACAAAGAACACAAACCCACAGTACACGTCGCCGCTCACCCGCTGTTGGCGCCCTGCTTGTGCCAAGCCAGGCAGCCCCCACCGTCACACCCGCACCAGCCTTGGATGTGTCTGGCAACATGCCTGATGTGAAGGAAGCTCACTAACCTGTTGGAAGGGGACTGTGCAGGCTTCCCAGGGCTAGTCTGCCCTGCTTTTGGGGAGCCCGGTGTGGCACTTTTGAACCCCTCCAAAAGCCCTGCGTCAGGACGTACAATTCCGTACCTTGGGCAGCAGGGAGATTCTTCCCTGTGCACTCTCTGTGATCGGTGCTGACAGCAGGGATAACAGGAGATCCAGGAGTGCTGAGGATGGGGGTTTACATAGGTATAACCAGTATTTCTTTCAGCACAGTTATGTTTCTGGTCTCTTTATGACTTGATTAAAAGCATACAATTGGAAAGTTACTTTATGGCTAAAACAATTCCCCGTATGTCTTTTCTTTGTGATATTCAAAACCTGAACACTGAATAACTCTATATAAGTTAACTGGCAAGATACATACATGGGATTAGGAATTTATTTTGCTCCCAGCTTCCCAAATCATTGAAAATAACTTCTCTGGAGTATGAAAAGAGCAATCTACATATGAATTTGCATTCAGGTTCAGTAGAAAATTATCATGAAGTAAAGATGGGAGAAAAATAAAGTTCATCTTATACTAACATAATTACTGACCTGCTTGCTTTTCTTAAATATATTGATTCTCACTGGTATTCTCTTTTGTCAGCTTCTCTGTCTAAAAACTCTCAGAATTAAAATCCTTTTCTGACTGAAATATGGAAATCACTGCAACTAATGTCAAATCCTAAACTTTTGATTAGGGTAAAACTTGGGTAATAATTAAGAACAGGGCATCCAGTTTCAGTTACTACCACCCTGAACAGTAAATATATAATAACAGTATTTATAACAAATATCTACTGAAAATCAGTGTCTTCATTAGGAAATGTGCAATGACAGAGGAGAGGCAGAGTGAGCAGCCACCCGTGAAGGATGGGGAGCTGAGAAATAACACCACAAATGTGCAGAACTGAAATACAATTCTTCCTGTTTTGTTTTTTTTTTTTTTTTTTTTTTTTTTTGTCCTTTCCCACGTCATGAACTTCTTACAGAGAGAAAGCTTACGCCACAGATAACAGAATACTGTAGAAATACCTGAGATGGCTTTAAACTACCTACTGGGGCTCTCACAGGCTAGCTAGGAAGCACTGCACATTAGTCTGTACAGAACCCTTGCTGCCACATCTAACCTGCTCCTGGGAAGTCCAGCTATTTTATTCAAAGGTAGCTAAAATGCCCCAAGGTTACACTGCTACATGCCTTTTTTGGGTGACTGACTGCAAATAAACATGGTATTATTTTTTATTCCTTCTACATCATCTCCTGGTCTTACAAATTGTAGTATATGGTGCATAAGAGGAGTGAATTTACTCTATTAAAAGGCAGCGTGTGGGTGATCTAGAGGCTGGTGTTATTGGCAAAATGGTAGGAAAGCAGAGAATCAGAGGACTGGAAGAAATTTAAAGCCTCAAGGCAAAATCAGTATATGCCATTCCCTATGGAAGTTCATACAGTTGCTTGTTAAAGACATCCAGAGACAGAAAATCCACAGCTTCCCTGGAGAATTGGTTTCAGCACTCTGCCATCCTCACTACTTTTGGTTTTTTTTCTCAGTCTCAATGCAAAATCCCTCACACTGAGATTCAGGCCCTTCCTTCCAATCATATTTTGAATCTGGAGAACACACTGTTCCTCTTTCTTTTTCTAACTTTTTCTGTATTTGAAAACATGCGCCCTTTTGTGTTTTAAGCTGCAATTAATAAACAATCTCAACTTGTGAGTTTTCTTCAGCAAATAACCTGTTTTCTAGGCCTCTCATTACTCTTGCTGTTCCTGTGGATTGCTTTCAGTTGATCCACACTTTTGCTGAAGCCATGTCTAAGACAGGACTTAAAATAAAGACAGGACTTACAGCTGCTTAGTAAAGTAGACAATTTACTCTACACATAGTATGCTCTGATGGCCTATTCCAGAAAAGCGTGTCATTCTTTTAATTCCATGACAGTATTGACTCTCACTCGTCTTGTAGTCACCATGATCCCTAGAACAGCTCTGAAAAAGTCCTATCTAGTCAGTTGTCCCCTCCTTTTAGGAAAAAAAAAAAAAATCTGAGACATTATTCTTGACTAATGATAATAAATAGCATTTATTCACCCTGATTGTTCTAACATTTTGTCTCTGTATCTCTTCATTGCAACTGAATTCGAGTTGTGTCCTCCAGTGTGTTTGCAGACATTCAAGTGCCACACACTGGTTTACCAAGCTCTATTGTCATGTCAGGTCATTTAGGTTAACTAAAACACTGAGCAGCTCTAGATGCTGCACGAGTCCTGCAGCATCTCCACTTTGACAGTGAATCCTTCAATAACTACTATGTGTGGAAGGACTTCCAAATAGCTTCTTAACCAGTCACAGCAGTTTCATCTTGACCACGCACCTCTAACTTGCAATAAGGAAAAGGGCCAAAGAGCCTTGCTCAAATCTAAACACACTGTTTCTCTTATGCCAACAACCCCGCTACCCTCTCGCTGAAGGAAAATAGGTTGGCTGGTCCAAGATTACCTGTTCTTGAGAAATCCCACTGATGACTCACTGCTTTCCAAGCAATTACAAGCAGCTGGGTGGACCCAGCACATCAGCAGAAAAGGCTGAGCCAGGAGGAATCAAATGTGATTATACGAAGCCTAAATCATTGCACGGACAGGTGATAAGCAGATTCAAGAAGGCGCTCCAACAGACAGCCATGAGTGATGTTTATAGGAGCTGCAGTTTGAGCGATGGGAGATCTGGTACAAGAAGACCGCAGGAGCCAGGAGAAGAGACTGATATAGAGCATCGTAAATTATAGAAGGATGATTCAGTACTCTTTGGGGGAATTAAGACATATGGCCTTCATTACATGTATCTGAGACAACAGCAAAGGAAGTTTTATATGGTGCAGGGGGTTTTTTTGGTTGGTTTTATGTGGGATTTTGTGTCATCTTTTGTTCTAGCATTCCATCTACTGCAATTCTTTGGTCAAACACTAGATACAAAAAAAAACCACCCCAAAACCTCAAACCCACACCTACAAAAAACGCCAATAAACATATTGATCCAAATGTGTCAGAAAAATGCACTCCCTAAAATGCTTTTAATTCCTCTCAAGGAGTAGCAAAGAAAGGGCAAATACAACAGATGTATTACAACACCACAAATACATAACCTTCTTCTTTTTTTTTGCTTAATAATCAATATCAAATATCTCATCTTTATTTTTCTATAAGGGTTCTCAATTGCTGCAAAAGCTCCAAGAGATTTGGAATTAACACCAACGCATGACATTAGCCTAAGTCTTTCCAGACTAACCCTCAAATGGCACCATATGTAGAGAAACTAGCATTAAAATATTTACTTGGTTAGTTTCATAGGATTTTTCTTCTATTTATATTCTAGATTTATTTTGTTAATGGTCTAAATTGAATTTTATGTAAATGGAAGGCACACCTTAACCTCCCTGTAAGACAATTATTTGTCATGACTTAAAAAAAAAAAAAGAACCTGATAAAGTGCTAAGCATCACAAGAAAGTTCTTTTGTGGGTATTTTCACTATGTCTAAGTAATGCAATTATGACAATCTCTGCAGAACTTGGACACTAAGTGCCAGAAAGCACAAGAAATAATTCTCAGGAATATTTTTGCATTTGAAAAAGTACTTACTTTATACTGTCATATAGAGAAATACAGATAAAAGTTAAGTGCTTACAGAATTTTTTCAGCTGTACTGAAAGGCAGCTCAACTTGAAGTTTGGTTTACAAAAGTTGCTGTGTCAAAGTCTAGCTTCCATGGATTGTAAAGGACTGGATAAGATACTCAGGTCTCCGGAAATCTCCTTCCTGCCATGAGCAATGCCCATGGCTTGCACTGTGACCCTGTATTCTAGCAACTTACAACAGGATGTCTTTTGGTGGGAACACAACTCGAAACTACACCTGACTTAACATAAATTTGAAGTTAGCTCATCTTCCACCTCAGAAGTATGGGCAAAGCATTTGACCATAAGAGGTAAACAAAACCAAATCCCTGCTCCGAACTGGCAATAAATTAAAGGATTATGAAAAGAAGGGAAAAGGAAATTAGAAGTGGAACCAATATGGTATTTTTCTCCCTGGTAACTGCAATAAACATAAAATTGGCTAGAAATCCTATTAAATTACCAAGGTACTCCATGAATAACATTTGAAAACAGAACTCTAATTGAAAGACACTCAGAAAATGGAATCCCCATTCTAAGGTTTTGATAGAATTTCAAGAAGAAACCAATGTTCCTCATGAACTTAATGGATTCTGGTCTATTAAACCAGAAATAGGTTTTTAAAAGATGAGTGGCATTTGTAGAGAAAATATGCTAGTGTTGGGAAGATACTGGTTTCCACATAAAGCATGAGCACAGCAGAGTTGATTAAGTATGTGAGGAACACCAGAGCAGTTTCTGAGTTTTAGGACAAAAATGTACATGCTTAAGATGATTTCTGAAACAGTAGTTGTGCAGACTGTTACACTGCAAAGTCCCTGTCAAACAGGCTGTCTTTATGGTCCACTGAACAAAAAAGAGGAGAGTACACTTGTGGAGATCAGGATTTTATTCCACACTCCCCCAAGTGATTTCTCAGAGAACAAGCTACTTTAGCAAGGCAGTATCTAACGCTGTTTATTATGTTTCTCTAATGTTCCCCTGTACTTTCACTCTCCTTCCCTTCCAAGCTGTCAGCCAGTCCTTGCCACATCTGACCTGATCGCTACAGGGGCTGCTCCCGGGAGTGGACTGTCAGAGGGAGTGGGAGAAGGCAGGCTTACTGCTGAGGGATACTCTCTTCCCTTTCCAACAGTGGTGAACCACATGAGAACTCGTGGTGTTTGACAGCAACAGCCCTGCTACGGTTGGTGCTGCAGGAAACACCCTGCTTAGCGTCCCCAGCAGGCCTCTCCTTCATCCTCTCCCCTACAGCTGCTGTAACTGGAACAGCAATCAGCCTAATAAAGCTTGATAACCATCATCCCACCAAGGAAGGGAAAATGGTACAGCCGTGCTGGAAATATTCTCTGCCATTTGAGAAAGGCTTCCTGTCAGTTGCTGCTCTCTGCAGAAGAGTATGTTTAAACACACTACCTAGAAGACTGCTATTTTTAGCACAGTGGTGCACTTCAAAGCATTTCCTGCTCAGAAAGTCACACCAAAAGTAAAAGGAGAAAACGCAATGGCTCTGTTGCCTCCCAACACACTGATCTCCCTTGTAGAGGCCATCCCACTGCTGCTCTGCTGCAGTTTCCAGAGAAACTGCACACTCCAGTGACTAATTACTTAAAAATACAACATTCCTCAGGGAGGAGAAGTTTTAAATAAACCTGCAAAATAGGTAACACAAGCACATGGCTGATTTTTACATATGGGAGGAAGAAGGAGGGGGAAGGATGCAGGAGGATGGAAGAATTTAGCTCAAGAATCTCTGTTCTAGTATTGTACTAAATAGTTCCAGCTTTGATCTAAATTTAGGCAATGAGCACTTCCTGTGGGAGACCATCTTCCAAAGCTGAAGAGTTTTGATGCTAAATATTTTTAGTGATTTTACAATTGGGGTAAAGTGGTTATTTGTTTAAAGGCCTGGCCTTCAGGTAGTTAAACACATTATTCTATATTCCCCACCATTTCCTCTCCTGCTCCATGCTGGACTTCTGTTTATTCAGCTCCAGGTTTCACTGCATTTTAAGTGGGTTTTAAAAGTCTGTTTACAACCAACAGGAGCAACAAAAGCCCTTCTGTCATTATCCAGCAGTCTTCCATCACAGTGACAGGACTGGCTTCTCCATACCTTGGTGCTGAGGAAGCCCTTACCACTTTATCACAACTCCTGCGCTGCTTTGTGGTTTTCTGAACAAACCCAGCTCCTGGACCTTTCTGTACCTCCGTTTCCCTCTCTCCTGGGAGACAAACTGTCTTCAAATTTTAAGAAAAGGCAATACATCCGTAGCCCACACTTCAACCCCCTCAAATCCCTCCCCAACCTCAGACACATAAAACCTAAAAATAAAAAGTAAATAGTCTATTCACTTTAAGAAGTTTGTAATTCAAGAGACCTGATTTTCAACTGCTTGAGGTTGGCAATGCTTGAAGACACTAAAGTCTCTTTCTTGAAAGCCGGTTTTATAGTTAGTCTCAATGTTTACATTTAGGGTGAGACACAACTTGCCTATCTTTAGTCACGAGAAAGTAAAGCAGCTAGTTTAAATTGTTCACCTCTGCTACCACTTGTCAATGGGAGTATCAGTAAAGAGCGGCTTACCTCATCTGTTTTAGACACACATTAGGATAAAGTTAAAAAAAAATCCTTGAGTATTTTTCTGTATATCCACCAGCGATAGAAGGTGTTTGTACGGCTCCCTTGGACTAGACAACAAACTTCTAGAGGGGATAAAATCTGCTCTCTGAGAATTGGTTTGTAAGCCAAGCTGTTTCTTGTGTACTCCACAGAGATCATGAAAGAGGAAATTTTAATTCTTTTAGAAATATAATTCTTGGGGAATAAACCATCTGAAGGCCATGATTTTGATCTATGGATGAAGGGCATGAATTTTTTGGTGATTACCAAATTTTACAGTCTTGTCGAATACCTAATACTGGAGGATTTAAGATCTCTGCTTTCAATCTAGTACAGAGTTCAATGTGTAGGATCTGAACTAGGAATTGAAATCTATCAGACATTTTAAAAGTAGTCCATTCTTGCCAGTTTAGCCGTGAATTTCTTGATCTGTGTTTTCCTAGCCTAACGAACCATAAGTTCTCACAGAGAATCCAAACCCTACCTTTACAGACACTATAAAATCGAGGCTTCTATTGAAAACTAAACCAACATGCAGGCTTGAGGATAAATCAGTGCAAATTTCAGTGAGGAGAAATTAGTACAATTTGGCTTGGTTTCCCCTAAAGCATGGGAAGGATTGAAAAACCACAATTGCTCCTACATAATGGCAATAGTTGTAAAATTCTGGTGAAACAAAAGCAGCAAAGTAACCTTAGGAGTTGCCTGGATAACTGAGATTTTAACAATGCTGCATCTACACTGAAGTGGCATGTTTGGCCTCTATGTTTTGTGGTTATAACCACTGTTGAAAGAACTGCCTACTAGTTATAGACTGCCAAAAGGACAAATAAAAGAAATAATAATCCAATGGTTGTGACTTAGGGCTAAGAAAATGTTGTCCATCCCTCCTCAGTCTCACAATACAATATAGAAAATATAAAAAAAGAATGTCTTTATACACACACAATAAAAAAATACAATAGATTAAAAAAAATAAACAAGCTCAAACCTAGTCTGCACATTAAAAAATACACAAAATTTTAAAATTAAGGATATGGCTGTGTATGAGAGACATGAATGTTTGCATTGCATATGATCTGATCATGATTTACAAACTAAGGCTTCACACACAGGGCTACCTAGGGATTAATCACCAGCTGGGAGATTTGATAGTGTAGGACAAATCTAAGGATCATTAACTCCAGCTAGTTATAACCTTCCCAGAAAATACTTAATACTAAAATTGATATTGTAATTACCCATTTTATAAATAATATAAACAGGAATACTGAAGTAGCAGATTGCTTTTGCTGTGTCCCGTTTTCTTGCAAAGCTCTGAAAACAGGAGCACTCTGGGTGATGTGGACCTGGTGCTTTTGGAAAGTGAATCTGCATGAAAGCCAGTGACATAACACTTTTTAGCATAGGTCCCAACAATACACAATTTATTAGTGTGTTGGGCAGCAGAGCAACAAGTAGTCTTGCACAGAAAGCAAAGAAATCCTGCATGCAAAATTCAATGCAGATAACCTTGCACAAGGAGACATGATCCCTGCACTGAACCATTAATCATCCGCAGAAACTTGAGGCTGAATATAAAGAATTTTTAAGATGACAAAAAAACCCCAATAAATCCTCCAAACTGGCACAGAAGTCTATTTGCTTTGATTTTAATTTGCAGGTCAAGCATAGCACAAAGACCAGAAATGCAAAGCTGTTATCAGTCCTTCCAAACAACTCCTGTTCTTGAGCATGAACCTGTTTTCCATGGGAGGAGTGTAGCTGCTATGCTGGGCTAGGTCAAGGACCCATTTAGCAAGCACAACAGCAGTTCAACATCAGCCTGTGGGAGAAGCTGTCAATTAGTTAGCACTAACCAAGAGTCACGAGTATTTTCTCCTTGCCTGACTAGCATCTGGGAAAGGTACCCTGCATTATCCACCTCCTCCCAGGCAGAGTCTGTGCTTTCACACAGCGTGATGATCAAGACCTAGTAACACAGACTGGAAAACTGAGTGAAGACTGGATTTCAGAAGACAGGTAACATTCTCCTGAGGTGCCAAGACACTACTCTTAGAGGAAGTCAGATGGCAGGAGTGCGGGCCTGGAACGACTCATTCACACATAATGCAAAAATTAGCTTACCTGTTCATTAGGCTCAAAGCTTATCTCTTCTTTTTCCGTCCTCATAGCTATTAACTTTGTGCTACCGGAAGGGTCTGTCTTACTGTCCAACCGCTCCAGTTTTGGGGGTATGTCTGGTAAACCAATATCTTTAGTATCATCTTTATCTAGCAAGTAGCGAAGTAGTGCATTGTTATTCTTCTTAGGACTCGCTGGCTCCTGTTTAACAGTCACCTCTGAACCAGGAGCTGTGCTACTGGACTCCTGGTTCAGTTCTTTGCCTGTGGCCTCTGCTGTGAGCTTGGCCAAATCTACAGGAGAACTACTGTCCTGCAATAGTCTGTGCAAAATTTTATGCTTCTCCTTGAGCGAGGTTCCGTGTGCTGAACCAGACCCAGGCAACCCTCCTGCGGAGTCCTTGCTAATGTCTCCCATGGTACTGGACAAAGGTGAAGGCTCCATCTGATCTGATTTGGTGGTCAGCAATTGTAAGAGCTTTGTCTGGCTTTTTCCATCGTGCAGTTTATTCTGTCCATCAGGTCTCTCGCCACTGACAACCGGTGGCATGCTGCTATCGCTGCTGTCTTTCTGCTCTCCTGAATGGCAGCTGCTCTCTGCTTGTCCAGTTGTACCTTCTGATTGCTCCCCATATATTCCAAAGCAGTCCTTAGAGTCCAGGCTTCCCATCTTGCTTAGCTGGGGAGGATTCATATTCACAGGGGAATTTTGTAAATTTCCCATTTTTAGGTCAGGTGAAGCCAACGACGATCCTAGAGAAACGCCGTGGCCCTCGCTGAGGGCCTGAAGTGCGTTCAGGGAACTGTTGGTGTAGTTATGGCTATTTCCTGTGCTGCTGCAGACTCCCACAGGTGAATGTAAGCTTCCTGCAGGGGAGAACTGACTGGGTGGGATGCGAGGACTTCCTGCCACTCCAGGGCTCACGCGATGCCTTGGGGAAAGCATAGAGTTTGGCTGCCCTGGGTTCATGCCGGGGCTGCTTTGTGAGGGGCTATTCATTTTTAGTGCATAGTTACTACCCTGAGGAGTGGATGCTTGTATGCTTGACACATGGTTCATTCCCCCTGAACCACCAAACCTGCCTGCTGGCATGCCCACTTGTTCCTTTGGGCCATTTATGGCAAAATTTATATTGCTACTGATGGTCATATCCTGACCTGGGTTCCCACTGCACATGGCCTGATGGGCAGGGCTGCTGGAACTAATTGGGTTCAGTATCTTCCCCATTCCTTGTCCAGTCAAATCCTGATTCATTCCACAGACATTCTGCTCTCTATGTGGCAAGGGGAAGAAAAACAGCCTGTTAGCTAAATGACAGTGGCCAACTTGCAATTACATTACGGAAAAAGAAGCAAAGCCCCAAACCTCACTTTAAAATAACACAAAACCCCTACAATCAAAAACAAATCAACAATTTGACAAAAGTGATATGCAACTCTCAACATGGCTGAACATTAACAGTATGGGTTTTCAGTACCTCATTACAAAACAGTGGAGGAGAGGAAAACCAAAATTAAACCTCACTTAAATGACAGTCATTAGAAATGCTGATAGGTTACAATTTCAGACTCCCTTTAATGTACATCTCCTCCACAGTCTGGCAAAAGCTAACTTCTAGAACTGACAGAAATCTCATCTGAAACATATGACCCAACAAATAGATGTTTTACAAGACAGCTGTGGACAGCTGTTTGCTGGAGTTTTGAATTTCTGTGAGTTAGCCCCACCACAAGGCTGGAGTGGGCTATTTGCCCACCAAGTTCATAGTGAAAAGAAAGTTGAAAAAGTCACATTTTTACACTGCCAGAGTATTTCAATACTGCTCCAAAATAGCATGTGAGCCAAGGGAACTACTGGATACTGCTTCAGAATGAGAACGGTCTGTTAGCAATCTAGTCCTGCATAGGCATTCAGGAAAAGGGAAGAAGAAAAACAACAAACCACACACATAGGAGCTGAAACTCATAGTTTAGAGATGTAGGCTGCAAAACAGAAGAAACAGAAGAGAGAGACACACACAGAAAAAGCTCTTGTGAGAGCACCTGAAGGTCACTTTTCTTTTCCTCAGTAGATTTTAATTCGTTTATGGGAGGATGTAATACACTTTTTACTCTGCGCTAAAACTTCAATTAGGAAAATCAGACATATTCCCAAATGCTAAAAGCTACAAAAGAGACAGCGTCAAGTAGGTTAGGAAGGAAAACAATGAGATTCTGACAAAAATCAACTCTGGACTTCCAAAATCAAATACAAACAGAACATTCCTAATACGAATTTTCCATGAGACAAAAACCACTCCTATTTGCACAGTATAACTGCAGTTAAACCTTCACTTGTTGCTAAAGCGTGAGAAGTGAAATAGTTGAAGAATACAAAGTAGTGAATCTTGTTATTCTGTATTTGTTACCTTAGGCATAAAGGCAAAGGTGAAAAACATTAACTATAAAAAAGGGGTATTTTTAAAACCTTATTACAAATATAGTAGTACCAGCACTCTGCTAAAAAAAGTGCAACAAAATACACAAGTACCATTTTAAAGTTTATAGTGCTTGCTTTTTAAAATTTGGCACTTAATGAAATATTAGGTATCTTCAGCAATCCAAAGAAAACAAATTTCAGACAGCTTTTGGTCAGATCAATTTGCAAATCTACAATTTCTATAAAATGGTTTCAGTTATAGTTATGTTTAGCACTGTTTTCTTCCTCTCAAGAAAAATGATACAGAGGATTCAAGGAAAACAATCTTGCAATTACAGCCCATAAACCTGAAACAAAATCTGCAATGACTTAATGAAAATTGTTTAGCCTTGACTTCAGCACATTTTTGGCTGTGCTTTTTAAAAAAAACCCCAAACTAGTAGTAGTGCACTTCTCAGGATTGGACATGTGAAAGCCACTAAGCCAAGCACGAAAAAGACAAGGCACAAAGGGAATCAAAGATTTAAATAACAGTTTTTCTGAAGTGCAGTCCTAGTAATCTTAACATGTTCTTCTAAGAAGAACCAGGACCAATAATAGAATGTGAACAACAAGAATTTAATCCTTCTAAGTTTTCTAGATCTAATTACAGTTGGAAAGTTTCTTGTATCTGCTATACAAAATACAGGAAATTAAAATAGTGAAATTAGGAACATGACATTGAAAATCCAGCATGCCATTTTTAAATCCTGAAACAATCTTACAGTCTTTTCCTGCTGCAAGCATTGATTTCAAAATCTTACTTTGTTTCCATGATATCAGTTCTGGGTCAACTGAAACCTATCAGCCTTAAACAATCTATTTGCTTTGGCAACCTTGTACTTTGCACGTCTCTTAGCAGAGTGTGGATGGCAGAAAGCGGCCGGGATTACCTGTGAAGCATATGCAAGGAGATTACAAGCTGAGGTTCACTGGTCGTCTGAGAACGGATGAGCTTGCTCTTCGTTTGGGCAGAAACGATGGTGCCATCGGACAGGGAAAAGCGATAAACGGGACTGAAGGCCAGTCCCTGCCTCAGCACTGCAGGCAAGCAGAACAACACCGTTAAGCCGAGGAGCAACCGCGGTACAGGTAGCTCAGCTGATGTGCTAAGTCCACCAGCATCGATACCACAGAAACGGTGCTAATTAAACAAAACAAACAAAAAGAACAGTTGGAAAATAAAGAGACTAGATGCATATAAAATAAAGGATCCTGCATACTGTAGGGTGATCAAATTAAAATCTGTAAGGAGCGACAGCAGTAACAGGAGGATACTATGAAATAAAATGTATTTCAAGAGCAGACAGGAAGTTCTTGATGTCCATTTCACTTTTCATCAAATACGTGTCTAATTCCTTTTTTTCCTCAAACATGCATTTCATTGTACCATCTACATCTGGATATTTTAATATAAATGTCCTTAGTTCTCAGATCATCTGTTTCCATTAGACTGTATCTTTTCCTCCTTATTGCCTGCTTAAATTGTCTTGCAACACTTACTCTCATTAATTCTTTAAGTTAAAAAACGCATAAAACTTTTACACAAGAACAATTAGAAATAAGAACTGGAAAGAGAAATTATTATTTTTAAAAGAACAAATGTAAAATACATATTGCTCAAAAAAATTACAAATACAATTTTGGAAACCAAAATTGGGGCTGTGCTACCTTTTTCCAGTGTTGACTGCATTTCAGGTTTGGGGTTTACTTCACTGTACATATTCTGCAGCCCTTTAAGTTTTTAATGTAAATCTGAACTTCAACGAATTCAGTTCTCTAACTTCCATAGACCCCTGTGACACTTCTTTAATGAAAAATTAAAACATGTTATGGAAAAGCAAATCGCCTAAACATTTATTCTACTGCTCACTCTCTGCTATCAATGAAATGAGTGTGGTCACTTACAATTTCTAGTCCAAGAGCAATCACATTAGGATTGCCGATATAAGAGAAGCAAAATACTTCAAAAATTTTCAAATAATCATTTAGGGAAAAAAATACTAATGAAAAACTACAAATACATTGAATTTCCCATTTTTTCATACATATATATTTTCTGTGGGGTTCTTTCTCTCTGTCTTTTTTTTAATTAATAGTATCATGGGATCTTCATCTCACTGCTTGTCTTTTAATATTTCCTGTTGTAATGAAATGACATGGTTTTCCAAGTGTGGCCTTTATTTGTCTGGTCTACAGAGCTACCACATTTTCAGCCTTGCAAGACTGGTTACAATTGCTTTCCTTCCCTGTCCCCCACTGTTATATATTGTTCTGCAAGGTTTCAAAGTATTATCTAGGCAGTGAGAAAACAGGAAGCACAATTTAAACAACCAGAAGCGGTTTTTCAGAGTAAAAATGTAACGAGAAACAAAAACCTACAACAGTGAAACAATACAAAACAAAATTTCACTGTTAGGTATGTCATTGTTTCAGTTTAACCTTTGGGCACCAGAAGGTCCAAAGCTCTTAACTTTAGCATATACCACATCAGGAAATTCCAGTACTCAATGCCAACAGGATACAAGTGAAATCTCTACTTGAATCATTTTCCAAGCTAATTCTTTAAGCAAACAAGAATGTTTCCGTATTCCTCTTGAGGAAATGCTATTTTTCTGACTGTGGCCAATAAAAACTTACCATATATTCTGCATTTTATACCAACAGATAATTTTAAAGCATGTTTTTTATTGTTTATCAAGCTAAAGCTGCATTTTTTCACACTGTAATGCTGGATTACATGTAGGAGATTATTACTTTCTTTGCTTCTATTCTCAAACCACAATGACTTGAAAACTGCAAAGGGTTCCTCAGTCAAACACAAAGATGCTACGGCCCAAGATATGACTTGTTTTTCTTCTCCATACTGCAGGGCAGGGGAGGGAAATATTTCAGCCATTATTCAGTGCTGCATCATTTGCAGGTAAGCAATTCCAGAGGTTTTTCCTCCTCTTATCACTCACTCTTTTCCCTTTGACAAGAAGAGAAGAGCCCTCTCATTTAGAATAATTCTACAATTTACATGACGATCCTAATCCAGAACTGCAAACTGATATGGTGTAAACTCCAAAGCACATGTATTTTCACCACTTCATAGATAGCTTAAGAGAGGACTCATTCAAACCTTGGCACTCAGTGTAGTAGCTGCTAATTTGGTCAGGAATAACTTGAAGTCAAGACGGAAATAACAAGTGCTGGGATGCCGTAAGAGATACCCCTAAATCACCTCTGGCACAGACGGGTCCTTACCTGCAACTGCTCTAAACCCCTGGTGTAACTTTAATTGCATACTGCCTTCTTCAGTTCTGTCTGAAATCACAGCACAAGGCTGTGAACTTTTAGCACTTCTACTGTATATACCCCAAAAACTGTTATCTAAAATAACACAGCATTTCTGTAACCCCACATTTCTAAAACACCACCTGAAGATTTCATGAAAGCAGAACATATTAAAGAATATTTAACTAATGCCTCATGACTAAAGCTCTTTTTTTTTGTGCATTTGGTGGAATAATTTGATATTCTAGTCACAATTTAGTATCCAAGATGACATGCCTGTTGCTTAATGACCATGGTAACTATTTGTTACAAGCCGGCTGTAAACCCTGTTCTTTAAACATGAACCCAAAGAATGATGCTTCTGTACTGGAAATGTTCCAGCTATTCCCAACTGGTTTTGAAATCATTTTCCCATGGACTAGATAGGGTTATTCACTTTTATTAATTTGGGTCTGTGTTACTAGAATTAGAAGTATAAGGGTTTTATGAAAAATCCCCACACAGTCACTACCACAGAAACCTCATGGGGACCATTCCAAAGTGCAGTACTTTCCTACTTCTTACCTACCGTAATCTTGACTGAGTAGATATGCTTGTGGTACATCCTATAACACTTATCAGCTAGAAGCAGTGCAACAGTGTAGGTTTCCAAATAGTATGAGCGGTGCAGCTTTGGGAATTTACACTCAGTGTTTCTCACAGGAAATGTGACAGTAAAAGTCCATTTTTGTAGAGAAAGGGAATACAGGCAATGAACTGTAATGTGTGAGTTGAGGTTCTGAAGAAAAATGGTCAGTGAACATTTTGGTGGACAACATGCAAGGGTCTTTCTTTCCAAAATAATTTTGACATTTTGAAGATTTAAAACACACTCCAGGATGGCACAGTTGTAACAAGAAGGCTAAAACAAACAGTGAGAAAGCTGAGGACCTCCCTAGAGAGCCATCAGTGTATTAGATAAAACAGCTTGAGAAAGGGATTGTCAGTACCTGTTGGTCGTTCCATGAAAGCATAACAAAGAGAACACAACCAGGAGATACAAATGGCAAACAGGTTAAATACAGGAAGTGCTAAAAGTATGAAACCTAACCTTCCTGGTGATGCCTCTTGGCAAAAGATATTTCTCCCTCGTGCTGCGAATGGAACCTCTGAATGCACCTTCTCACCAAATCCTCCCAGCCAGGTTTCATAGCTGCTCGCATGGTACTTGTGTCCAGCGAAGTTATTTTGCCTGATATTAGATACATCGGAAAACATTTGTTATAGCACTTTCCCCACTGAGGAAAAGAAAATAAAATTGAAAACTTCTACCCCTATTTCACAATACCTTGAAGATCCTGGCGTGTAGTAAAGCTCTCTGACGAAGGAAGAAGTGGTCTTTCCTTCATTGGAGCTCTTCTTGCAACACAAATCAAGCAAGACTGCAAATCTTAGAGAAAAATATTACTTCATTTAATTTTTATAGAAGGGGAAGAAGACTTTTGTTTCCACAAAGACCTCAGAAACATTTTTTTAAAGTTCCTTGAATCTATTTGGACCAAAAACCAGATTTTGTACCAATAAACGCATAGACAAAACTCAGTGGGTTTGTATCTTCATAACTTCCTAAAACACTAAATAAAAAGGAAAGGTGGGTTTGTTTTCTTTCAGAAGAAAAATTAACAAGGGGTCCACCACAACCCATAAGTATTGGCACAGGTTTATGAATATACCTGTAGTAGCTCAAACACTCAGGAGGTACCTAATAAAAAAGGATATACTGCATGCACAAAGAACACATTTCTTCAACACTCACCATTTCATACCTTCTAAGGCAAATTCCTTAAATTTTCCCCAAATGCTTGCTGTTCCTGTGAACGCACCTTCACAATAACCATTTTTACTTACCTGAATACTTACAAAACAATCTGAGGAAATTTACCTGCTGAAGTAGTAAATGGTAAAGGAAATGGTGAACCATGACTGTCTTCAAATTCTAAGAATTCAAAAATTGCCCTTTGAAACTTTCTTCCCAGTCAGCTACATTTTTCTTACAAATGCAGCAGTATAAAACTAGGGTATCTCTCTTTGAGGTAAACAGAATTTCTCTCAGTTCTCTCAGATGGTTTAAAAAATAGGTGCATGCAAGTGTATACACTCATAGCCAAGACAAAAATATATTTCTACAGTTAAATCAAAACAGGAGAAAAAACTAAGACTTTTTCCTATTTTCAGGAATTAGAAGTCACTTTATCAACTGCACTGAAAGTGCACTAACATAAACTGGAAATATTTACCTTCACCGTCCTCCTTGAAGGAATTTGGTTGAGAAACAGCAAAGCACTGCATAGTTTCATATTTCTGATGGGCTTCCTGGTTATCATGGCCTTCTTCAGAATCAGCAAGAGGTTTTACCAGCATCCGACAATTAAAGGTATGGCTATTACGCCTAGGAGTGTCACCAGACCAAGATCCCCCATTCACTGAGAAAAAGCAAAATCAGATAGTGAGACAAATCTGGTACCAGGCATTTCTGCTGCCTATCCATAGGAAATTAATCAAGATGCTTTACAAACTGGTTGGGAAACAAGCTCATTTAACAACCACAACAATCTAATTTTAATATCTAGGCCCAAACCAGCAGGTGGCAAGGTCATTTATATACTTAACAGATTTTAAGAGCACTGCTAATTTGTTCAGCTATCATGTTTTCCTCAAGTGACTTAAAATGACATAGCAGAAAAGAAGAATAAAAAGCTAAATATTGGTGCATGTGAAAGTTATACAGTACAGCTAAAGCCTACTGGGTAGATCAAGTTGATTTATGAGACTGAAAAAAATAAGGCAGTATGTAGGATCTTTCCAGCAAAAGGTACTACTAAAAGACATGGCTGCATTGTATAAAAATCTCTGTCCAGATTAGAAAGGGAAAGAAACAAAACTAATATGCACTTACAAAAACAGAAAGCAATACAATAGGGAATATATTGAAACACAGTCTCAGCTACAATGGGAAAGACTGAAGGGTTGAAATGACCTGGGTGGAGTGATGGATAAAACTAAAGCCTAACACAGTGCTTAAGACAAGTAAAAAAAGAAACAAAATCCTGAGATGCACAAATATAGGTACTGGACATCAGTCAGAGCAAATTACTGTTACGCCACATTAGGAAATGGCAGGGTCATATTTAAAATACTCTTTGCTTGCCCTCTTCAGTCATAAAATGCAATAAACGCAGTAATATATTGACTTCAGCCATTTACATTTTTGCTTCTTCAGAGTATATAAGTACAGTAATAAAATGCTAAAGCGAATTGAGTAATACTTTTTAAACTGCTGTGAGTAAATGAGGTACCCAGTATTGACTTTCTCTTTCTTTTCATCTCCTCCAAAACTTGGTGACATTAAAACTAATAATAATATGAATCCAAAAATGGCTGCAACTAACAAAAACAGTTTTTGAAAGTCAAGAGTAAATACGCTCAGCATAAAAACATTGAAATAAAAATTCTAGCGCAGGGAGGTTTCTGATTTTTCTTTTATATTCCTACACTCCTGGGCCAGACCATTCTTGGAACAAGCAGCCTAGACAGAGAACTAACAGAGAGTTCACATTGCTAATGCTGTCTTTTAGTGACTCACTCTGGAGATCCATTAAAAAATATCAGCTAACGTGAGTTACTAAGAGCAATTTTAACAAAGAAGAATTTGAAAAGAGTGGAGGATGCTTTTGAGAATAATATTAATCATTCATAGTCTATATACACATTAAAAATAAATAGTATATATGATGAAACTGTAAGTAGTGTCAGGACATTAACTTAAGTTATTGCAATGCTGACTTATAAAACCAAAGTTAAATAAGTAATAGTATGATATGAGGAAAAGTTACATACCTAAGGATTTTGGCAGCAGTATTTTGACAAATTCGTTGTGGTCCCCTACATGCAGGATGCTGTATATGCTTGTGTTCATCAGCTCTTCTTGGTTGTACCTCAGGTACTGTGTCACATTCTCAGAAACAAACACAACATTACCTTCGGGGTTCACTACAAAGAAGAACCCATCTAGGGCCTAAAGGGGGCAAGACAGAAAACCAGAGAGAGAGAAAGAGAGAGAGACACAATACCAAACAATCAGATTAACAAAATACACAGAAAATAAATATTCCATTCAGAAGACATTCTGAATCTTTCTGCATCCATCCCAGTCCTTATATTACTGTCTGCAACAGCAAAAGACACATTTCAGACTGAGCATCCAATCTTCCTTATATGAAACCAGTGTAAAAGCAAAGAAAGGTGCACACCTTGCAAAACAATGAAACCCACACATGGAAACAAACCAAACCCCCCACCCAAACAAACAAACAAACCAACAAAAATAATGGAAGAGGTTGTTATCTATCCATATGCCTGTGTATGAAGTAAGAAACTTGGACCGGAAGATGGTTCTGCTAAACCCACAGCCTGTTCACTCCTCCTCTATGCAGTACAGGAAGACTGATCCCAAGAAAACACCACAGGACATGCTGGCACAAAGCAAGGTAAACACTGGCAGAAAGAATGGCTCTCGCCCCATCCCCAGCAGTGCATCTTCATAGAGGTGAGGCCCCATGCAGCTGGGAACGTGAGGCATTAAAAGCAGAGAGGGGCAAAGGGAGCTGAGAGCAGGCAGTGAGCAGTGAAGATGGGGGAGCTTTAGCCTCTGCTCCTAGGACTGCTTTCATTTTTTTAAAATTTGACACCAGTTTAATTCAGTCCATATATCATTCCAGGGAACAAGAGTCAGATTTTTACCCCTTCAACTCAGCTTCCTGGTTTTCCAAATGACTTAAAAGTTTCTGTGAGGAAGTGTCTGCATTAGTATTTTCTGCTGATTGGTTTCCCTTCTTATCTCTTGTGACAGTGACAACCTAGCTGCTGCATTCTTTCCAGTATCTGCCTTGTGCTATCTGAAGCCTAAGCCAAATACTACATCACTTCTACCCAATGAGGATAAAGTAAAAATTTGAGTTTTGGTAAGAAATTCTCATGCAAACTTTATTTTTCTTAAGATGCAAGCATGACTGCAGATGGTAGAAATATATCAGAATACATCCCTCTAACTTTATGTCGTATGAGCAGATAAAGGGGGGGGGGGATACAGTTAAACTTAAAAGAACCAAAGCCTTTGGCCTAAGCATTCAATTAACAACCTACACAGACTTCTGCAGCTTTGCCTGATTTATTCACCTCTCTAAGGACTGGCAGGAAATCACTAGAAGAGTTGTTAGTTTTTGTATCTCCAGGGACAGAAATAAATCAGAAAACCAGGCCACCCACAATTCATTGTGGGTCAGAACCAAGTGGATCCATATTAAACCTGAACACAGCTCACTGCAAAACAGGCTAACAAGGAGGAGCTGCCACAGCAAGCACAAGGCACTTTTGATATGACCCAACTTATATACTGTACAACTCGTATGTTGGTCTTAGCAGCCAGTTCTCAAGTCCACTGGTTACAGAGAGATGTTTAAATTATTGCACACTACTGAGCAGTTAACAAATCCAGACAATAAAAGAAAAGGCTAAGGATGGATTTTACTTCTGCCTTCAGCCACCCAGCAGGAGGCTAAAGAGAAAACAGAGCTAGGCTCTAGGCAGAGGTTTACAAGGGAAGGATGAGATGCAACAGACACAGGTTGCAGAGTAAACTTCATGGAGATACAAGAAAAAAAAAAATCCACCATGAAGGTGGTCAGATATGGGAAGAGGCTGCAAAACCCCCTTCCCCAGAGATAATCAAACCTTGGCTGGACTTGGATCTGGGCCGCCTGCTCTACTGAGACCAGCTTATGGTGGGAAGTAGGAACACATAAGCTCCAGAAGTTCTCCCCAAACTAAGTTAGATAAGATAAATAATGATTCTGCTCCAGGGGACGGTCAGTAAAGCACAATGCAAGCAGAGCAGCTGAGCCAATGGCTGACAAATGCTTTCTTTGTTCTATTTTTAAATTACAACATAATAAAACCCACAAATTAATGTATAAGTGTATACTTTTCCTGACTGCCTCTGAATTAACATAAACTAGGTCTTTTTTTTTCCTGTTGTCACAAATTCTAATCCCTGGCATTGTTTTTTATCATTGCCTTCTCTTACCTTCTGATAATTCTTGGTTCCTCCTGTTGTTTTACTTTCTTTGTGAGCTCCCTCCTTTTTATGTACTTTCTTAACATTCATTACATTTTCCTGCTGAATAGTATTTATTTTAAGTAACAAAGATTTACAAATTAATTAATAAACTGAGGCTCTAGTATAATTTTCTACCAGCATCTCTGCTATGGATTAGTGTCTTAGGCTGCATTTCACCACCACTTGAAGCCAATGTAAGCATGGCCTGTTTGGTTTAGTACTTCCTACATCACAACAGCAACCTGTACTGTGTGAGGCTATGAAGAGCTGGACCAGAGAGCTGAGCTGGCTGAAAACTAATTAAAGAAAAAAAAGATGGCTAGCCACATCAGTCCCCAGCTGGCCAACCATAGAAGCCATGGTATTTAGAGCTGACAGAAGGGTGTGGGTTTGGCTGAACCATCCTGCTTGGCAGCTGCCCACGCAGCAATTCATAGGGGTTGCAAAACCAAAGCCATCACAGATGTTTATTGGAGTCCTAAGGAGAAAATTTTCAAAGGTGGAGATGGCAAGCAAGAGATTATGAGAGTTACTGGCATCCCACAGTAATCTTCAGTTTTCCCTACTGTTTCCTAGAGGGGAAACCTCTTTGGCAAAGAAGTGCTCTCTGTGCTGCTCCCTCACAGCTGTTTCTTGAGTTGGTCACAGACATGCCCATTTGGGCTTAGGGTAACAAAGGGCCTTGTATTTCAGTCTCACATTTCTTTCTATTCTGTTAAGAAAATAATCTTGCAGGTAAGCAGCAGCAGGCTTTTGAGGAAGTTAGTGTACCAAGACACTTGAATATTTTAGAAGCTTCCACTTTTGCAATAATGTCTTAATTCTGTTCCCAGATGTAAGCCACCACAACCAAAAACTTTTCTTCAGCGCTATTGGGAAGATGGGTGAACAAATAATGGACAATATGATGGAAGAGAAATCAAGAAAACAGGTATTTTAGGTAATTTATTGGAACAGAAAATACGTTTGTGTTCTTTGGAATGTTGTCATCTCTCTCTTGACTATTTTTCCATGCTTTCTGCCTATCTACTTTATGCTTTAAGCAAGAAATATGTTAAAATATTCCTCAGAGGCAGCTGCCTGATGAATTTTACTCACTTTCTTCAGCTGGAAACACTCATTATTTTGAGGATTCTTCAGTTTTATTCTTTAATAAAAACATACAATTACATTTCTAAACCAAATCAACTAATAAACTGTTCATCAGCACTGCCATTTTTGTTCTTATTTGGCAATGAAAAAGTGTAGGTTTTTTTAAGAGGTTGTATAAAGGGGTTCTCTGAAGATGAATTAACTTAATTGCATTTTCTTAAGGCGATAAAGACACAAAGAAAGTACATGTAGTCTTTCCCAGCAAATATATAACAACTTTCAGTCCTTTTTAAGTTTCCTGGTGCAAAAGCACCACGGTTCATTAATTAAGTTCCACAATGTTTCATTGTTAATATGCAAAGGAAAACTAAATTAAATGGAAGAACAGAATAGATGGGTGATTTCATATGTCATGTTTGCTGCAATAGCCAATCAAACAAGATAAGACAGGAAAAGTATCATCTTATTCTTATTTTCCCAGTGATTTAAACAGGTCCTTACAATTAAATTAATAAGAAATTAAGAGATAAATTTTAACATAGCAGTGTAAGAGATGAACGCATAACCTTGTTTGATAGCAAAAACAACAACAGTCAATTCAGTGAGTATAATAAATATTAAATTAAATCAATTAATTTGTTACCCCCACTTTTCAAAGAACAATGCCTCCAACCTGTCTAATCTTATGTTCTGCAGCGTGAATTTGGAGCCTTTAATTCCTACACAGTATAGAAAACTATGTCCTCATTTGACCAGATACGAAAAATAATGCAAATACTTAACACTGTTAAACATGCATTCAGAAATGACAGAATAATTATGCTTCTGCCAAAGCTGCTTCCTTCAGCTTGATTCAGAGTTTGTGTTTTATGTTATCTAAAGTAACATTTATTCTTCCTTACGGATAAAGTCCACAGCCAGAACAGGAATAAGCAGTTTGCAAGTGAGCTTAAGCAGATAAAGCAGTAGTGCCAAAGGACAGCAGCACATGACATAAGGATCCCTGATAACACACCTACCCAGCATTACTGCTAACACATTTAGAAGCTAGGCTTGAATCATACAGTCTTTTGGGGTATCAAAATAACAGCTAAAATCAGAGAGAAATCTTAAATGAACAAACTGAAACACACATCTTGAAAATCTCTCCTAGATTACTTTCATATTTTAGAGGGAAGAGTCCTGCTTCAAGCACTGAAATGATAAAATATTAAAGCAGTATAGCAATGACATGCAATTTTAGAGGAATATTATTCACTTGTATACTACAGTACATGTAAGTCAATGTTTAGGTGCAACAGGTCTTCCACAGCTGTTGTGGTTCAGAACAAATAAAATATGCACAAGCAGACGCCCAAGACTTGCTAGCAGCTGAAGCCCCTCAAGTTGTCTGTATTACTAAGAAGCAGAACTCTCTCCGCCTCTCCCTACTTCAAGCTAAAGAGAGTTTCATCACTGAATGCAAGAGAAATAAATATGCTGCCTGCTCTTTAAAGACATAATTCCAAGTAGCCAGGAGGGCTTGTCTCTCTTGACCACTCCTTTATGGCAACCTCTGCCTACACCTATTCATTTCATTTGTCGTCGGAGGAGCAGAACGGCCCTAAATAAAGGGATTTCGTGTTCTTTACCTCAAGCATCATTGGTCCAAGTGCATCCTTGTCGATGACACTCTGACCTGTAGATGATACATCTGCTTTTTGCACTTCATCTTCATTAGCTGCTGCTGCTTTTTCTGCAAGAGAGAAAACGATGTGTTAAGCGACAGCGGACTGATCTCTCGCCGATACACCAAGAGCCCACAGAGTGCTGAGAAGAGCTGTGAAATGCTTACAGTGCAACAGTTCTGAAAATGAGATTAGACAGTCTCCCATAATGATTGAACGGAAGCATAACCAGCCTATTTGCCTCTCAGCTTTCAGGTCTTATGACACAAATAAAACAATTTCTGATGTTTCTCTGCTAGACATTTTACCAAACTACAGAGCCTAACACTGGGCAAAGACAAGGGCTCATTATGAAGGTGCAGTGAGCAAAAACCAGGATCAAGGTGTAGTAGAAGACTGATCTAAAAGAGCATGCAAAGCTTACAGCTGCAGAGCTTTTCCACGACCGCTATATTTAGAAGGAAAAACATAAGTCCACAATCTACAGTTTCAGTACCGAGAAACAGCAGTCTCAGTTCTGTTCCCATGCCTCCACCCACATTCTTACTATCACGTAATTTTCATACCACCTTATTTACCAATATATTGTTAGAATTACATAAAATTTCAAATGCTGTATTTGAAAATTACAGGCAAGAAAATAATGATTTCAGGTTTCTGGTACATAATGCCATATGTTACAATATGTTGTATACAGCATCACAGATTATACCCAACTCCAAATGTAAGGGATAGTCACAGAACTTTCAAACCTAGGGGGTTTATAATTTCTATCAAGTAATGAACTGCATTAGTCTTTCTATTCCAAGAATGAGATTTTTGTTTAAGGATGAATAATAAAAGTAATAAAAATACTGCGTAAAATACACAGTCTAATGCATATTGTACATTGTAAATTAATGAAACCAGTTACTTTTTGTTTTTAGTTCTATAACTCAAAACAGTCTTTAATTATTTTTCAAGCAGCAGTTATGTAAAAGCTAGGGCCATCCTGCAATCTAGAACATTAAAAATAATTAGAAATTTCTTATTTTTAGTATGATGCAATAGATTGTTTTAATAAACATGAAAGCACACTGAAATCATGATAACAAGAATTTAGGCCTTCTACAACAATAAACCAGAAGAACATTCCTTGTAGGAATTACTGAAAGTACCATGTGTGGATGGAGCAAAGGGCCTTTGGAAAATCACCTTTAGTGAAAATTAAAGCATCAGTCATACAAACTGAAATGTACCCAAATGTACAGTATTTTCCACTATCTACAGATCTGCAATAATGCAGGTTAAGTTCTTCTGAACTTTCCTTGGCATAGGTTTTAAGGTCAGTGTGAGT
This sequence comes from Machaerirhynchus nigripectus, assembly GCA_013397975.1. Lineage (NCBI taxonomy): Eukaryota > Metazoa > Chordata > Aves > Passeriformes > Dicruridae > Machaerirhynchus > Machaerirhynchus nigripectus. The sequence goes on along the minus strand of VZRQ01003281.1, from coordinate 677,063 downwards.
ATGTGCTGCTCAGACATAGAGTAAAGGAACTGCATTTGTGAAGCCCTGGGTGTTCTCCCGTCAGTGATCACCTGGTGGCAAGGCTTTGGTCACCTGGCCTGTCTCATCCTAGATTTATATGGCTTCTTGCTTTCATGAAAAGAGTCACAAAAATTTCAGCTGTCTTCTTAGGTGTTATACACTATATAACACCATTGTGAATAATGATTTAACAAAATCGCTCTGAAGATGGATTGTTGCAACTAACAGACTAATTTTAAATCACTCTGATTAGCATAATCTGATAGAAATAAATTCACTAGAAATAACTACTAACATTTCCTCTGCCACTTAAACTCACCAGGATATAAAATTAGTATTTATGGTTTAGACTAGGAGTGGGATTTTATTTTTTTCCTTACCTCTCTTGTTTTGGCAAAAAGCAAAACTTAGGTGTAACAGAAAAACAATTGAACAATCCTCCCCATGCTACAACACAGGAGAGTTGGCACCATACGAAACTGAAACCATGTTCTAAAAATTCTAAAAGAATTCTAAAAATAGAGTTGAGCTTTTAATAAAGCCAGTGATGATATCTGTTTCCCATCTGTTCCTGGTAGCATAAAGTGATCTCTGTTTTCACACTGCAAAATATTATAATGGACAGGGATACCAGCTTCATGCTCTCGTTCCACCACTGCTTCAGCCACTGATACCATCTTGATTATGGGGGAACATGGGATTATTCTCTATGAGCCAGAAATGGAGGGGCTGCAGATATGATCCAACAACGATGTGCAAGCACATTAATTAGTTTCCTCATGTCACCAGTTTACAGACTACTTTTTCTGATTATTTTTCACATAATACGAAGTATTTGCTGATGATTTTTTTCACTCTTACAACCATGAAGTTCATACAAACCACCCGTAACATCTATACAAACGTTTTCTTTTTTGCACACTGATGAGGTTCTAGACAAAGGAAAAAGAGGTAATTTTTAATTACTATAATAGTAATCAACACAGAAGCTGCAATACCAGGCCAGACTAAGGATCTCTCGAACCTCACACCCAGTTCCTGAGAGCAGCTGGTTTCCTCTCTGCTTCCCTGTTTCTCCATTTTGGCTGTTTGATCCCTGACTGCTTCTGCTTCATCACCAACTGTCCCTCACAACCATTTGACTTCTTCATTTTTTTTTCCCTTTGACAATCTTTTCCTCAGAGGGCCCAACATCTTTGTGGGATCAATAAACTCACTGCTTTCTTGTGGAAAAAGTGTAATAAATAGAGAAAATATGAAAATGCCATTTATACTCAAAAGTTACCTACCCACTTTTCCCAAAGACGGTGACAACGTACACTACACTACTTACGACGTTCATTTGGCTAGGCACTCTGAAAAGCATTATAAATCACAAGTGCTCCAAAATTATGGACTTCATAATTGGATCTGCAACTTAATTGTGTAAGAATTCAAGTAGCTGGAGAGCTTAGAAGAGGTTACACATCCAGGCCACAAGCCACACTTAAATTCAAGTGGCACTGTATAGGAAACCAAGGCCTCAGACAGCCTCTGAGTAGGACCAGCTGTAATTTATGTCATTGTTATAAACTGCAGCTACTAATAATGTTCAACTATGCAATAACTTATCCATTTTTGACTGAACTACACAGCTCCTTGTGTAGACTCTATCAGCATATACAAGAACATTAAGTACAAATCCTGTCAGCAGTGTCGTCCTGACAGTCAGTCATGGGGAATGTCTTGAAATGCAAATCTTTCCCTCAGCGATACAGCACGTGGGGCTAATTGGCAATAAAAAGTTGTCGCAGGAAGGCTGGAAAAAACTAATGATTGATACACGAATTTCTAATTCTGACAACACTTATGCATTACCACAAGTCAGTATTCTTGATTTTTCTTAACAGTTGCAGCTTCTGGTGTTAAGTAGTGGTGCGAAACTGTAAAGTTTACTTTTCCTTTTTTACTTTTACACCAATCTTTTTCAAGTTCACTGGGGGCCCTACAAAGAAACCAAAAGCACAGAGAGTTTATAATTTCTGCACTAGATTAATGATTTTTGAATGTCAGAGCTTAGGAAAATAGCTGTAAAGGCCCAACCTTGCAAAGCCTCTCAGAACCCTGTTTTTCCAGCTCCACGAGAATTGTTGGTATTACCCTGTGACTAACCACAGCCACTAGATTTTTCCACTGCAGCCACATGGGGAGTGGGAGCTGGTTCCCTGACCTCGCACCTCCCAGTGATGCTTCCTCCTAGAACAGCGATGCCCCTGTTAAATGTCAGCAAAGTGTTACCAGGTGTCCTACAGGCACAGCGGCCGAAGGGCAGCAGAGAAAGAGCATGGAAAGGGAAATACAGCCTTTTGCTGCCAGAGGAAGTGAGCAGGATGGAAAGGGGCTTCCCATGGCTTCATCTCCATACAAGGAATTCTGCACTGGAGAGGGAGCATTAAATTAGAAATTGATCCCATACTTATGAATATGGCTACCAAGGATGGAGCCTATTTTATCAGAATTACACTGGTATAAACTTCATGCACATGAAATAATTATTAGCTCAGCTCAATTAAGAGTTTAGCCTAGAGAGAGAAAAAAATTTAAATAAAATACAAGTACCCCTGAGAGAGATACTACAAAGAATATATACATCCAATTATGTAGTATTTTAGTGATGTGTGCAATTTAGACTTTAAACTGGGGGTATGTTTACAATTGCATAAGCAGTATTATACTAAAATACATATTAATATTTTCAATTGGGCATCTTCCTAGTGATCATAAACTGTATTTACTTTTCTACATTTAATATACAGAATAAAGAAGGAAAAAAAAAGCCCTCAAAAATATTTTCTGACAAATTTATGAGTGGGAAGCCTCAAGCTTTATTCAACACTTATTCCAGATTCTGAAAGCAAACCGTTGTGAAATCACATTAGTTTAACAGAAATTCATTAAATCAGAGAAAGAGAAGCCAAAAGCAATAGTTGGAAGTCTCCTGCTACATTTTAACTTAGCAAGCCTTCTTGGTTTTCCATCCTTCCAACTCAAACTATGTCAGTTCTCTCTGCATTTCTGACAGCAGACTCTGAGGTGTTACTGATGGGCATCACCTTCTCTTGGTTGTGTTTCAAACCCTACTTTTCTACAGGTGGGCAGGCAGGACCAGCTGAACCACTGAAAAAGCTCTCTTTGTCTGTATTCTGCTCCAACTTCCTTAAGGAAACCCACTACAGAAATATTTTCCCCTTCGTGCTCTCTGCAAAACCAAAATGCATTTTTGAATTGAAAGAGCAAAACTTAGCCTCTGCAGGAACTTCAAAAAGATGAAGCAAAATTCAAAAGGGAAAATTTGCATCAATGCAGACTTAGCTTACTTTTCATTGGAGCAACATTTAAGGTTCTTCACAGAAGAACAAAATATAGATGCTGGTGAAACCCTGGACAGGGAAGAACCCATGCTCTAAAAACCACCAAAGAAAAAGGTCAAGCAAAAAAAAAACCCCTGTAACAGGTAAATTCAAGTTAATTATCCAATACTGTTTAAAACAGTTTCCCAGACATATAATTCCTGCTCTCTGCAATTTTCTGGAACTGCTATTGAAATGCCACACATCTCAAATCACATACCCTTATTTGTACAATAGGTAAAAAAATATAAACAAAGAGATTTTTAATAAGCTACACTAGAAAGCTCAACTCTGCACATTAAAAAAAACCCCATTCAAATCAAGGTCCTTATAACAGTAGCAGCAACATCACTTGAAAATGAATGGTAAATGCTACACAACTTTTAAACATGCAATTTAATTTTACACTGGAACTGTCTTGAAAACAACTTATCTTCTCCATTTTTTGTATGTATTAGCCAACGACTTTTGTCTTGCCTCATTCATATGTCTGTTTGCCCTGCATGATCCTTCTGAATCGCTGTGCAAAAATAACATCCAAACAATCAAGAAAACAGCAGGAGTATCTAACTGTCCAAAGATAAGGGTAGATACACTATTAAAAACTAACGCTAACATACAATAGAAAGTATACTTAGCAAAGGCTATATTTTAGCTAACCTTACAGTTTTGAGTATTAGATTAAATAACATTTCAAATATTTGATGCAATAACATCTGTGTGTAACTACTGCTAAGTAATTATATTGACTGTGGTAATGGACAGGAGGTTTTTAACATGAACAGGGCCATACAGAAAGTGCCTTCAAATGTGTCAACTTGAATAAAACACAGAAGAGAAAAAACCAAAAAATAAATGTGTTTGGTAATGTGAGTAGTTTTGGATCACTACACATGATGAAGTAAAGCAGTGAAGAACGTGCAAGTTATTTTGATGCTTGGTTAACCACAGGGAAAGCAGCTCTGCCTTGTAGCTGTGTAATTCAAAGCACTACGATCCATGGCTCACATGAAACTTGATATCCTCATGCACGTTCTTACCCAGTTCCCATTGCCTCAATACAAGTTGTTTTTATTCCCTGAAAGCAAGCAATTTTTCAAAGCACCAGTGCCTAAGAAACAGCAACTATTTCAGCAATCAATTTTAAGACCAGCTTATCCCATCCTTGTGAATAAAGTTAGCTACTATTTTAGGGAAGTGATTATATAGTGAGGTTGCTCTTTCATCACACAGCACACATCTGTCCAGAGCAAAGCAGCTCTTAGACTCTTGAATCCATATTTTCCCCCAGAAACTATAGATCAAGTCTTACAGGAAAAACTATGCAACATCTCAGGAAGGTTTTAGGAGGTAAAACAAGGGAGAATTATGCATCTGCACCGAACTAAAATTAGAAAAGCTGCCATATGGCTCTGTGAAGCCAGCAGCACGTTCTTATTCATTAGGAAGCATTCTGCTAACATAAAAACACAAGGCCTTCCTGTGCTCTCCAAATGTGTTTATCTTTTCAACATTAATGCATGATATATCATCAGGCTGCTGAAATCTCCTGCAGTGCATATTAAAAAAGCACAGCTGCACTTTTTCTCAGCACGTTTATTCACTGCAAGCACAGCTTTGCCCACCTCCCTGACACAGCCCTCTTGTCAGCCTGGCTCCCCTTTGCTTGGAAAGGGCTGCACTCCCACGGCACGCTCGCCTGCCCAACTCATCTCCCCATGTTCTGCTCCACTCATCACACCCACTTGGTTTAGCTTCATATTTACTACTGCTGGTGGAAGCACACTTAAATGGTAAATGACCCTAGGGCTTAAGCTAAAAGCCCTTGGAAAGCTGTAACCAAAGTTACTCGCTCAGGAGTAGCAGCACTTACAATGCTGCAATTTCTTTTCTCCAGTCTTCACTGCTCTAACTGGTGCAGCTGCTCTCCTATCCCACACATACGTGCCCCACCTTCCCATGGTCAAGAAGCATCAGTAAGTCACTGACTCCATGGAAAGCTTCACATTCTCACAAAACCATCAAATACAGGAAAACATTCGTGGAGCTTTTCAAGCTTTGAGTGAAGTCCTGCTCTTAGAAAATTCAGTAACAGTAGCCAGCATATAAAATTTTCATGGACACTGAAAGGAAAACAAGCACTGAAAATCCAGGATGGATTTAGGAATAGCAACAAATGGAAGTAATAATACCTAAAATTAATACTAGTTTTGTCTCGTAATAATTTCGACATTTTGCCATCATTCTTTTCTTGTACAAGTCAGCATTTTTGTCACTCAATACACCTTCTGTAAGAAGTACTGCCTGAGAAATAATTGCCCCCAGCTCAGTTAAACTGGAACAAGGACAAAAATAATGAAATTCAACTTACAAAGAATAATATTTAACTGCTGGAGAGAAAGGAGCCTATTATCTCTGTATGTATTTTTTGCTAAATACTTTAATAAGCATTTTACTACCTTTTCCTTGGTTTCTTCCCCCTCTCATTTTGCTGTCTTTGCTGTCATCAATATCTATGACCTCTTTTCCTTCTCACTATTACAAAACTCAATGGTCTGCTTCTTGAAAGTGAGGAAGAAGACAGTGGAAGTGCCCACTCCTTCCTGCCCTGGCCCCGGGATCCCAAGCCTCGTGAGCTGGGGTATCGCAGTGCTGCGTTCCTGACAAGAGGCACCACTCAGAGCACTGAGGCACAATGCCATCCATAAATACACTTAAGTAACTCCTCTGAAGATTACTAACTCTTGGATATAACAGTGGCAGCTAAGTGATGTTATTTACAGAAGCAGCATTATTTACAGAACTTTGTACCTACCATCCGCAGATTTATCTGCTTAATGCAGTGGGCAAGAGATTATTCTTACCTGATACCACCTCAGAGGGTCACTAGTCTCTGGTAAGTTAAGGACTGGGGACTGAAGTAAAGCCCAGAATACAACCCTCTTGCTGCTGCTGCTCAAGTGAAGACTCAACTGCCCTATACGGGCCCCCAAATCCTCAATGGCTTGATCCAACCCCAGCACACAATAAAAATATGACACAATGCAGCAATTAAAGTAATTTCTTTCGTGATACTATTTCTAGTATTTTTATTTATCAGTAAAGACACAGAAGGACCACTGCTACACTACCCTTTAAGTGAAATCTAAACTAAGACTAAAAGGAACCCTGAATCCAGAAACTATTTCTTGCCCCATGCCTCATTTACAACTTGTGGTGATGTGTCAAATTACCACATTGTGAGTGGAAAGTTGTTTTGCGTCTCTGGAAAATGAATTAAGCTTCCATCATGACCATCACCTATTGAATCCCTGGACATGCTGCAACATTAACCTTTTCCACTAAGTTTTCAAAAAGGTGGGAAGGAATATAATTATATCTATAATGTATATAATTTAATTTAGAAATAATATAATATATATTATGGGTATAGTTTCACTCCTGCAAAATTTTTAGACAGGTCTTAGATTATTGAAATCTTTAAGTATGTTCAACATATGCTTTTATATGAAATGAAAGGTTGTGCTTAACTTGCAAACAGAAAAATTAAATATACATTTGTATATTCGTATGTTTTAAAGCTATTCTGTCTCTTTTCCCCAAAAAGACCACCAACACTATCTTTGCAGTGCATACTGACTGATTACAGAAATATCAAAATAAATAAATCATCACAGGTGCCTTGTCCAGGGAATTTCCTCATCAAAAGGCCAAAATCCAGGATGATGCTAACAGTTTATAATTTTCACTGGTTTTAAAATGCATTTTTAAATACAGGGGTTTGGAGTTCTGGTTTTGCATTTCCTAAGAATACCTAGTAACCAGTAAAATCAGAAATATCTGATTGATTATAGTGTAATTCACAGTATCATATATATGCCTAAAATACAGTACTCAAACAATAAAGGAGTATATGTGTTAGATTAAGTACACTGGCTATCAGTGCCTTACCCCAAAATACCCTAAATTTAATCAGTCACTTATTATTCTGTGCTAGAATCAGATAAGCAGATTCAAATATATGTATCTGTAGCTGTATACACAAACACATCCAGGAAACGGTTTTGCATCTGTTGCTATTTAGATGATTTCAAAACACTCACGTAAACTACTCAACTGTGCATGATAACAAATGCCACACATCCATCAGCATTGACTAAAAATCTGTTACATTAATATGGCTGCATTTCAAAAGAAAGAGCCAAGCTAACTGACCTCTGCACTGAAATATTAGATACAAATATGTGGCATCAGTCAGTTTAACAAAGTAATTATTTTCTTTGGTATGTACTGAATTAGGACAGAAAATTTTACTGTATTTTTTGGCATTTGCAATTTTATAAGTGTTAGATATTTACTTTATGAGTAACCTCACCTTATTTTGATAATTCATCTCTCAAAACAGTATTAATATGAATGTCTAAATGGTGGGAGCCCAATGTTCTTTAATATTTTGGCTGAGCTAATATTTTCAAAGACAAGAAACATGGCAGAATCCGATAATTTCGTTCAAAACAGGGCTCCACCATGGTCTCAGAAACAACATATTGGTTTTATAAATGTTAACAGCCCTCCAATTGGTTCTTTGGCATGTAAAAACACAGGCAAGATTTTGAAAATAAAGATATAAGGGTTAACGCTCTTTAGACTAGAATCTGTAGATGCAGTTGCCAAGCTAATTAAACTTATAGGTTTCCAAAACTTAGGCCAAAATAACATACTAGAAGGGAATATTAATCTAGCCAGAATCTGTTTCTTGAAGCCTTACTCTTCTGTACTCAACCAGCTGTTAAAAGGAAACAGATGACTCCCTTTCTTCGAATGCCACATCGCCATGATTACAAAATATCTGTCTTATTTTAGGATGCTGATAATAAATCTTTGTGACACGCCAGATCATCCACAACAACAGGCAAAGATCTTTTTGCTTTTATAAATTGCCATTGACAACTGTGTAAGTTTTCAAGAGACCTAATGTGGTCCACAAAAAAGAAATATGATGGATCATGGGCTCTCTATGAGCCCATGAAAAGTTTCCATAATAAAGCGTAGGCCAAAATGGAGCACAGATAATTGAAGACAGCTAAGGAAGAACAGAAACAGGTTTAATTTAATGTGTCCATGTTAACATGGATTACAGGGCTCCTACCGCTTCTAACAGTCCAGATTATGGTAGATAAATCTTTTGCAAAAAAGCTCTAAATCATTAAGGACAAGTAAAGTTTTCTTCTATAACAGCCCAGTGTTCAGAAATAGAAGCCTGGGCCCCTCTTCTTACTTGTCTAACCCACCATCACAGGCCTCAGCCAAATTTTCAAGGCAATTTAGAAACAGAAACATTCCTATTACTGCAAGAAAAGCAGATGGAAAAACAAAACCTTCTTAAAAGAAACTGTTTGTTTCTGCATGTTAGTTGTTTAAAGGGATTTTTTAATACAAGCCCTTTATGAAACCGTGCTTAAGATTGATTTCATATATTTCAACAGTGGCTATGTTACTTCAGATACATCATGAATACAGTGTGGCTGTGGGAAGAAAGGTAATGATTATTAACATGCATTGTTTAAAATATTTTTAAAAATAAGGAGATCTTTTTTCATTACCCTAGAAAATCTTGGCTTATCTCATTGCTAAAATTCACATCCAGACAAAGTCACTTTTAACCTCAATTGCATTAATTTGTTCTGTCACATATTAATTAGCAGACGTTTTAAAATGTCTCCTAATAGCACTGATAGGTACAAATGGGCTCCCTTCAATAGACTGAACCATACTTAAAACTTAATTAATTAGACGCTACTGTTTCTGTTTCTCTAATTCAGATTCATGAAGCAGGGATCAGCACCCAGTCTGAAATATGTCAGTATAATCCATAAACAGAAAAATGATTAAACACTAATGGTATTATTTTCTCTATTTTCTCAGTGAGCTTTATCAGTTCTCTTCTGAGAAGAAACTTTGAGCTGTTTTAACAGTTCCCCTAACCATGGACAACTAAGAGCCCAGTGGAAAGGATGCTCCATGTTGTGCCAGTGGGTGCTACCCAGCCAGCTCTGTAGTCTTGCTGCTCTTACCAGCCCCAAACTCCTGACACAGCACAGGCTGGGAGTGAGTGGCCCCCGTTGGGCAATCGACACCCTGAATATGCTGAACAAATGTGGCTTTAACCAGGAAATGTTGAGGAGTATGGTCCGCCTCCAGTCATGTCTCTCCTTGGCACGAAGGCCGGTGAATGCAGGTCTGCAGCCAAGCCTGTGCATTACATCAGAAGTGATAATCCAGAACATTTTCCTCCAGTCTGCAATTTACTTATTTGCTTGCAAAAAGGAACATGGGTGCCTGCTCCTCATTTTACATTTTACCCATTAGAGCACCAACAGGTGAGACCTTTTACATAGCAGCTGTTATTTCTACATTATTACACGTTCACGTCAGCCTAAACACTTAAGGATACTGAGGTTTGAGCTAGGTTTCGAAATTCTAAGCCATTTGCAAACCTGGGTCAAAATCCTTATTAAATAAACCAACCCAACAAAAATCCCCCCAAAAAACAACAGAAGCCATACGCCTTCCTTTGGAAAGCATTCAAGCTCTTGAGGTGCAGGATATACGCTCCTTGTCTGAGCTTCAAAGAAAGAACAAATGGCAGAGCCCATGACCATCACATAGCTCAGGGAAAGGAAGAGTATTCTTGCACCATAATTCACAATGACCCTGAGAAAGCCAATATCCTCTCTCAGTTATATTTAGTAAAGGTTTTACAGACTGGATTCTCTGCCTGTATCACTGATAAGAAAGTAGGGGGGAAAAAAGCTTACTGGGCATATTTACATTTTAGACTGCCAACTGCAAGCACGTTATATTTTGAACATTAACTAAAATGGCCTGACAATCTGCACTACAACGTTCACTTAAAATCAGCACCTCTTGCAGATAGACAGATGGTGGCTCAACTTTCAAGCTCAATAATAATCACAATAATCCTTGATTTTCATCAGTGTAACACTCAACGACTCATTAGTAACTTTTGTCACATTCACTCAACTATTTGATGATTTTTTTACTGCAGCAACTAAGAGTAAAAACAGTATCAGAGGGATGATAGCGAATGGAATAAAACTGTCACAGGTATGGTGTTGCTGGTCCTAAAATTATGGCTAAAGCCACACCAAAGGCAAGAGACAGCATGACTGGGGAAGACGTGAAAAACAAAACACAGGACAATTACTAAAAAGAAAACAGTACAGGCTTAAAAATAAAGCCCTTCAAAAAATGGGGGGAAATTTGAAAATACGACGAAAATCCATTCTACATAAAACTCCACTTTTGACAATTAGTGACAGGGAGCATTGCATTCAGAAAAGTCAATGGGGTTATGAAAAAACAGCTAAAGATAGAAAAAAACCCTTAACATTCAAATATTTCCTTCAACACAAGGTGGTGAAAGGTTTTTTAAGGAAGAAGCAAGACAGGAAGAATTTTATGTTATTGGCACAAAATACCTTGATATTTTTCCACCAAACATCAAAACAAACAAGAAAAATCTAAATTAGGGTCCCTCTGAGTTTTCCAATCTATATTTAGAAATTACAACCTTGATATCTCTTCCTCTTCTTCTTTTTTAAATTTTTTTTTCATTTCCAAGTAGATGAAATGTTATATTTAAACACGCTTCCTCTTCAGTATTGAATATAGGCCCACACCTAATTTGTCTCTGGAAGACACCTCCCTCAGAAGGATGATGGGAATTGCAGGTTGTTCCAAGTCTTTCTAGGAAATTGTGCCTCAGGAGAAAAAGTACCAGAATCACAGGAGAAAAAGCTCTTCATGATCACGTATTTTAAGATGACAAGGCACCATTCTAATTGTCTAGCCAGCTTTCTGTAACACATCCCAAAATGTTTCACCAACTCCTGCACCATGTCAAGAACTTCCACCGAATATTTTGAAGAACATTCAGACTTCTTTGGGAGGGCTGACAGAACCTACCAACTTCCTCATTAAGTTACTCCAGATTTCAGTTAAATTTCCACTAACAATCTGCACCTTCTGTATGAGCTGGTCACAAATTCCAGCTGTTAGGCTGTATCCTGCCTTTGTGTGCTGGAGTCCTCTGTGGCAGGCACACTCTGGAGCTCCATTTTGCTTTGTGCCAGCGAGCAAAGCAAGGTGCAGGGACACGCATTTCTGCTCTGAGATGACCTGGGCCTCAGTGAAGGGAGGTATGACACGGCTGCTGCATCCGAAGGGGCTGGTGGATACTTATTCAGGTAACATGGGGATATCTGAAGCATCTCCGGCTGTGGAGTATCTACTTTACGGATTTATGGTTTATGGAGTTGCCCACTTTAGCGGAACTTAAATTTATGTATTTTTCTGTCTCCTCTTTCTGACATTTGCTCTGATCTTGTGCAAGCTGACGAAGGGAAGGAGAGTATGTGTGTGTTTAAGTGTGTAGTGAATGTATTAAGAGTGCCCCTTGTCTTGTAAAATACACAGAGATGTGCCAACACCCTGTAATGATGAAAGGAAACAAAAGGCATGTATGTATTGACTCTCTAGTTGTTTGTCTGAGGGCATTCACTGTCAGCTCAACAGTGTTCATGACAGAGCAAGCAACTGATCACTTCATGTCATCCTTCAATCTTCAGTCTGTGATTTCCCCCCAGTTGCCCACTTGGGTTTTCATAAAAGAAACTGAAAGCTGAAATAGTAATAGCTGACTTATTGTTTTTCATATCCTTGGTGATTTCACATTCAAGGACCCCTATTTCTAACTAACTGTCCATACACAGAATCTTTTACAGCAATAACAAAATGCATGACTTAGAACAGATGCAATTATCTTGGTTCTAGTTTGAACACAGAGCAGCCTTTGATCAATGCTTCTTCAATGTGCTGTGAATCCACAGGTTTTCAGGATTCAAACATGGTATGAAAGGCATTGCACCCTATTGTGAGTAAATATTATGTTATTGCTTTTCAAGCTGCAGTCTTTAAAAAGAAAAGATAAAAGCTGTGTAACAAAAGCTAGATTCCTTAAAATAGCTGATCTTTTTTTGACTGAAGTATCATCACTATTCACAGTGAATTAATTTGCTATTGCACAAATTAAGCTGCAGACAGAGAGCCAAGGTAACATGAAGTCTCCTTTATTTACTTGCTTTATGTGCTGCTGAGATTAAGACATTGCATTCACTAATCTAAAGCACACAGCAAGATCTAGTGTTTTATAGTCAGCACCTTTTACACTCAAACCATCCAGCAGAAAGGAACTACAAAAACTATCATTAAGACTCAAATCAGAAAACCCCAATTATTCTTTAACACCTAAGCTCAGCATTTCTTTTTTAGCACCTAAACTCAGCCTTTGTTTCTGACCAGACACCTCTAAAAACAGAACAGCCGGTGAGAAACACTAGACTCAAAAGCTTAGTTCATATTGTGAAGGGATGGCTGTCAGTCTATATTTCTGTATTTTATTTTCCTCTCAAATAAAAAATGCTAAATGAATTTATGATACTTTGAGTTCATAAGTGATTACATGATAAACTGCAAAAAACGCCCCAAACAAACGTGTAAAGTTTTGAAGTTTAAAGTGCCCAGTGACAATTTCAATGCAGTCTGAGAACAATGCACTTACCAAGGAGGCAGCCTCCAAAACCCAACATTTCAGGGAGAGATGTCTCCATCTCCCTTATGCAAGACATTTTTACTACAATCCCAGTAGTACACCGACCATCATGTATTAAAGTAACTAAACCAAAACTTTAATGAAGATTTTCCTGTAAAGAACAAAGAGGGAACACTTGACACATATCCCCCAAAGAAGGTTAAATATAGGAGAAGCAGCTCAGTCCTTTATAGCATTCCCCAGCACTGGTGTTACAGATCACAACCTCTTACACTGCAATCATCTTTGCAGCTATACAATACAAAGTAAACAGCCACACGCTGCTAGTTTGAATTATTTTTTTCTCTTGGTCATTTAGAAGCTATGAAAGAAAACAAAAATCAAAGAAAAGCAAATATAAGTAGGATGCAAAACAAACAAGAAAGTTTTCCTGTAGCACCCACCAATAATGACGATTTCTACCTGAAAAAAGACCAGTACCTCAACAGCTAAGAGTAACATTTTGTTTCTCTTTCACTTCGACCCATAACTTGAAGTCAAAGCTTAGATTTTATGTCTAAAACTTCAAGCAACTTATCTCTGGCAAGGAAGTATCCATCACTGATTAAGTTGAATCCCATGGTCAAGAGGAATGTCTCGCTAAGCCATCATGCGACACCCTGCAACGCCCAGCAATGCCAAGACAGCTGCGGGCATTGGCTCAGTCATTGCTGGCACACTTGGACCTGTGTGGGAGTGGGGCCCCACCCAGGACCCATGGAGAGACAGATCCTCCCCAACAGGCCAACTCAAAAGCACTGCCCAGGCTCACCACACAACTGCACAAATGCTACGGTCACGGTAAGGGAGGAAATGGAAACTCATGATCAGGAGGAGGGCCGGGATGGTGAAACCAGGGCTTTTCAACAGCTGACTTATTTCCCACAGGTTAGTTTGCACCCTGCACACTTGATGATTATTTTTATCAGTTTTCTTGAAGCAAGAGGGTCATAGAATCACAGACTGGCTTGGGTGGGAAGAGAGCTCTAAAGATCACTTAGTCCACCCCTCCTGCCATGGGTAGGGACATCTTTCCAGGTTGCTCAAAGCCCCATCCCATTCAGCTTTGAACACTTCCAGGGATGGTGCATCCACAACTTCTCTGGGCAACCTACTCCAGTACCTCATTACCTTCACAATAAAACCCTTCTTCCTTATGTCCAATCTAAATCTATCCTCTTTCAGCTTAAAACCACTGCCTCTTCTTCTGGCACTACAGGCCTCAGTAGTAAGTCTCTTTCTTCTTTCTTGTAAATCCCCTTTATATATTGAAAGGCTGCAATAAGGTCTCCCCAGAGCCTTCTCCACTCCATGCTGAACAATCCCACTCTCTTAATAGTTTGATCCCAGTGTGGACACAGTTATATGTCATAAAGTGTCTTCAGCTACTTATTTAGCAAGTAATAATAATTACATTATAACACTGGCTCCACAGGAAAATATTAGGATAGTTAAAATGTCTTGCCTTATGTGTAGATAAGGTCTAAGCCAAGTGTTCTGCATGCTACACAACTCCAGTAAAATAAGCTGGAGGAAGGAAGGAAAATAACGCAGGAAGTTTCCCACTTGATGGCTCTGCTGGCCAATGACTACTTTTCATCAGACCCAGCAAAGAAACTGCTGGTCTGCATTACCAAAAACCAGTTTGAATTCTTCAGTGAATCAGTAGTTCTCTGGAGTCATGCAAGTAGTGAAGTCAACGTACACTGGGTATTTAGCCAGAAAGCTTTACAATGTACAGAAGATCAAAGACACTTTCAGTGCATCACTCTCAGCTGTAGGTAGGAGAGACTGCAAAGCAAATTCAGTAATAGATTTTTAATTTTTTGGCAAATGCTCTGCATAAATTCCTTGACTTCAAGCACAAATTCCTGTGACACTTAATTCAGTCTTAAAATCCTATCAGACTGAAAATACAGTATATACAAACAGTGATACCCATGTAGAATTCCTTCAAAAAGAAAAAGGTACAAAAATTGGCATAAAATTTGTATATCCCATCTCAAATATGATTAATATTAAAATATAATTACAGTAAAATTGACCCAGTAAAATATTTGCAAAACAAAAACCAACAAACAAAAAACAAGTCTGCATATGCTCTCTTGCCTTAATATCCTGATTCTGCAAGATATTTATGCACATAACTTTAAACCTTTAAGTAGTTCCACTGACTTAACAGGGATTACTCATCTGCTTAAAGTTAGGCAGTTGCTTAAATACCTTGTGAAATATGAATCTAAATTCAGATCTGATAAATTCAAAGTAGCAGCAGCCAAAGCAACACCTCATTACAGCATTAAGACCATGCTGTTTTCTTTTAGCAAGTGATTTTACTTGCATACTGGTGCTGGAGGCAACAATAGACTATCTGTTGGAGTGCCCCTGTGATTACATAGTACTGCTACAGGGAAGCAAAAACTGGTTTTGCTATCAAATGTGAAACCAGAAAAAGAAGATAAATATGATTAACAACAAGCCTTCTTTTAAAGTTCATACAGGTTTCCATGCATGTCTCTCTTCATCAAGCACTTCTCCCTCTCCCAACACTACTTTGCTTTCACATGGTGATTACTTCTGTCCAAGGTCTGTCTTTTAAGGCTATTCCGAAAACAAGATCTGTGAACTCAGAAGTGTACATTAACAGCTAGACTGATAATTGTATCCCTTATCCCACCCAATATCCCTTCCCCGAACCACTGAAAAGCTGATCTACAGAACACACAACCTCTTCAGAAACTGGTGACACATGAAAACTGGACTCTGCAGGAAAATGGAAGTGTCATAAAATCATATTTTTTACTTGGAGAATACTGTACTACAGTAGATTATATCCAACTGTATGGGAATCTAAATAAGACAGGTAGATGCCATCTTAAAAAAAGGCTACAGAAAACAGAAAGGCTTGGAGAATAGGAGAGAAATAAGAAATGGAGACCTGGAGTTTAATAAAAGGAACTCAGGGGACTTGGAAAAAAACCAAACCCATGTCTTGTACTTATGTCAGGACACATTCCTCAGCACTCCAACCGAACAGGTCAGAGGAGACTTAGCTGGAGAAACTGCTGAAGAAGCTAAAGGTGATCTTCAATACCCTCTGTACCTACTGCATTGCTGATATTCAGACAGGAGGCTAAAAGCACAACTAGATAATGAAGAAAAGGAAGTTTCAAAGTCTGAAGCAGGAGTTGTTCAAACAGTGAAATGTGACAAATAGTCTCTGCTTTAAAAGACGAGTTATTTACCTGCTGAGACTGGGGCCAGCATGACAGATAAAAGGAGTTGCAAACTAAGGGCATGGGTTTAATTTTTATAACCTGCTTCATAGACAAAAGAAGAAGAAAACCAAAAAACAAAAAACCCCCCCACAAAACCCTGAAATAAAACCCAGCAAAAGAGAGACAAAGCCATCAAAAAAATAATGAGAAAAAACCCACTACCACAATGAGGGGAGTCCGACTGGTGACAAGAGTGAAGGAAAAGGACTACTGTTGGAATAAAATCAAATGAGACTGATGTGAAACAGTTCAACTGATTGTCAACTAAGGATGAAGAAAATTCAGATTACTTTTATTTGCTGTCAGAATTTTGTTGTCTTCAGATATGAGAAAACATTTTCAGCAGTACTTATACAACAGAAATTAATGTCTTAAGTGCTGAAGTTGCTTCTTAAAATAAGATAGGATCCTAAAATCAATCAGACATTATTTAACTGAGCATATTTCTTAAGTACAACCAAATGGCTTTATAGCTCCTTGGCTGTCTGGCATATAAAGGAATCTTTATTCCCAATGGTCTTTATACTTGCCTAACAGAAGCTTTTTAAATTAACCACATGCATATCAGAACTTACTTGCTTGTACACAGCTATGTACATTATGAACACATCTGCAACATATATGACCATTACTCTTTCCAAGAAACTTAATATGGACTGCAAACAACAGGAGAGCTTACACTTCAATGACCATGTAATACAACTGTTCCAAATTACTTTTGTGTTATAAATAAAAACCTGAATGAATGTTTTTAAAGTGCTTGAAACACAAGTCTCAAATCCCCAGTAAAAATATCCACTTAAGATTTACATGAATACAGCTTCTGTTTCATCTTCATGCTAAAATCACAATTTTTCATCTCCTCTGGACATTCACAAAATCTCTATCCAATCATTGTAAGATAATACGATAAAAGTAGAAAATTAAGCTTTTGTAAAGTAACTTGCCATCACTTTCCCAAGTACTAAAACCATTTCAAAACCCAGATTAAAACTGCATGCAGTGGTTACATCTTCCAAATATCTTTAATTCTTTTAATGAATTCAGCTTTACACATACATTTATAACTTGCCTTCAAATCGTAATAAACTGAATCTCTAACATACCACAACTTAGGAATCTTTGAAGTATATACTGTGAGAAACGATATAAAGATAACAGATAAAGTAGTCCAAGTATATATTTGCATATAAAATAGATCAGGATAACACTATACTAAATTATATAGTATTATTAAAGCAAAAGATCTTTTACTTTTTTCAGCTACCAGCCCAGCTAGCTTGACATGGGAAACAAATATCAATCTGCATTTCAGCCTTCCTTGTTCTCATTCCTAGAACCTACAAAAAAGTGTCCTTGACAAATCTCAGTAGCAGCTATAACACTTGTTGCTTTCAGTGGCTTTACAAGGTATTTATAATTGACTGTGCTTTTGTAAGTAATTAGACCTTTGTGTGCAATTCAGATTTTTAGTATTTATTTCAAAGAAATAACCTCTTTATTTAAACTTCTAAATAATAAAACTGTAAATTAAGTTCTCACTGATTTAATCCAATCTGCCTTGGAAGAAATGCAGAGCAGACCCACTGTATGACCACTGAGTCATCTTAATTTTTCCATGTCAGTGTAGAATCACTGAAGAGTTTCAGGATGTTCATTTAGTTTTCTCCTACAAGTATTCTGCATAACACTAAAAATCAACAAAACAACTATAATAGAATATTATTTTTAACCTGAATCTCATGGCATTTCACGCAAGTATAGCATTATTTTAATGACTTTTGTTTTAGAAACAGATAATGCAAGTTTTTTACTGTTGTCAAGGTGTTTTAACAGGTCTTGACAGTGGAAAAGCAATCAAAAATATTTGGAACAACCTAAAAGTTAATGCATTTAAAAAATGAGCATGTGTAAGTGCAGGATTCCCAGTGTGAGGTGATAAATTACCTATAAAACATGAGAGAGCAATAGCAATAGCCTCATTAGATCTTCAACCTGTTTGCATTGTTTATGTCAGGTTTTTTGTGGCACTCAGCGGAAGTACAGGTATACTGTACTGTCTGTGCAATTTAGAGATTTTTGTTAATGAAATGCCTGTTCCAAAACAATACTGCATTTCGGAGTATGCTGCCATTTGATATTTTCTTAAAAGGAAAAGCCTTTTCAATTTGCTATGACAACAAACGGAAGTAGCTTCTATGTAGGAACAGGTATCAAACTTTTAATCAGTTCAAAGAAGTAATTTCAAATGTTCTGATTTTTATGTCTAGACCCTGAAATGCTATTAATGACCACCCTGAAGGTCTCAGTGTTTTGCAGTGCCCCTTAGAGAGACTTAAAGTCAGTCTGTACCAGCTGTGAGTTTTATGCGAACACCCAGTTACCAGAACATCTAATTGTCCTCAACTGAAGAACCTTGTGTAACAAATCAACATCAAAAAGAGCAATTTAGTGTCTTTATTGCTCAAGGATTGCAAACTATTGCTACTTGTTGAAATAAACAGTGCTCACAGCAGTTTAGTCTGTCTTTAGAACTGTATATTCAGTTGTTTTTGCAATAAGACTTTGTGACTTTAAAAAACTAACTGCACATTCAGCTTTGGCACAATTCTGGCCCATGATGACTTCAATAGTTTACACATAACCTGGACTGGTGAATGTGAACATTTTATAACAATATGAAAAATATTTTTGTGATAATGGTCCTAAACAATAAAACCCTGGATTTGATAAAGTTACCATGAGTTAGAGCCAGATTTTCAGACTATATTTTCTAGAACTGCTAACAGAATTACCAAAGTGGACTAGCAGATTTTCCTTTGTGCACCCACTTCCCAGGAAAACACTTTCTTTTTTTTATCCTTTTCTCAGGTAAAGATAAGCAGTATGTGTTGCTTGGTGACAGAAAAAAAAATTAAAAACCAATTTGAGAAAAGGATGAAGAAAATAAGGGAAAAGGAGTATCTCAAAAGCCAGAAAGGTGCAAAACAATGATGGAGAGTGTGTCAGGTTAACAAGTATATTTCTACTTTGGGGCATGGCAACATCACTAAAATACCCACTTTAAAAATCATAGCAGCCTAACAAGAAGAGAACAAGCTGAGAAATAGGAACACTCTCTATGATTAATCAGTTAGAGCCACTTTTGAGGCAGCTGACTCAATTTGACTCTTTCCACTTTCCATTTAGCTTTGAATAGACTGATGTCTAAAACTGTAGATCTACTTATATACTTGTTTTAGAAATAAATACATATCTGAATTATGAACCATACAATCTCCACTTTTATAATTTTACACATGCAGTATGGAAAAGGAAGAATTCTTTTCCCACAGATATCACAGAATAGTGAAAAAGTGAAAGATGTTTAAAGCGTTTGAAAATCAAAGGAATCCCTCAACACAGTTTACAAAGAGATATAAATCTTCTACATTAAAAGGAAAATGATATGCACCTACTTTAAGAATTTGAATCTGCCCCAAACACCTGCAGTGTGCCTGCCTCAACAGACCTGTGCCACAAAACCCACTTCCAAAAATTTAAAGTTTCTTAAAGATTTGCGTTTTCTCTTTGAATAGGAAATATATCAAAAGAAAAGAAATACAAAACTAATCTTCTAGACAAAGAACAGGAAGAAAACTGTCACGTTCTGTGGTTTACATTTATAACAGGACCCTATCTAGAGATTAGAATAGTTTCAAATCTATTGTAGTCGAGGATATGATGTCATCATTTAAAGGACGCAGATAATTTAGTCCACAATATCTATTCATACCAACAAAAGAAAGCAAAACGGGTATGCAGAACACTTACAAACCCCACTCTCCTGGATTATTTCTCTTTTGCATGGATTCATCATCCATGTAAGAGTATGTGGTTTTTTTCTAAAGCCATCTGCTAGTTTAACTTTTCTAAAAGCACAAGTAATTTCAATTCCATTAGGTACACACATCAGACTGATCGATTTTCTCTCTCTCTAAGCAATTTTCAGTGAAGCTTATTTTAAAAATACTGAATATGATACTTAACACACTCTATTCACATGACTTTACAGCATTTCTCATTACTGATTAATGAAAAACATGGGAATTTGCTAAAGAAAAGTTGAAGAGACTATCAGGTTAGCCAAAAATAAAATAACAATCAACACAAAATATTCGAAGTCAATTAATTAGTCTTCTTACCTTGTTCTTTTATCTGACGAATTTGCTTCACAGTTTCTTTCAAGATTGCACATTTGTCAGGTTTAAAGTTAAAGTTGTCAATATCATTAAAATTTGCAAAAATCAGCTCTGCAAGTTCTTCTATGTATTTATTCTCTTGCTCACGATTGCGTTTCTCAGTGCTTCTTTTAGGGCTGAAAGAAGAGTTAATAAAAATGCTGTCAGTTTACTTGCCTTCTGGCCAGCTCAAAGATGATTTCAAAAGGTTTGACAGTAGTTTAACAAAAACAGAGAGAGAACTGCCCTCTCTCACTACCAAAATATAACTTACAAGTTTCTCAAGTAGAAAGGTTTCCTCTGGAACAAGGAAAGGAGCATTAGAAAAGACATTACTTTTTTTTCCCCCAGCAGTCTTGTTTTTGTTTCAAAAGAAGCTTGGGATTAGAAATTGAAAACACAAGATTATTTTGGGAGGGTGGGGTGGGATCTGAATATTTACAACTATCCCTCCCACATGGCATTGAGAATCTAAAGAGTATTATATAGTGTTAGTGTATGAGAAAATAAAACAGCTTAAACAGTTAAACTGAGTAATCTATACTCCCTGCCTCCTTGTGAATCTATGACAGTCTTAAGTCTTAAAAGATGATGAATGAGTGGTTATGCTTTAAAATGTATTTGTGTTGGTAACATAACTGCTGTAAAGCTGGAAATTATTGTTCAAGACCTAGATTATAATGTACAACAGAGGTGGTAAAAAAAAGTAAGATTGCCAAAATGAGTGACTGAAGACTTTTTGCAGTGAATAGCCAAGAAAGATTTTTACATCTCTCCTAAATTGTCACCAAAATTCTGCATTTTGGCACAACACTGGATTCAAAATAAACAAATAAATAATAATAGAAGAGAATAGTTCTCATCCCCATCCCAAAACCTCAACACCGCAGATTTACTGCAATAAAGCAGTTTGGCACTGACTTCTCTTTGCAAGAATGTTGTTTGTCATCTTCTAACTGAAAAACAGATGCACATGTAACATTTTCTGAACTCATTCTCTCTCAGTATTTCCAGAAGTAAATGGTCTAACCTGGGTCCAACCTGATCGGGATCCTTGCGCTTTCTTGACTCTGCTCTGGATGGGTCAGAGGTATTTTCTCCCATCCCACTCATCTTGAACACATATCAGCAACTAAAAGGAAGAAAGTGCAAGAAAGGGTTATGGTGGAAAATTTTGGGTTCTCTGTTCACATTTCCAAATTTCTCATTCCATGCTCAATTCAGATTTTACTCGGCAAATCTATCATTCAAAATAGAGTTTGTTTGAAAGGCACCAATAAAAACACTGTGTTTTTGACCCCACAAAATGCTACACAAAACTCCTTCAGAAGAAAACTTGTGGTGGGCAAGTAAAGCATTATCATCTCTTTGACTGTTACCAGTTATATAAGAACAGATAAGTACATTTTGTGCCTGGATTGCTGAATTTCCATGGCAAATTTGCAAGATTGAATGAGGAAAGACAAAGGAAAAGCCATAGTGCCACACAACAAGAAAAACACAACAGAACTGAAACACATTAAATAAAACGTGTCCCAGCTACGTGAAAAGGTAGCACATACAGCTTCAGTTAAAAATCAGAAGATAAGGCCTGCAAACGTACATGTACAAAATTGTAGAAACAGAACATCTGTCAGCACTAGAGATCCCTGAGGAACTGATAAATATTTTGTACATATAATATACCTCATAAGCAGAATAACTTGTCAAGCTAACGTAGTAAAACAACACAAGCTTATAATTTGTGCAATAAACAGCCTGTGGAAATCCTGCCCTGCTCCTGGCTGTTGGTTTCCCTACACGCTGTAGAAGCCTGAACATGAAACTTGCCTGCCCCAGATTACTTATTCCTCAACAAGTACCAAAATTCTGGAGGCAGAAATCACCAAAGGACATAGGGAGATGATGTAAATTATCAAAAATTTATGCAAGATGGGTGAGTCCCAGCTCACCATCTGCCTAGTTGCTGCCAGTTTTGTGAGGATGATAGCAGAGAGGTGTTGCTAGACATTTGAGAGAGCTCCTGTATTGTTTGGGATTAGCAGAAAAATAAACATGAGGGCCATGAAGGAGGTGAGTGTACCCAGGAGGTGATTCATACCATACTAAAATAAGAGCTGGAGCCTGTAATTGTATGACCACTTCACTTTAGCATAAAGTGGAAATCAGGTATCAAAACAAGGGAGTTCACCACCTCCTTCAAGCCCTTAATTTCTGTCCCACCAGTTCCCTTCCCTCTGCTGGCCTGGTCAGCCGTGCACTGAACCTAATGAGGGAACAGCTGGGGATTAAAGACACAGTCCCCTTCCCTTTTTCTTTCTGACATTTTTTAAGATCTAGCAGCCAGCCTATGTGTTTGTAATCAGATGTTCACACTGGAAATCAAAGTTTTCCCAATGAGCCAACTGAGTGAAGATATTGCAGACATTGGCAGAAACAGCCCAAAGACTAACGTCCAAGCAGTTAATGCTGAGAAAGGCTACTCAATGAAATCTGAGAAAGCAAATGATGAGTTGGAGCCATCTCAGATTCAGAACTGACAACCACCTAAAATTTCCCTAAATTAAAAGTAAAAATAAAAAATAATTCCTTTTTACTGAAATTTTTTCCCCAGAATATTCTGAGTTGGAAGGGACCCACACAGATCACTGAGTCCAACTCTTAAGTGAATGGCTCATACCAGGGTCGAACCCACAACCTTGGTGTGACTAACTCCATGCTCTGACCAACTGAGCTGATCTCAGTCTTTTTTTAATCAGTTTGAGCAGAGAGTAGAGTAATTGTCTTTTTTCTACATACTGGTTAAGTTCCATGAGAAATACTGTATCATGCCTGTAACATACAGCTTCCATCTGGTCTTTGACATGAATGGTATCAGACTGCATTTGAAAAATATCTGGATTATTTTTTTCTCTACTGAGTCTATACATGCATGTGCATATCTGCATATACATACATGCTGCTGTTATTTTGTGAAGAACCCACTGTAGGCAGAGCAAGAAGGCCGTGGTTCTGCGGTGGAGCAGACACAGCTCTCAAAGGGGAGACGTACCACCACAACCTCCACCATCCTGTACTTGCTGCAGAGCTCCCAGTGACCTCGTCAGGGCAAGCACAGAGCCACACCAACGCCAACCGCACTGCAGAGCATGAGACGCCTGCTGCAGGCTCCAGCGTGGTCTGTGACACCGGCTGCTCCTTAGTGACTACTGTCACTGACTCCTAGCCCCAGCAGACATACACATCCTAATTTATCCGAGTATAGGAGCAGCAATATAAACTCATAGATTAGGAGCTAAGCACTTCCTTGGAAATATGCAATTTCACAAGTATCACAAATAAGTGCACCAAGGAAGGTGCAAGATACTATTGAAGAAACTGACAATATTTAAAGAGAAGCTGTCTTTGTCAGTGGAAAGCTGGAGTCCTTGCAGCTCCGTTTCAGTGACTAAACTTTTCAGTGACCAAGGTGAGAAAAAATCATCAGCATGATGAAAGCTGTACATTCCCAAGACCTGATCTCTGATCCAGACTCAGATGGTGACCTCAAGTTCAGAAGAACAATTAGGCTGGGAAATCCCTTCATTTCCTATGCTTACCAAGTAACACCTGAGAAATATAAGTCAGATAACTACTTTCCTTGAGCAAAGCAAGCATAACAATTCATGAATACCTGTCAAACCTTCAACTGTCATCTCCTCACTCCCCTTGCATCCCAAGTAGGAAGAAGGTGAGCATTTAGGGGGAACACCACCCTCCAAAACCCCTTCCTCCTCAAGAAAGCATACAGAAACTGTTACTGACAGCTTTCCCACCTACTCTGTCAGACCTACTTCAAAGGGAAGTTTTATTTTTGTGGGAGCCACAGTTTCACCAGTAGCTCCACCAGTGCATAAATCAGTCCTTCTTGCATTCACACTGATGCTATTCTGTGGGAATCCCACTAAGTCCACAGTATCAGCCTTTGGAGGACACATTAAAACTCATCTCCCACAATAAACTCTGTACTTATCCTTCTGTATTAAAGGGAACAAAAGTGGTATCATAATTACAAAACTAGCACCATCTTCTCTTCTTATTAAACACAGCAAACAGTTCTAAACAAATAATGTATGTATTCATTTTATTTTGTTTGCACTTACAGGCTATTACATCTTTTTCTCAGCAGCATTATCAGTTTATTCTTAGAATGAGCTACCCTTTTCTTTTTCACTCATCATAATTTATTTCTGGAAATCTACCACCTACTACCATGTTTGCTTTCTGTTCTCCCTTCTGTCTTAATTAAAAATCATGTTCCATATCTCAAAGATTTTTATAGGCCATTTTCTTGTGTTTTAGGTGACTGTGCTCCAGAGCAGGATGTAAAATCCAGAGTTAGGGATCTTGGAAAGTGGAGAGCTAGACAGATGATATTGAAGCAATCTAAAAAATCTCAAAGGCTAAAATGAAAGTCACTCATCTATAGCTAGCACACAGTACTAAACTCAAAAGGATGTGCCCCCAAACCCTGTCTCCCTAGGTATTTAGGGGTTGACTGGTTTAGTTAAAAGTTCTGGTATTCTTTTGGAATTCAGAAACTAAAATCCATTCCCTAGTTAGGAGAAACAAGGAGGAATCAGCTTTTCAGAAGGTGTGTATAGACTCTTCTGTAATCTATCAATTAAAACAGCCAGAAACTGGGTGATGGAGATACAGTTTCCTCTTCAGAGAGGGCTCCCAGGCCTGTATTTCCCACCATGCAGGGCAGCCTCCTGGGTGCTAGGCCATCTGCCTGCCAAAACTGAATGTTCATGAAGCAAAGAGGGCATGGCTGATTAACTCCTGCAGCGCAGAAGGAGTCTTTAGGTGTGTGGTCTATACCACTAAACCCACGAGTAAGTAGTTCAAACACTGAAGACACAGGGATTGAGGTGTAACTCCCTTAGGCTGAGGAGGGTAGCAAAGCTCCATCTCCCATTTCTCAGCAATGGCTCTAAGGAGTCAAAGTGGTGAGCACTCTGCCAGCTTCCTCATGTCTTTTAAAAAGAAAGCAGCTGCTTCACATATTTTTCCATGAGCTAATTCACAATCAAGACCAATGCATACCACTAGATGAAGAACTACAGAGGGTTTAGGTACCTCTACAAATTTAATGTGGCTCAAGCAAGAAACTAAAACCACATTTTTCTGAAGAAAGTACTTCTGGGCACATATAGTACCAAGGAGCAGGCCCCTAGGAAATCTCCAAGCAAGAAACAGAAAATGTCATGAATTTTGATTGAATTGATAGATAAATTTTAGACACAGAAATAAACATCTGTGGGTTGAAGCAGCTAAATTGCATATAATGCTTTTTGGTTTCTGCCTTAACTTCCTCCATACATATTAATTTATCTATATCAAAACGTCTTGGTTATTATTACCAACAGTTTTATACCACACAAATACTCATAATATCATTCAATATTTTGACAAGATAACTTAAGAACTTTTAAAGCAGTTCTTGATATTCCTAGGTTCCTTAACCACTCATATAACTTCTCAGATCAGAAAATAGAAGTCCCACATTTGAAGTCTGAATTTTTCCAGGAAACATGACAATTCAAAACTAAAGACACTATGAGTAGAATGACAAGTCAGAGACTCCAAGTTTTACTCCAATAAACTTCCCCTTGAGGGAACTACCTTAGATTAGAAAGCAGCATTCACCCTGCTCCTTATCTTTTTATATATCTCTTCAGGAATTTTCAGAAAGAAGAAAGATAAAGAAATTAAAGCATTCAATGCATTCAATGCTTTAGAAGTAGTGGAAATGTAGTATCAGCTCTACCATACAAAAATATAAAAATCAAGAAAATATTTTAAGGGTTATTTAGCAAGGTATAGAAAAAGGATTAACCAAATTGGGAATCAGTAAAAACAAAACCAGCAGAAATCACTGCTTTGAGGAGAGGAAGATAAAAACATGCTCGATAATGAAAAAAATAGCATCATGATACATCAGATACTGAACTAAATCAATTTTATTTTAAAAGAAATTGTCTTACAAAATTAAACTTGAATGCATGTCTCGCAGAATGACTTGTCATGCAAGACCAGGCACTCCCTTTTTCATTGTGTAAGTTGTTTGAGAGCTGTACTGCACTCCAAAATACAAACATAATATCCTGCTGTGGAATTGGTATTTTGCCTTCAGTGGTGGTACCAGATTTTTCTGCTCAGTATATATTATGTTTTTTCCATGTGTCCTACCCCAACAAAACACCAAAACTACAACAACAACAAAGAGCTGAACTTCCAATGCTGACTAAGATGCTACTCAAGCTTCAACTCCACTGGGAATAAATGAGCAATAGAGCAATGGAAAGATAAATACAGCCATTGTAGCATTTTCCTACAGGGAAGGAGATAATTAGAGAATCAGAATTAGTATTACTAAAAATATCTAAAGAACTGATTTTACTCTCCTACTGATGACCCATATCAACAGGACATCTCAGGTAACTTAATACATTTTTCCTATTTATATTTAAGACCAGAAGTAAATTTTCCTTCTGTCTCCATTTCACTACTGCAGGCCAAAGCATCCAAAATACTTGTGAAAAAAAACCACTGGCTAATCATTCCAATTGTTAAATGTAAATCACAAACACTGAAAATTTAAGTTTAAACACTTTAGCATAGTACATAGTAATTACATTCATTGACACCTAACCAGTTTCTACCAGATGTTGGGTGACTGAAACAACAGAGCCTGAAATACACTTAAATTCTCTTTTCTTTTTTCTCCCCCCCCCCTTTNTTTTGGGGGTTTTTTGGTTTTGTTGTTATCAGTAATAAAACAATAGTCTCTGCTCTTGTCATGACGGCACATCCTCCTTTACATCCTCTACCAACAACTGCTGAAGTTGGAGCACACAGAAGGACTTCACCTAATTATAAAGCAGTAGTAAACATCAATCTTTCAAATGGGAAAGAAAAACAGAAGCACTGTGAAGAGGAGACAGGAAAATATCTAGCACAAATCACTTGTGTGAATTTTTACATCTCTTCAACTCCTCAAATGTCACGAAGAAACATGGCATGCAGAGTAAGCCTTCCAACACTGATCCTCAGCATCAGTGAATTCAGTTAATCATCCAGAGTCAATGCAGAAGAAGATAATGTGCATTTTATCTCTTATCAGAGCAGGCCATCTTCCAAACAAGGCCTGTTAAACTGTCAGATTTATTATAAGCCTAACAAATGCAGTTAAAGAATAAATGAGGATTACACCTTCAAAGCTGCTATTTCAACCTGAAAAGTAGCAAACAAAAGGTAAAGTACCATATAGTGGACAATCAGGTAGCAATAC
Source organism: Machaerirhynchus nigripectus (assembly GCA_013397975.1). NCBI lineage: Eukaryota > Metazoa > Chordata > Aves > Passeriformes > Dicruridae > Machaerirhynchus > Machaerirhynchus nigripectus. Next base: position 649,146 of record VZRQ01003281.1, on the reverse strand, counting down.
TATACTACCACTCTTCCAGCCCACCAACACATGAGACTAGTGTGCATACAACTGATACATATCGAAGACTAAAGTCAGTGCTTTATTGAGTAACAAACAGAAAAAATACTGTTTACTGACCAGAAATACTACGAGTCAGTGAAAAGTTTGGCAAATTTTGTTCTCTAACAGCTAATTTGAAAAAACCAGCTTATAATTCTGTGGTAAATTGTTTACTCAAACATACAGCCATTATAGTTCATCCTTTTTTCCTGTGAACTTGCCATGACTAGAAAGCTTTCTATCTAAGTTTCAAAATTACAAATGTACTCTCTGTAACATTAATTCTGGTAGAAGCCAGAGGAAAGTTGGAAGTTACATGCAAATTCTGATTCTTCACATTTTTTCCTGCTTATAAACTCTTTTTGCACTGGCTTCATTTCAGAATTGGAAAATATTTAATATTGATGCATACTGCAATCTTCAACCCTTTCAAAGAAGGCGATGCTTGCTAGCCACTTTCCCAGGCCTCCAAAGGAAATCTCTGTCAGAGGCAGGATAAGATATTAGATCAGAGAGGGAGGCCACTGGAGCCTAAGGCCAACCTTTCACTGGTCAGCCACAGCAGTTCAGGAGCAAGGGTTGCTTTGACTGCCAGCACATCCACTGCAGCCCCTGCCAGAGTCCCGGGCAGTGATCTGAGCCTGCCCGCCCCACGCGCTGCCCCGCACTTGCAGAGGCTCAGCCTTTTCGCACGCAAACTTGCTTGGCACAGGTACTTCCACAGATCCAGAGAGACATGAATAAGGGTTTGAAAATGAAAAAAAAAACCAAGAGGTGAAAATCAAGGGAAATAAACAAGGGAAAAAAGACTGCATTGTCTGGTAAAAATTAGATTTAAGCAAAAGATCCATTATTAAGAAGTGTGACAGAAAAGAAAGTTAGAGATATATTAAATACTCCTCCTGAATCCCTGGTATAAGGAAGCCACATGTTCTACAACCAACTTATGTGTACCTGTCCTTCACCACTAAACCCCAAACAAAACAATGCCAATCTGCCAAAATAAACAAGATGTCCAATACCTTGGTTGGTGATGCTAACCTCACATTAAAAACATAAATTAATTCATGTAAGGGTATGCTTTTTTCTCAAAACAGCACTACCACTTTTACTTTGCCACCCTACAACAGCCACACAGTATAAAGCAAAATGAGAAAACAGAGTTTCTACAAGGAAGGTGATAGCAGCAAGCTGAAAGACTTTAGTTACCTTTAAAGGACTTGTACTAAAATCTGACACACACCTGTAGCCTTTTCTATTTTTTCTGTTTTAAAGGCAGTCTGTTACAGGTAACATTAAAACAAGATCTATGGCAGTATTTACTAAACTCTACTTTATTTTTAACTCCACAAACTAGAACTAGGTAAAGAAACATAATTTATTTGGAAATGCCACTGAGCCCATGTAGAAAAGAAATGAAAACTTGCTCCAGCACCTACTACTCACATTTTTAAGCTGAAGGCTCCTTCCTCAATCTTTTCCCTTAGTCCTGTGTAATGGCTTTAGAGTGGTGTATTAGATAGTAAGAAGATGACATATTCCATTTGCAGCCTGAAAGCCAATAATGCTCATGAATTTTTTACCTGACAGACACTTCAAGATGCCACTGGGAAGATCGTCTAATAAACACATTAGGCTGCAAATGGGCGGCAGCAGCTCTTTAACACATGCTGTAACAATCAAATAAATGGCTAACATTAATGTTCAGTGTTACAGACTGGCTTTTAATATGACTTTCTGTAAAATCCACCTACATCTTGAAGGAGAAAGAGGTTTTTCTCAGCTACTCAAACCCACAGGTTTAAGAAACCCCCAGTTCTGCTTGAGACTTTGCCAAAACCCCTCCAGACTGACCCCAGCACTGCAGGATGGCTCCTACCTTCTGTATTCCCATAGGCTAAGGCTCTTAACAGAGCCACTCACTCAGCTGCTTATGGATTAGGCTACGTCAGCACCTCTAATATGCCCAGGAATAGCAAAACCAGGCTCTAATAAAACAACAGTGAAAAAATATCAGAAGAAGGAAGTACCTCTTTTTTTTTTTTTTTTCTTAATACACAACAGTTTGCTTAATTTCTGCTTTTAAAGAGGAAAAGATCTGTTTTCATCAAAACATCATCGAAGAGGAGTCAGGTGGTACTACTGAAAAAAACCTTCAAGACTCTGTATTGTAATTTTGGGTCTGGGATTCTATTTCTCTAGTTATAAAGAACTGTTTGTGATTCTTAATGCTCAAGGACAAAAAAATGCAGGTTAATATCATCAAAACTTTCCTTTAAACACCAAATTAAAAAACAAAATACAATGCCAGAATATATATAAGTATATGCCAGTCACTCTTACACCCTTTTGTTTGTATTAGGTAGGTAGTTAGGTTAAAAAAACAAAACAAAACAAAAGTTATTCTAAATCCATTTAGCCTTCTATGATGAATTTAATAAGTATTAAACTATGGCTGCAAAAAATACTAAGCCTGCAAGCATTTTCACTGGAAAAGGAGTCCAAATTCCCACATAAATTGTTCATTTAATCTAGATTTTTCTCTTACAGTTCACAATTATTAACAACTTATGTGACTGATTTTGAAGCCTAATATTTCATATCTACTGTGATTTAAAATAGAACTCTGTGAATAGCATAGCTGATAAATGAAGCAAACCTAACAACACAGAAAAGGATAATATTATAGGAAACTTTGTATTTAAACAGCTTTCCTTTCCAGTTGATGATACTTCTGGAACAGTGAGTTAAGCATATTTTAACTCCTACTGAATCTTCTCTGACAATCTCAGTTTCAAAACTGTTATTTGTCCACTTAAATTCCCACACCAACTTTCCTCCCCAGAAACCACAAAAGAGCAAGGAAAAAATCAGACTAGAGAGAGGGGAAGAATGAAATAACTCTCACAAGCATAAGGCACCATGGAGAAACTCAAATCCAGGAACATTTTCTAATCTCATAAATATAACTGACACAAATGTATACATTACTTACAACACCAGAAAGCTTATACAGTTTGGTGTGATTTTCAAGACGCCTATCTCAGCAATGAGAAAAATATGACCAATCACATAAACAAAGGCATTTACACATCTCTGTAATGTGGGCTTGCCTACACTAGGATTTCACTCAACTGCCTGTCCAACACCAGTCTGTTTACATTAGATAAAACATATTCCATTGATAAAAAGCTCAGGAAATGCCTCTCTGCATAGGTAAAAAGTAAAAAGTAGCGGGCAAGCTGAACAGAAACACTGCGTGTTTCCACATAAGGTGTATACAGTGAGTAACATGTAGAGTTAGAGGACCTACACACAGAGATATTAAACCTATCATATTTGAATTTGAGTTCCATCATTTCTCAATCTAGGTTTCAATGACTTTGCACAGCTAGAGAGGTCACTAGGACCAGCTTAGCATGTCTGCACACTCAGGTGCAATGTGATGTGGAACCCAGGCTTGACTGGAGCTTCAGCAAGAGGTGCTTATGTTGAGTGCCACCTTTGATATCTCTAACCTGGCCTTTGAAATAATGTTCCTTCAGGCCCAGAGTAGATATAGTTACTGAAAGCACATAATCTTACTGAACCTTTTGTTGCACTTCAGTAAGTCCAACTCTATGTGTCTTCCCTGGTGCCTCATCAAAAATTAAACTCATGTTTTCAATTTTCACAGACCTGCAGCACCAAGAGGGTTTATTTTTCTTTTCTACCCAATCACCCATTACTAGGAAGCTTGTTGAAACTTCAGACCAGTCTTTCATATGCTGAGCACTGAATTAAAACCCTTGAGTTGCAGAAAGTGTACCTAAACATTATCTGTAATATTTCTACACGTTTTGATACTGTTATCATGGTGGAGGAATAACCCACTGCACACATATGGATAAGATCCATGCTCCACACTTCCTTCTATAATACTGAGATGCTCTCATAAGCATGCATTTAGTTTAACAGTGTATAATAATAAACTTTCACTTAAAGAATCAAGAATTCAAGCTGCTTTGTTCCTGAAGGTTACAATTTAACAATAGTCTGAAGTCAAACATACCTGTAATTCAAGTTAAACAAATGGTAGTACTCAGCTCCACAAATGGCCATGGTCACAGTAACTTTAACAGCTGGCTATGAGGTGAACTGGACTTCACTTTGATGTCCTCTGTGCCCCCAAGAAGTTCGGAGTGCTGCACCACTTCTTTAAATTGTATACCCAAATTATCCTGTTCAGTACAGTGCCCATTACGGCTTACCCATCCTCTTTGCCTCTGAAATGCATTTAGAGTGTCTGTCCTGGAAAACTCAGTGTCCTCCTCAGCCTGTGATGGCTTGCCGGACCCTGGTCCCAAAGGGTGCCTGCCTAGTGGCAAGGATGTGGTTCCGGATGTTATGGGAGAGACCAGATGGAGTTTGGCCTCTATTCCCATCCCGTATTTGTATGAACAGGTAGATTCCCTCAGCAGGTGCTTCCTGCTGATACTGGTACACATGCCAGCATCATCCATTTATACCGGAGCAGCAGTGTAAGAGCTGGAAAGTAGGAAAAGCTTTTTTTCTTACTCAAGTTGGAAGAGCTTTAAAAAGCATGTATTTAATACATGCTTTTTGAGAGAATACAGCTACATGCATGAAAGATTATACTTGCATCACCTCCCAACATGCAGAATTACAGTTTTGTACTTAAAGCAGATATCTGTTAGGTGGAGGCTAAGCTCTTGGCAAAGCCATTGTGAGTGCTAACTATGCACACTGTTACTAAGCACAAAAATTAAAGCTACCAAATTATGTCAGAGCCACACGAGTGTCTTGCCAACACTTACAAAGTATGATTAACTTGATGTTCTTAATACATCCATGAGTTCAAAAACTGATCTGTGAACATGAATAACAGTAACTAATAACTTCGAGTTTCATGTTGGTCTTCATTTTATTTGCTTTAGTAAAATACTTCAACCAGCAATAACGGAGGAAGATGAAAATTTAATTGTCATTTTAAAGCACTTAAAAGCATTAAACTCATGAAAATGTTGTTGCTCTACTTAGTCAACTGCCAAGAAATAACATCTGATGAACACCAGCTTTATAGTCAAGTGTCTGTGTGTATACACACACACATATATAGGAATACAGGCTGTGACCAAATAAAACATTCATAGAAATGGCTATAGGAGTCAAACAAAACAAACATTTAGTTAGTGACTAATCTGTCATGGAAGCTAATAGCAGACATCTTGGGAAAAGGTACAGGGCAGCTGTAGAGTGATCCTTCCCCTCATATCTGCTCTCTGTCTCTGACAATCAGTGGTACAAGCTTAGCTGCTGTGTTGCTGTGCCTCCTCCTCCCTCTGAACCTATCTTCAGTGGTGCCTAATTCCGTCTTAAATCCATATATACCTTTGGCCTCCACAATGCTTACGGGCAACACCCTATAAGCTTTACAACAGCTCTCTATAAGCTCCCCAAAGCAGAAATGACACTGTAAAAAAACTGAACAGTTCTATGGGGACAGTATGACTCAACTGAAATAAATCAGAATTTTATCACTGACTTTACTGAAGCTTCGATTTTCCTCCTAGTCTACTAGAAGAAGAAGTCAAACTGTTATTTCTCTCTTTTATAGATTGTAAATCACTCCATGGGTCTGAAAATCTATGCTTGTATCCTGCAGCCCAAAGAAAACAAGGTTACTCTACTGTTAAAGCTGAATGCTAATTATGAGCCGTTTTATTATCTTTGTAAAAATAACCTGGAATTATTTTTTGTTAATAATTAAACAGTTTACGATAAAGAAGAATCACAAGTGCTAAGAAAGAATGTCTATTCCAAGTATTTTTAATTTTGGATTGTAATGGAATATAATTACTAAAGAGAGGAACACCCACTACATTCATAGAAGGAGCTGACCAGAAGTCTGCAATACACTGCCTCAAAGCAAAAAATAACACACATTTATAACTACTTGGACTGAACACCTGGAAAAACTTCAGGAAAAGGACCAAAAATAATTTTATTCCATGCAGTTCTAACAGAAGTTTCTTCATGAGAACCTTGTGTTGCTCAACCACAACAGCCTATGCTATCAGGAATGGAAAATCACAGCAGTACAACATCCTGATGAAATTTGTTTAGGGACAGCGTGCATAGGAGAAAATTAAATGGAAACAGCAAAGAGGAGATTCAGGTACAACACACACTGGAAATTAAATGGATTTATCATAAACTTCTGGTTTGAGTCTTCATTTACAATTTTCATCCAATTCCTGCACTGTTCCTTATGCTCTGTATCCTCAAAACCCAGAGAGCCCTCCCCAAGGCCTCACTGTACACATTCAGCTATCTGGGCAGCTACGCAGGGATCAGCCTCAGACTGCTGGGTACTGAGAGCAGCCCACTTCTGAAAGACACAGGCTTTCACACCTTATGCCTCACCTCCAGAGAGCAACGCTTTACCTGCTAATAATAATTTTTAGTCCAATCCAGGCATCCTTCAAGGCCTGCCAGGGATGAACGTAAGCAGTAAGAGAAGCTAAGGAGGAACGCAGGCAGTAAGATGACTCCTTCGGGATTTCCTCGCAAGTACAGTGATTATCAACTTACAAACACCCTTCTCATTTACTCAGCTCTAACAGCTTGGCTTGTAGATCCAGTCCTCAGTCCTTTCTTATTACATTTATTACAACTCAGCTTTCTTATTACAATTATGGGGCTAATATACAGTAATGTGCTAGCAAACTTCTTCCACTTAATAAAGTAGATTCTGAGAATCGAGGTTGTTTTCACATCATTCTTTTCTATGACTAGCCTAAATAAATAAATAAATAAAATGTCACTATAAAATCTAACCAGACAGTTGACTTCCTAATGACATTTATTATTAAAAATTTTTCTAAGAACTCTGGAAAAAAAAGCCATTTCAAAGTACACCTCTAGTTCACACTTTCCAAGAAGGGTTTTTTTCTTACAATATGGTATATTTTGTAATGCAGTCATACCTTCCCTCCTTCCTTGCACAAGAAATTTCCCTTACAGAGATGACAACTGTCCTGGGGTGACAGAATGGGGGAAGGGGTGAGGGGAGGGAGGAAAGAAAGCAACACCTTTTGAACATTACCAGTGTAACCCTGCTGACTACAGAAGCAAACGTAATTTTGCATAGTGGGCAAACAAAATTACTCTGGTCAAAAATAGTTTTATATATGCTAGATACAATAATTCTGTAAGAAATTGCTCATGAAAGAAAACACCCCAAGTTGAATTTTGTGAGAACACAGAGCCACCTGAAGAACACAGTCTACACAAAAAGTTGATTTTTTTCAAATTTCCCCCCCTTAATATATTCTAAAAGGCATCAAGGAAATCAAAATGACTGTACAAGAAGCAAAAATTTATTTTTCTACAAAACATAGGTGCCAACATATCAGTAAGCACTACTCAGCCCCCACTATCTTGTTAGATCTTCTGTAATGAAATAAAGGAAGAAAACACAAGAAGCAGAGAGGAAGTTTCATTGTTCTCGTGGCTTCGACATTTGGTGCCGCGAACGTGACAGGCTCTCAAGCCTCTACTCAACGGCACCGCCTGCCCCAGGCCTCTGTACCAAAATGTTACTATGCTGCAATTAAAATAATCAAACCGAGACAAAAGAGAACAAGCAAATAAATAGCACAAACTTGTTTACGTTTCTGGCTCTGCCCTCACAGTATGAAATAAAGCCTCTTCAAACACAAACTACATTAATTTAAAAAACAATAATATTTTCCTTTCTCCCTCCTATCTCAAAGTAGCATGAGTTTTTCAAAGTCCTAAATAAAATAAACTAAGGCATTTCCTGTATGTATTTAGTTAATTATTAAACCGATTACTAAGCATGATAGCCACCACCACTATTTCAATATGAATCCAGGAAAACACACTTTTAGCAAACTGCCAGTGCACTGCAGTAATGACTGATCATATGCATCCTCTCAACCCTGCCCTTAACTTTGGAGGCAAATTTCTAAAGCAATGACAACCAGCACTCCTATACAAATCCAAACACTTAATTTTATCTTCTTTTTTTGTGGTCCAGGATTAGTATTCCTGCTGTGATTTAAGGAGAAACGCTGGGCTTAATGCTGTGTACGAGAGGAAAATAAAGTCAACAAGCCTGCAATAACTTCCCAAGCCAGGGAGACAGCATACTGTATTCACTTTACTACAAGTAACTACCAATAACCTTTTTGAGGGGGATATTATTAGTTAATCAATCTGCAATATTAAATGCTGTCCTTCCAAGGTTAAAAGAAAGGTAAATACCTCCAAGATATTTAATGACATCATCATGCATAACCATGAGATAAATATGAGGTCTGAAGATTAACTGAATGTCATTCTGTTTACATGATCATGTACTTGTAAAGAAAACTATTAAGATTAGAGAATAGAGAAAGTTATATAACAACTACCAGTGTTTCAGTGTGTTTTGTCTACTCAAGCTCTTGGTCAGAAAGAGAAAGCTTTATTGCAAAAATGTCTCACTCTGACATACTTTGTACTTTTTCATGTGCATATAAATTACTGAATATTGAATAGTAATTACTGCAATGAAAAAGACGCTCTCAGGCTCCGCCTCCTCTTGACAGTGGGAAAATATAGATGGGTTTGTGTATTATTCTGGATGCCAAAAAGCTTGCTTACAAAAATATTTCCTGTGCACTAAGATATATTTAGCCTCATAAACCCATAAAACTGTCACAGGCAACCACAAGTACACCTGTAGCCATTAAAACAGGGGGTGGGGGGAACAACAGAAACTGAAGACTCAAATTTACGTTATTTCTTTGCAATTGTCATTTAGAAACATTATCTTTAAACTCTCTTACCCAAACAGAAATTAGCAGTTCCTCGCACTCCCCCAAACCAACAGCCCCTTGCCCCCCTGCACCCCCAACATCCAGACACCTATGATGCACACAGGAGCACACATACGTGCAAAGAGAAAGCACTAACAATGAAGTCACAGCACTTCAGAAACACACCTTGTCGTCTTCCAGCCTTTGCAGATGAAGGCAGATCTTATTAGTTTTTCTGCGTCTTCAGATCAAGATGTAGATAAATCCCCCATCCATCACACAGGCTTTTTATTAAAAACGGGAGGGGAAAAACAAAAGGAAAAAAAAAAAAAAAAAAAAGGGGGGAGATGATTACTAGTAAATTTACAGCCTTAAAAATATCAGCTCTCCATTATTCCAAACCAGTGTTATGTCTTGATGTAAACCAAAGCACATGCTGAGTGAGGACGTGCGCACACAGCAGCTTATCATCTCTGTCATCTGCTTCTAATGACAGCTGACAAACTGGCCACGCTAATCCTTCCCTAACTGCTGATCAGAGAGATCCCCCTTTGACAATCCAGCATGGTGGAGTACTCGAAAATTCCTCCTGCTTCTGTTCTGTTGCTGCTCTAAAAAGCAGTTTCCTTTTCATTGAGATAATAGCCTTTTCTGCAGTCACGTGGCACCCGGGCTACATTAGCAGAGCTTGATGATAACAGAGTAACTCCCCTCCCTCTCTTCTGCTGATTTTAAGTACGACTCCTGGAGAAACCCAAACCTGGCACACTTGAAATCATTTTGCATCTTCCTCTGTCAAAAAGGAAAATGTGCTGTCGATGGGGAAGAGGAATATACGGGCTCTCTCTACTTCTTGCACCAAAACTAATTAGCAAATACATTTTTAGGCAGTGCCTTTGTTGGGGCACACACACTGGTCATAAACATGTCATATGAGACTAAACTGAATATTAAGCATGCTTAATACTGAGTATCTGTCATGCTAGAATATTCTTTTTCCCCTAGAGTACTTTAATTTTTTGCCTGTAATTTTAGTTCTGTTGCAATAAATACTCTTCTCTCAGCAACAACCTGTGGTTCAACTCCTCCCAGCACCCAACTCTCCTGCAAATCCAAAAAGCACAAATAACAAATGACCCACACTACAAACTCCAGTGTCAGTGCTTCTATTTTTTTTAAGTGACATCATCTATCTTGCTTTAACTCAGTACCATGACAAATATCTTAAGCATTTTTTAAATACACTGTCCAGTGGGGAAATCTACCTAAGCTTTAGCTTCAGAGTTCCCTCCTGAATGCCAAGCCCCAGGCAGGTTTGCACCTCACTATTCAGAAGTTTTCCTGCTTGTAAAAGGCAAAGTACACATACAGGGATAGTGCTCTGTCCTGCCTTCACTGAAACAGTTCACAGACCGAAAGAACAAGCCTTTCCTCTCCTGCATTAGCACACCATTTCCCTATTACCTTGGCACACAGCATAAAGATACCCAAATTACTCCCCCAAGCTCTGCCCACCTCTGACAGCACTGGGCTGTGCAGCTGGGCACAGACCAGCGTAGCCTTACCCAGACATTTAATTGTTAGGATTTGCAAACTATTTAAGAAAGCTGTGGATGAAGCACTGTAAAATAATTGTCAAGCCCACAGAACAACTTTTGCAGTTTTTTAGCTGTTCTTTTCCTATATGATCAAGAAACAATTATCTCCTTTTGCTTTAGGGTAGATACTAGAAAGAAGGTTCTTCACCCTGAGGGTGGTGGGCACAGGCCCCTCAAGGTAGTGGTCACAGCACCAAGCCTGATGGAGTTCAAGAAGCGTTTGGACAGTGCTCTGGGGCACGTGGTGTGACTCTTAGGGATGGTGCTGTGCAGGGCCAGGAGGTGGACTTGATGATCCTTGTGGGCCCTTCCAACTCAGCATATTCTGTGATTACTTCTATTTCCATCTTTTCCCATTATGCCACTTCATTCTCCTTAAAGACGACACTGATCGTAAACTTACTGTTTCTCCAGAAACTAGAAAACAGTGTTAGTGACTGTGGTCGTATTTCCAGGAAAATAAAATGGAAATTGTGAAGAAATAGTGGCTATCCTGTACCTACCATCTTTGCCAGTGCTGCCCCACCACCGTTTCTGTTTATCCCTCTCCCTAAGGAGCTCTACTCAGGAAAGCAGCCCTGCCCAAGGCTCTGGGGAAACCTGCTCCAACGCTATGATCAACGCTATGAGCTGAGGCCCAACCTTTCTGCAGCAGAGGAGCTGAAAATTAAATGGGAACAAGGCCTCTTCTGCAGCAGCATGAATCCTATTTTCTACTCTTCCCGCTTCCATGCTATAGAGGGAATCTGTGAGAAAGATCGTCAGTCTGGAAAGAAATAATCTGGTCCCATAAGGAGACTATATTCAGCAGAAAAACATATTCATAGTAAATTGAGGTGCCTTATTTTTCCCAGTCCTTTCTCAGTATATCCTTCCATCTCAAAGCACTACACTGCACAGGGTAAGCAAAATTAACATTATTTGGAGCTACATACAACTTTTAGCCCAACAGAACAGGAACTGCTTTGGGATCTTAACTTTCTTTTATCTTACTTGCATTTTCCACACAAATTCCTTAGCTAAAGAAGATGCATCAAGCATACTGGTTAAATTGGAAAATTATAGAAATAGGAAAAAACCTGAAGATTATGGAGAGCATCTCTGATATTCAAGGAAATATATTAACAGACAGTCACCAGAAGGAAAATGAGCTTTCACAAGGATGCACAAACACAAAACACTTCACTTGTGAAGTACAAATCTAAGGAAAACATAAAAAATGGGAGCATCCCAGTCAGATGCCATAGCTAGAACTATATTGGTAATATTTACAGGAATCATAAAATAAGAAATTTAAAGTCAAAACAATATGGTGAGCATAAACACAAATAATCACAGTGTTAAGGAAAGAGTTATGTGTAAATAAAAAGGAGGAAACAGAAAAGAGTCATTGTAGCAATGAAACAGGAGTTGAAGGCTGAAAAAGGAGTGAAAGTACACAGATGTTGTTAAAAAGATTGCTTAGTGAGGAACAGTATACAGACAAAGCTAATGGAGAAGTGGGAACATCCCCGTGCAATGTACAGACTGATTCTAGACAAAAAGGGGAAAAAGAGTGACAAAATATTCCTGACAGAAAACACTGCTCTAAATGGGAACAAGGGGACATGCAACAGCAAAGAAGGGAAGGCAATTTAGCTTTACCAGGCAGTGAACACATGCTTCCGATGAAATGACAGAGTTGTTGTTACCTTTTAAATAATTTCACAGGAATCATACACTTAATTTAAGGATGAGCAGGTGACCTTCAAAACTAATTCTGGCATTAGAGATTTTTTTGTGTTAGGATAAGACAGAGAAGAGGAGGCTCACAGCAGAAGAGGTTCACCTACATTTTCTCTAAGAAATATAATTCATTAATACTTCAATTTCTTTGCCCAGCCACAGGTGACTTTGCAGTAGAAACAGGGAAGCTGCACCTCCATTAAAACATTTACAATTTGTGTTCCAGCACGATCAAATAACTGAAACTGATAAACAGAACACTTGCTTTCCTTGCATGCATTTCAGAGTTTTCATAAGTTTGTTTTCCTTTTCTTCCTTTATTTTTTCTTAAGAAAGAGTGAATCAGGCAGAGACAGGACATACCATAACAATCCTTGTTGTGTTCTTTGCCCTTCTAACACACCCACACCTGAGGCAAGGACTGGTAAAGCCATCTCAAAACATCTTTTCAGTCTTTTTCATTCCAAAACATCACTTTTTAGTCCTTTCTCTCAGTCAGTACACCATACCCAGGAGGTTCCAATTCCACCCTCATAATCCCTCCAATCCTCTCAGTTTGGAGTAGCTGAAGGGGTACCCAAATAGACAGCTATAGTAACAGCCCTCATTTGCAAAACAGCAAGACATCTCAAACTGTGTTTGTAAGACTGCAAAGCTGACTTACTAGGCTTTATTCAAGGCTAGAGGCCACTGACTTTTAGGAAAGCTGAGTGCACAGCATTAAGTCTCAGTCCTTGTGGGAAAGACTGGAAGGGCAGCACACCAACATAGAGAACAACCAGAAACTATTAAGACTGGCTGCTAAGATGCAGAATAAGGATATTACTGCTCAGATCGAGAACAAAGACAGTGCAGTGATTTACGTGTGTTACATTTCAATAAATGTGGAAGCAAACATACAGTTTTCAAATATTAGGGTTTTTTTTTTAAACTTCTCTCTCTGAACACTAACAAAAACCATTGGGTTTTCAAGTCAAAACTGAAAACCTATTGATTTACATGTCAATGACATTGACATTTTATTAGCTTAGGAACTCCTAATTCACCACTAATTGAAAACTAAGGTTCTTCCTTTTACCAGCTGAGGAAAAATAAATAGGATACTGCAGATAAATCTAGTTTTTCTGACCTTTGCATCGCCTCTCGAAGGGCACAGGAATTGTATGAAATGTACTACCACTGGAATTTGTGGTATCTGGCATTGCTCACAGTCAGACTCTGTATTAGCAGTACATGCACCTACAGTGCTAAGAACCTTTTGATTTCTGTCCATTCGAGGGCAATGAAAAGACACTCCTTCCTCTCCCAACCTCTTAGATATTACTGCTGACTTCTCTTCATAGTACGAAATGTCCACGCTTCTTGAAAACAGCTCATCAAGGCTCTCATAACTTTGTAAACATGCACCCAGCCATCCACTCAGAGCCTTCCGTGTGCAAGTTTCTGCAATATCTAACTGGAGAATTCAATACTGAGGTGTGTGCCATGTATGGCAATTAAGTTCTGTATGGGCATGTCCACTGACAATTATGTTCTTTTTTTTTTTTAAGACAAGTTTGATGACTATGGTTAATTGAAATTTTTGAGTAATGGTTGATGAGAATTTCTTTTTTTTTTCTTTTTTTTTTAATCTCTACTGCTTCACTCCTTTGCCTTTAATTAAGAAGGGATACAAGAGAAGAAAAAGGGGTTCTTTCAGTGCAAACTGGAAACCGTAAACTCCCAGCTCAGTTCTTTCTCCCTCTGCAAACTAAAAAAGGGTGCTCTCCCCTGCTCAGAGCCTCTGAAGCAGGGTGCTTGCCAGTGCTCTCTCTGGGTTATACACAAAGAGGTGCTCTCTGCTGGAAATGGGCCTCAACCCACGGAGAGAAAAGTTCAAGACCATGAGTTGCTACCATCCGTGCTGACGCCACAGGAGAGGAACTCAGCACAGGAAGTTGAGCAAGTGGAGAAAAGCAGAACCAGAATGCAAACACTACGGCATAGAAAAAAATGCTGTACTAACACAGTACATTACATAAATGTAATAACATCTACCATGCATTTTTAACAGAATGTAGCTAATGTATGAGGAGTCTGGGATTTTTAAAAAAGAAATTACTTTATGCTCTACCAAATGTGCCTTCCAGTGAATATATTTTTTAAATCAGCTCATACTCTTTATTTTAGCTCGTCTCAAAACAGAAGTACTTCTAAGGACTTTTAATAGTAAAAGGTTCCCAAAATCTGCAGACTGACTGCTGGCAAGATTCAATGGCTGAGATTTGAATTAGATAAAAGTTTAAACTAGATAAAAGTCCGAAAAGAAAATGTTTATTATTAATAGCAAAACAAACCAATACTAATTAATCCAAGGATAAGGTAGGTTTTCTTCCATGTAGTCTTATCTATAAAATATTTCTAAATGACATCATATGAATCAATCAAGGTAGAGGATTAAAGATGAAATAATTTGGTGAAATTTCAAGGTTTTCGATAACCACACAGGGCAGAACAGTGTAACACTCTGGCTGATCATAACAGCAACACTGTGTGAACTCAGCAAGATTTGATACATTGCCTGTGTTTCCCTTGAAACAGAAAGTTGCTGTGGTTAATGCAAGTGGGACCTCTATCTTTTAGTTCAGGATACGGCAAATTATTCTGCCATACCTGGTGATGAATACTCAGGTCTCTGCACCTAGATCTCTTTTTTAAGAGAAAACTAACATTTCCCAGGAAGTCGCAAAAATCTCGTGTCTCATCAATGCTCAGCAGTCTTCTAACTGCTAGTGGCTTGCAGACATTGCCTTGCATTTGAAAAGCTAGTTCCCATAAGAAGCAAGGAGGAAACACACAGAGACTGTAGCTTGCAGATCCTGAAATTCTGGGCTTTCACATCCTTCCAAGAGACCTCAATGAGGAAAGGAGATCCTAGTTACAACTAGTGCCACATGGGAGAAACTGGAACACAGGGACAGCTGCTCTTTACAAATATGAGAATAAATAACAAGCTAATTTAACGTTGCATCATCCACTCTCATCAAATCTTACAAGCACCTGAAGCAGAACTTAGTGATGCTGAGTGGTGAACAGTGATGATGAACAGCAAACATTGAGGACTGACCTCTTGCCTTAACCACTCAGGATGTGGTACACAGTAAAGCAGGGTCATGCTCCAAATTTTGGTATTATTAAACATCCAAAGTATCAGTGGATAAGATGAGGTACAGAAGAGAAACTGAAGAAAGTTAAGTTTTCTATTAATGGTTTTCAAGTGGTAATTTCTATCAGTATTAGACAGAACCATGAAACTTAACTGAGCCCAAGTACAAATACTCCTGAGAACTACAAGAGCTGCCACTGTTTGATGAGAAAACCAAAAGCCAGAGACTGCAGCCTATCAAATAAAACAAAAAGTGAAAGGAAAAGCAGGAGCAGTTGAAATTAATTTGACTTACAATAAAATGATTAAATACTCTGCCATGAAATAAATATCAATTTCAGGACAATTGGTCTGTGCTCTTTTTTATAATGAGGTAGATGTGACAAAATTGGCATTTAACTTTAGTACTGTGTAAATTCGGAAACTTCAAATCCCATTTGTGAGAATAAAAGAGAGAAAAACCCAACCTTTGTGATAATTCAACAGCAATGACTGAATGTAGGGCATTAAGGAATATTTAACATAATGACTGACACTTGCGTGTTCAACAGAAACCAGACTTGCTCACTTACCAGACAAAAGTGCAGGTTTGCTATAAGCAGCAGTAATAAAAAATGACACTTCTAAAGCATGAAAGACAATACTAATTTCATTTAAGTAGAGAAACAATACAGTTTAGGTATGCAGGCAAATATTTGCAGTAGAAACAAAATTCTTACAGAGACTTAGTTCTGAGCAGAAATGCTACACAATCTCAACTAACCCCCAGTGTGGTTAGAGCTGAATATTCAAGTCTGTGATAAGAGGAAACATGTCAGAACTTGGGTCTACTGCTACCTCTTAAAAAGTTCAACACACTGAATCCCAAAACAGAAATCTGTTTACAGCTTTACTTTGTATTAGGTTTTCCCTAAAATCAACTGCAAAGTAGGTTTATATGCAAGACTGAAGAGAAAAGCTGAGAAGCAGAATATGGCTCGATCATTTTAATCTGAAATATTTAGAACATATAGCAAATCCTGTCCCATCCTGAGGACTCCTACACAAATTTATTTATGTCATATTGTACATCAATATGAAATAGTCAAACACAATCTTTGAAAATAGATGGCAGACACATTACAACTGCTATCAACTGCAAATAGCAGGCCTGACAGGTCTTCCCTCAGTGTAAAATTAGTGACCCATACCATGTTTACACACTCCAAATTTTCCACAAAAGCAATCTCAAAAGTATTACTTTAGTGAAAATATCAACAATATGGGCAGTGCATTTAATTTTCTTAAAGACTGCACTTGAGCATGTCGTACTGAAGCACAAGAAGATACAAGGTCAGTTAAATGAGGAAAAAAGTCGAGTTTGGAAGAATACATGGATATTTGACTGCTTTCCTTTTGGCAAAGAGATTCCCATCTTTATCTTTCAAACACATGGCTGTCATGACTCATCTTGAAAAAGCAGTACTTGACAGTTCACAGGACTATTTCTTAAAACCATTAGCAAATAACCTTTAATATGAGACTTATGAGTAATTTAGATTTTTACAAATTGCCTGTCCCAGGTTTTTAAGAACCTACATTTTCTAAGCTTCAAGTTAATAATGTAATAATATGTAATATTGTTTAAGCCATTTGTCTTGAGTGAAGCAAATATCCTTTTGAGAAGAAATCAGCCAAGTTGAAATTAACTGTCCTTTCTGCTGTGCAATTTCTTCCCCAAAACTAAAGAGAAAATAGGCAGGGCATGTAACATATCAGGACAAAAAGGGCTCAACAAAAAAACATTTTGCTGGCAGATTTAACAGCAGTATGCCAAAGACAGAGACAGTTTGAAATAATCTGGACATAAAGTCATATTTTGCCTTCAAAAGTCAGAAATTCAACCAAAATACAACAGACAGTCAAAGCAACCATGAGAGAACTTGATGTGCTCAGCTTCCAACCTACACCTCCACCTGAGAAGCAGGATGCCCCAACAAGGCCACCTTAAACTCCAAGTGTATGGCCACCACCGTGGTCCAAAGGCAATCCAGCCTTACCTGCTGAGCAATATTTCAAGACCATCTTGTGACATTGTTCTGTGATGTCCATTTTTATCAACTGATTTGCAGATGACACTGCAGTGCTGAATTTGAATGATAAAACTATGTAGGGTCCTGGACATGGGAAGACTGATTTTCTCTTTACTGCATATGTGACCAGCAGGTCAAGGGAGGTGATTCTCCCCTTCTACCCTGCTCTCGTGACACCCCACCTGGAGTGCTGCATCCAGCTCTGTGGCCTCCAACATAGGAAGGACATGGACTTTATGGATTGAGTCTGGAGGGCCACAAAGATGATCAGAGGGCTGGAGCACCTCTCCTGCAAAGACAAAGAGAGTTGGGGTTGTTAAATCTGGAGAAGAGAAGTCTCCAGAAAGCCTTACAGAACTTTCCAGTGCCTAAAGTGGACTTAATGGAAACCTGAGGAGAGACTCTTTACAAGGGCATATAGCGACAGGACAGGAAGGAATGGCTTTAACCTGAAAGAGGGTAAATTCAGATTAGATATTGGGAAGAAATTCTTTACTGTGAGAGTGGCAAGATGCTGGAACAGGCTGCTCAGAGAGGTTGTGGATGCCGCATCTCTGGAAGTGTCCAAGGACAGGTTGGAGGGGCTCTGAGCAGCCTGGTCTAGTAGAAGGTATTCCTGTCCATGCAGGGGAGTTGGAACAGGATGATCTGTAAGGTCACTTTCAACCAAAACTATTCTGTGATTCCATGATGCTGTGGGAGTTGTGGGGTTTGGATACTATTGTTTTGGAATAGCTACATGGACACTCTGATAACCACTTATATTTTTGAAAATGCTTTTAACTTAACTCAGCAGAGCCAAGGTTCAGGGACAAACACCTTACTCCCAGAAAAGAGCCTGACAGGAGTGGATACAATGTAATTTAAGTGAACTGAGGCCATGAATGAACACTAAAGGGAGCTTTGTTCTCAAACTCATGATTCTCTTGATAAGCATGTTTGACACTGCATTTGCTTGCTGATGTTACTGTTCAAAGAAAATTAAGATATTAGCGGGCTGCTGAAGGATATTTTTTTCCTTGAAAGACTTTTGGAAAAAAAAATCCCAAATTTTTCACTTCTTAAATTTTACATGGGAGGGGGTGCAACATACAGTGATGACCATCCAGAAATGTAAGGCCTTCCAGATGAAGAGGAAAATGTATCTACAGCAAAATGAATTTTACAAACAATGTTGAGAAACCAATAAAGTAAACCAAAGCAAATCTATGTCTCTATCAGCCAAGAGATGCAATCTCTTCAACCACCCGCTGCCTGGAGACTTTAGATTTAATGCAATTCTGAATACACTGGCTGTACAATACTACACAAATGCATATACAGTTGGCACTGAGCGGCACGTGTGAGAATACTTTCTGAGAGGAGCAACAGTGGAGAGCCCCCAGTGGAAGCAATGAATGATGTGTTGGGAATTAAGTAAAAGGGCCAATTAAAATACTTCAGCTTTAGAAAACCAGGTAATACGAGACTACAGCTCCTGTCTGCAGTGCTGTTCTACTCTATTAAAGTGTGGTTTTAAATCCTGTGCTCTCAATATTATTTTATGACTTTAAATATTTCGTAATACAAGGTAAAAAAAACAGCAAAGGAAATATTGAGCTGGGTATCCCCTACGTAACACTGAGACTAATATTTGTATTTGCAATGGAGGTTACTGAGAACAATAAGGAGAAAGAAGTGACAAAGTACCCATTTAGGGTTTAGGTTCTAAGGAAGCTTCCATGACACAGTATCCCTGCAACCTCTAATACATCACACTCACTTAATACCGGTGCTATATGTAAATTTATATAGATGAATTACTTTTATAAATATATAGCCTGCAGTACCTCAGCATTTTTAAGAGTCAGAGTGGTGGGTAGATAAGAAAAATCAGACTAGCCAAGACCTCAGATTCTACAGCTGTGAGGAGGGCTAGATGAAAGTATCAGATAAATACAAAGAACACTCAAAACAATGCCTAAAGTGTAATGGAAGAGAACCAATATGGAAGGCAACGTAAAGGGAAATACTTCCAAGCAGGTGGCTCCTTTTAACCAGACACTTTACTAACTTCTAAAAGTACAGTCTTCTAAATGAAATGTATTGATATGTAGAAGCAATTTTTCTTTGAACAATTTTCTGAAAAAGCTCCTACTTGGGATAGCACTGCTTCCCTTCACCATCACAATCTGATTTCTAGTACCATTTCCCCAATCCTTCCAAGTGGACATGACTTCAGCTGTAAAACTGCCCTTTATCCAGAAGTGCAGTAGAGAACCAAACATATCCAGGAGTCTGTTATCCCCAAGAGGAGTTTTAAAACCTGTGCAAGAACCCTCTTGCCTCTGTTGTCAGCACTAGAAGGTCTGTACCTATCCCAATAGTTAAAAGCTCTTTTGGATTTAGCTGGATACAAATTTGACTTAATATTTGGACTTGAATTAAAGGCCAAGCACTTGAGATTTATGCTAATGTCACAGATCTCATTTCTAGGTAATTTAAGTGTGCTCCACTGAAGACCATTCATTACACTCTTTCAGAGGCCAAAACTGTTACAGAGAAACAAAATTATTAAAGTAGCTTATGTCAGCAAGAACATGCACAGCAGTTCTACAGAACCTGTGCTAGCTGCCTACTGATTACCAAGTACAGTTGAGAATGATCACATTGAAGTGTAAAGGCCTGTTCTCACAACAAGCCTATTCTTGCTTTCTTTATGCTTTATATCTCCACCTATACATATATTCAAGATAAGCTATGTATACACACACATATAACACATACCTAAATTAATAAAATAAATAATGTAAACAGTAAGCAGACAACTCTTTTGATGACAAGTAGGACCTTGCTTAAAATCAAATCAAAGCAAACGCTAGGAAACATACTCAAAGAAAAATCCTAGGAAACATACTAAAAGAAAAATCAAAACAAATCCTAGGAAACATAGTAAAAGAAAAATCAGTTTCTTTTAAAGCACACTGCTGGCATGTCAGTTAGAAAACAAATGGCTACCAGCCCTAGCAAACACTTGGAAGTCAAGTAATCTCTTACCCTGTAGTAACTTTACCACAATTTTGATCCCATGAAACTCTAATTTGCTTACTTCAAAGCCCAAACTTTGCCTCATCCCTGACTATTCTTTCTAGTCTTCTCATATTCATTCTTTATTTTAAAAATGTTTATTATTTTGAAGACTCCATTTGCACCTCTCAGAGGAACCTGGGTATTAACACTGAAAACAATTCCTTGGAGAAACCAAAGTTTCGACATTATCACACACTCATACACATAAAATTATATTAGAATTCATACAGTGAGTACTTATTTTTTAGGTAGAGCTCTGAAGTTATGACTTTTATTCTCAGGGGAAAAAGGAACAGACAAGATATCCATAACCTTACAGTCTGCATGCTGTGCATGTCATGTAGCAATAAATAATTCATATTTTGACCTTATGGGATACCTTTTACTCACTGATTTCAAAGAGCTTTTGCAAAGGTGGATATATGTTTTATTATCGGAAGTTTATAGATCTCAGGATGAACAGAGACATAAAATTACCTATTCAAGGTCACTTAGCAAGCCAGGTGTATTTATGTGGGTAGTATCAGGCACTCTGCCTTTTTGGTTCAGGTTGCAACTTACAGTGACACTACAAGAACAGTCAGATACCGCCTTAAACTTCAATTAAACCTGCAAGAAAGCATGACAGATGCTATCTTTGTAAAAATACAGAAAATCTAAGTATATTCCTGGGTGAGAAAGGAGAAAAAATTACTAACTCTAGGTATTTGGTAGCAGGACAGCAAGGAATTCTCCAGAATAATCTTATGCAAGCATTCTGGAAAGGGCACTGGATTCACAGGCAGAGCTGTCAGGATCTGCTAAAGAGGGATGAAAACAAAGCTGTCTTCTTCCACAAAGAGATTTTCTTGATGACCATATCAGATACCAGAATGAACCTGAGGAAAGTAGTAGCAGTTCTAGTATACTACTATAAAAATTGTATAGAGAGGTGAAGGGTAGAAAATAATACATTTTAGAAAGACTGATTCCATTTCCAACAACTTTCCCAGGAGATACACTACTAGGACTTAAGGTATGTAAACCAGAACTAACCACATTAACCATTCTAAGAAATACCCTTTTTTATTTTCATTTGCCAAAAAAAGGGTGTTTTCCCTGATGTTAATAATTAACTTTAACTTCTGAAAAATATTTTAAATAAAAAATAAATATGAAAAAAGCCTTGTACAGAAAACAACTCCAAACTGATACACAAATACGAGAACATTTGTGAGAATGTAGCACTGGGAAGACTGTTTGTTAGTTAACACCACAGCAATAATGCTTTGGATTAAATACTTAAGTCCTGCAATTCTCTGAACTGCCTTACCTAACATTAAGTACAGGGCTCCATTCATGGCCTTAACTGTAAAGATTATGTGCAAATGCTTTCTTGAAGTAAGCTCAGAGTATTTTTTACTTCTCACGATGGAGTCCGTATGGTCCGTTCTCAGACTGCTGAGAACTTAGAAGCATATAAAATGCATAAATTATCTGCTCAGCTGCCCTCTGAAGTGCAGCAGTAGTAGGACCCAATGTGTTAGCCAAGAAAGATAACATAGAAATAAGCCTTGGGTTGTTTCTTTGTTTTGCTTGTGTTTGTTTCTTTTTCCCCAAAGAAAGAAGGTACTATAATCTGCCACAGAGGGAGCTTACTCTGTTCTAATAACGTGATGTTTAAACAAACCAAAGATTTATATTTTACAGGGGAAAAAAATTATCACCACTGGCTTATAACAATTGGTAGCAGAACTATTTCATAAAAGGTCAGCACTTCGAAGCTAGATTTAACTAACACCACCACTGCAATGTTTCCTTTACAAAAAACTGGGTTTTAAAAAGAAAAAAGAAATCACAAAAAACACACACTCTTTATTCTGTATGTACTAAAATGAGGTAAACCTAAAACCTAGTTATTGGCAAATCAAACTATCATCGCAGGGAGAAAAAACCCATCCTGACTTGTCTATGTGATCAGAATGAAATGGAGTTTAAAGACATACAGCATGCACTAAGAAAAGACAGATTTGCCAGAATTTTCCTGGGATTAATTAAAGGGGAATAATTTTAAATCCTTCTCTTCTTCCCAAGGCTCTCCAAGCTGAATTTCTCCCATTTAGGTAACAAATGCAAAGTAAGCAGGAAGGCATGTGCTATTTTCCAATCAGAAAAGCAATCTGGTTTAGAGAAGAGAAATTTTTAAGCTTTCAAAATACAAAACCATTCAGAAGACCAAACAAAATACATTCCTCAATTCCTCTGTGCACATGGAGTCCTTCAGACAGACAACAAAATGTGCCCCTCATGCACAAGATTTACAAGAAACCCTCAAAAGTCTTGATGTTCATGCCCAGCTGCAAAAATATTTGATGTAACAGAGAGATAAGTAATGATTCTCTGATTCCCTTACCCTACTGTAAACAGGAGTATCAGCATTGAGGACTGGGATAAACACAAGCCTCCATGCAAAGGTGAGGGACAATTACCACACACTGCACGTGTTTCATCACAGTTCGCCCCATACCTTCTCCGTATTTAAGCTCCTTACCTTTTTTTCACTGCTACTTTCACCACCTGTGCTTAAGCAGAAATTATTATAAGCTTATTAGCTGTAAGTGGTCACGTCTACAAACATGGGAAGGGTTGGTGCTTGGTGCCAATCAGCTTTCACTAATCTGCGCCCTACCAGTGATCCCACTGCTCCTCAGGACTGACTGTCAGGAGGTCAAAGTCGTTCCCTGAGCCAACAAGGGTGCAAATGTCATGTTCCTGTCTCCCTCTCTTCTGCTGAAGGCATGTATCGACCTAACTCCCATGTCTTATGGAAAATGAATGTGTCTAGTTACTTCTTTGATTTTGAAGGTATTTGTTATGTCACAGACGTTGTGCAAAGCCAGTGATCTTCGCAGCTTAGGTGAGGAGAAGAGAAAATCTCTCCCAGGAGATCACACACCTCAGGAATGGAGATCTGCAGAGTTCCTCACTCATTTACAAATGTAGAGAACCTAATTCAACACTTTCTTGTAACAAATATTTCACCTTGATTTTGATACTTTTCATGGGAAAAAAAGAAATCTAAATCTGAACCTTGTCTACGTTTCCACTAGCAACTTGAATGTACCAAGAAAAAATGTTCTTTTAGATCTGTATGGGCAAATTACTGCTTTTATCTTCCAATTACACAGCCAGCACTTAGCTTAGTGAGCAGCACGAAAATAGCTGTGTTATACTACATACTATAACTATATTCTACGCATTACTGTATTTACAATGATTATACAATGGTTTATTGACAACTTAAAAACTTCTCAATATCCAAAATACTCTTGTAACAATAGCTCACTTGCAGAAACCTAAATATTACCGGTACGACTGTGATGATGCTCTCCTGCCACACTAATTTCAAGCCCGGGTTAAACCAGGTAAGTACTGACACAGGGGAGCAATACCTCAGTACAGGACAACAAGGAAAGATTCCACCAGGTTTGGAAAGCTGCCTTCTGGAGGCAGAAAAAGCCCACCACTTTACTTGAACCTGTATGCAAGGTGCAGTCTAAGAAATGACAGCTTTTGTCGGTTACTCTTTCAGAGCCCATACGAAGGAAAACTAAATTAGGTATTTAGATAACACTAAAAGGAAACTAAGCTTACCCTTATTGCACACAGGCGTTTCACCTACTTACCAAAGGGCAGATAAGAACTTTTTGTGCCACTCATAATGGAAACCTTCGTACTCAGCTTTGAGCAATACTGGCAGAGTAATTTTAACTATTTTATTTCCAGAAATGATTAGGAAAGATGAGCATCTGTCTTACACTGTGGCAAGAAATAATGATCAGAATTAAAAGAAGAATATGTAGGCAATATAAAGCACAGGTCACTGTTACAGGTTTAATACACCCCCCAGTTTGGTTGATGTGTTAATAAGTTTTACATTTTAAAGCAGCACACAGGGTATTCATCAGGTAACTATAATTGCTGAGGATATTTCGGGTACTGGAATACAAAACTAGTTATTTACATAATAGCTGTGAAAATTGCACATCCTTCAATTAGATTTCTATTTTAATCAGTGAAACTGTGGGAATAATCCCATAATATTTCAATGATGTTTCAATAATAACATTTCAGTAATAACATTTCAATACCTTTTTGTACTTCAAAAAGAGCAAGAATATACCTAGAGAAAACTCAGAATATTCTGGTTCTGAAAATCACTTTCTTTACCAAGTATGAAACCCACCTCTTTAATTCATTTTCCTTTCTACTTCATATATTAAGAATAATCTTTTTCTATAGAGTTATTTTTTGGTTTTGCATTTTGCAAGTACAACAAATTCAGCCTCTACGAAACTGGTACTTATGAGGCAAAAAGCTGACAATAACTGCCCCTCTTTTCAGGTGGAATAGCTGTAATGCAAAGAAACCCCAATTCATTAAAGTCGTGAACGCAACAGCCAGCCACCTCACACTGAAAAATTATGCTACTACCTTTAGATTAAGGTTATCAATTACATTTTAATGAGGTCTGTGGGGTAACCCTGCCAACCCACTATCTCTGGCAGAGGCCACTATAATGTCCCCAGCCCAGCCTCCACAAGGAGCACAGGGCAGTACTGTGGCCATGAGCCCCCTCTCAAGAGCTGGGACCCAACAGGTCCAGGTAAATTTTGAGTGCAACTCAAACCTGGCGATCTGAAAGCTGCTTATCTGTAAAAGAGGGGAGTGCACCAGCAGGATTTTTAACTGACTTAAAAGTTTGTTTTGGTGGTGGGTTTTTTTTGTGTGTGAGGGGGGTTATAAAACTGTAGAAGGAATTAATCTACGAGAGTGTGTGCTGTTTGACATTTGAGGACAGTAGTTTTCATTTCACTGTATTTTAACAACCAGAAAAGTTTCGAAATCTTGTGTGACCAGATCAAACTCATGTAGTAGCAGTCACTGAGCCGTTTAAGTGCCTTAAAGCTTGCAGCAGCACCTCTTTGCTGCAGGTACAGGCATGGCTAAAATGAACACAATTCATCTCCAAAAAGAAATGGAATTACACCCAACAGTCTATGTACAGTGCAAGCTTCAGCATGATTTGAAAGGAAAAAAAAAAGCAAACCCAACCAACCACGCTTTATCAGTATTTGAAAATTCTCCCTTCCTCCAAAGAGCATTTTCCAGTATCTTATTTAGCTTACTACCATATGCTTGCAATTTCTACTCTCCGTAGAAGTCATTCTAAAAAACCAAAGGAAAATTTTTGTGAACCACAAATATAATAAAATAACCCCCTCCATGAAATGGTCTAAAAAGCTTAGATTGCTTCTGCTCCACCTCCCCACATCTGGCACTCGTATCAGATTACAGGCCAGAAGGCAACGCAGAGAGACGGAAAGGGAGATAGTGGCTGGATCACAACTAGAAGGAAGCATGCCTTCTATAACTCACTCTTTTCCCAAATGCCGATACGGCAAAGCATGATAAGAAAAACCAACTGTGGGAGAAGTATGCACACATATGTACACAAAACACACAAGCATCTGAAAGGCAGTGAATTACACAAAATATGCTCGGATGACTTCAGAACTATCACTCTGTGCCAAAACTGCAACTGGGCTTCTGATTTTGTAACTGACAAAATTTACAGGAAATGGGCAATCATTGGTTTCTAATTCACAACACTTTCACTTCTTCTCATTTGCCACGTATTTCATAGGCATAACAAAACCAAAAGCCACTGAATTATCTAAACGCCACAGTATTGTCAAATAATATTGATTGGTCTTTTTGAAGTTTAAATTTTGCAAACTTAAAACTCGACCAGGAAGATGCACGCATCTACACAAGGATCCAAGGAGCCAGTTGGAAGTGTTTCCCAGACCTCCCTCTGGAACCACATTCTCCTCATCCCTTCAAGCCCACATCAGCAGCACAACAGCATAAAAACTTTCACTGAGTCTTTCAAGCTTAGCAATAAATTTACTGCCGTCTGAATTATCGAAATTATTCAGACTGTTCAAATGATTTTTTTGTTCCAAATGGACTTGGCACGCTGGTCAGGAACTCGTCGAGTCAAGCGCGAGCAACAAAAGTGGAATTCTTCTTGCTAAGCTAATTGATGGCCCTACAAAAACAAAACGCAACTGCATATTCAAAACTTTCAAAGACGCACTGTATTAGAGCTGCAGAGCGCCTTCCCCTCAGTGCCTGCTGTAATATGATCGTAATTGCTGTGAAAGGGCGAGAGACCGACTATACGTTAAATCCTGCCATCTGTAGGTGCTTTACACAGTTCCATTTGCTGCTGCCGGGTCAAAAGTTTACCCTATTTTCGCTTGTTCATAACCAATCACACAAGTCTCTGCTATGCGTAATCTTTGACCTACTCTCAAAGCAATTTTTGTATTATATAGTCATATGATTACACTGAAAAAACCCACACATTTTATTAAGAATACACTTCTTGTTGGTTAGCTTTATAATTATTATTATTTCCATATTCAGTAAGCGTACTGTACCGACCTTGTTCTTCCCAGTTAACTCCCTTGGAGCACAATCATAGAGCCATGAATTCTCCAGCATTTCTGGCTAGTTGCAATCCAGAACCACATGCAAAACAGAGCTGGAAAGCACTCACAGTATCTGTCATTTTAAAAGTAAGGGGAAAGAACTGCTCGATTTGCACTAATACGGAGAGAAGACGCTCTGCAAACATTTAAATTAATGTTCACAGTGAAAATGAAAAACATTTCTGAAAATTAGGATTGTCATAAGAATATCCCTATGTATTTACTTTAAAAATTAAATATGCAAAAATATACTGCTTGGAAACATTTATGCTACTGATATTATTATTATTAAATATCAAGGGAACAAGTAGTTCCATGAACAACAGAATTAATTAAGCCTCATCTCCCACAGATTTATACCTCCTGGTTGGTTGACTTCGGTGTCTAGAAAGGTGAAAGCTTTGAAGGAAGCTTTTCCCACAGCTGGGACATTTGTTTAAAGCCTCCCTTTTCCCATCACTAGGATTCCCAGACAACTAATAAGATTATTTCATGCTGCAACCTTTCCCTCTGTCAGGGCACCTTTAGGTGGTTCCACCTATACTCAGCTACTTATTTTCACAAAACTTGTGGGGTCTGAATTTCGAGATCTCCACTGTGCCAAAAAAAGTGATCAAAATCAGCCGTAGGTTCAAAAGATAATGAGGGGAGTTGAAGGGATGTGTGTGTCTCTACACATGTGCACGGTGTGACCTCATAAGCCTTGTTCCTTTAAGAAAAGAGGCTAAAAATAAAAGAGAATATTTGGCCTTCTTACTATTTCACAGAAAGCTAACTTATAAGGACCCAACTAAACAGCTGGCTATACTAACAGATCACCTAAAAGTAATACCACAATATTTAAATCCATCTTGTACATTTTGCTAGATGGTTTTTAAAGAAAAACAGACACACAGGCCCCACTAACTTGTAATAAGAGCTATAAAGAGATACTTTTCCACAGATATGTATTTTACTGTAATCTATGAATTGTAATAGATTTGTGATGTTTTAAATTATTTTTAATCTAGCATTTATACAAGTGTGTTCAGTCTTCAAGAATATAAACGCAAGTCAGCACTTGCATGAATAGTTACATTGCTCCATTTCACATTTGACTCTTAGTTGCTAAACCCTTCGTAAATGTAACAAGAGAACATAAACCAGCCCTTGCCACTGCAATCAGTGAAGTAATATAAAGCAGAGAATAATCAATCAAATAACAGCATTAAGCCACTTCCAAGCAGGTAATAAAATATGTTCACATACAAAATTCTAATAGTTATGAAGTCAAATAATTTACTCAGAGACAGAATAAAAATTACCCAAATAAATCAATCAAGATGTAGATTTTAAGACAACACCAGTCTGCCATCTCACCTCTTTGGTACAGCAAAGACCATAGGACTTAGCAGCTCTTACAGCAAAGATCAAGACCTTAGGTGTGCAAGCACATGTCTTTAGAATGCTATACACGAAGTCTTATATTACTTCCATAAACTGATCAGTTTAAGTCAATTAGATGTTTGGAAAACAGAAAAAGCTGCTGATAACATTTCATTTCTCATAGAGAAATAAATAAAAACCAAAGTAAAACAGAAGACAATATTTTAAAGGAATGAAAGAGGTTTATCTAACTGGGAAGCATGTTGGCATATGCCAGACATTAGCTATTAGATATTTGACAAAATTCTACACAACAAGATGTTTATTATATGTATTCTGTACATAAATATAAAAAGTAAATAAACTGTGTGCACATATACACGCAGCATTCAGACATCTGTTAACAGGACTGATATCACCTATGATCCAGGCCAGGAACAAGTGAATGGTCTTTCGCCCAGGGGAAAGCAAGATGGATGCTGTTACAGGAAACCTACTCCACTCAGCTTATCAGCAGCAAAATGAACAGTGGAAAAAGCCCAGTATAAAAGAAGAAACAAAGAAAAGGCAACAGAACTGACTCTTAAGAACACAAAGGCGAAGGCTGAAGGTACCCAAAGGTATCTACAACATGTCTCAACACAGGGAAATTTTTCACCTTGGCAGAAGAGTCTGATCTAGAGCAGAGCTCAAACAACTGGAGCAACAAGTCATCAGGAGATAAAAAGACTGAAGAAGTGAAGTTGAGATTTGGGGAAACCTGACTCAGACCCCAGTGTGATCCAGTAGCACGGAAGTGCTATAAAGCCACTCAGTGTTTTATGTAAGTTTGTACATCTCTTCTAATTTTCCTACAACGCAAAAAGTGATTTTAGAAAGTTTGCAAATAAGCATGAATTTATATTATTCTTTATATTACTGGGGCAATTTGGAGAGTTCAATACCCATCTTGGTAATGTGGTTAGTTCACTCATGTGGGCCCCATTCCTGATAAGGAGAAACAATCTGTCCCCAGCAAAGAGATCTTTCATGCCGGAGCCAGAAACTTTATAGGAACCTGAAGAGGCTCAGGGGAGTTTACAAGTACCAGGATTTTACTCCACGGAGCAATGACATGAGGGATCTGTGATGCAGAATTTTTTCTTTCAGTTTTATTTAAGAACAACAATTCTGCTGTACAATTAGAGACCAGGCCAATTGCAGTAACTCCTTACAACAATGCATATATTTCCGTTTGACAGTATTGGAATTAAGGAATCCAGATTATTTGTATAAATACACATACATAAAAGTAACAAGTTTCTTCTACCATCAGCTGAGTGAATTATAGTAAATTGAGAACTTAAAGATACCAGCCAATTTGTACATAATTTTTCTACTTTTTCATTTTCACCTGAACCATTTTGGTAAGTAAAAGAGCTTAATGATTTCCTAGGTGTGAAAATGCTTAAAACAATGAATCTGAAAAAATACAAAAGTTTTAAAAATTATAAATCACATAAAAATCTCAATCATAATTTATTATTTAGCCTTATGATGATAAAAACACACAACCAAGTGTGGAGACGTTTGTTAGAAGCACTTTCTTTGGATGATCTGCACAGATTAAAAAGGTATTCAGTGCTCTCATGTAATGGATATATGTATTACCTCAGAATAATAAAAATTTCATAGACTACACTACTGCATGACAATGAGGAGTACACATACAATTTTGTACATTTTATTAATATGATTATTGTTTTATATATATACAGCTTTCCATCTTCCCATACTCTTTTCAGGTTTAATAGTTACAGTCTCAAATTAATCTTGCAGTTCTCCTAAAAGGCAATATAAAACTATAATATCAAAATCCACTCAAAAATTAGCATTTGACTTCTCAAATGGCAATTAGAAGTTGGACTCTGAATTACTTCATATGCAAATAAGGTGCTTTTTATATGGCATAGGAGCTTGTAATTGATAAGGGCATTTTTAATGAAGTGTTTTAAAGGATGTGGTTTTCTGTTAAAAGAGGTCACTTATTAGAAGGAGTTGGCAATTCTGTTTCAGTGGTTGGATGCAGAACCTCCCACCAGCTAATTCTCACAGACTTCACTTCCTAGTCCTTGGGGTAGTCACCAGCCTGGCCAGCCTGCACATGCCACAAGTAGCCATCCTAGAAATATTATCAAGATGTTATCATGGAAATAAAGCCAGACCACAGGAGAAGGGAGACTCCTTCAGTCCCTCAGAGCCAGCCCTCTAAACTAGATTGTGGCAAGCCTCCAACGCAGTCTAGTTGCTGGGCAGCATTTGCTGCAGCAAAGCTGCTCTCCATCTCCTTTGGTAAAAAACAGAGCAGATGGAAATTTCCTGTAGGCTGGTCTTGGCCCAGAGACCACTGTTTGGATGATACTCCTCCACAAATAAGAGCAATCCATTCATTGCGACAAACTGACTGGCCCTACTGTCCTCCTTTACAACACAGCTCGGTCCAATCCCTTCAGTCAGTGATAAAACACAGCGCAGTGTGAGCACTTTTCATTGCCTGTGCCTGGGTAGGAACTAAGCCACGAAGGAAAATATGGCCATGTCACGCTAAGCAAAGAAACACATGAGTAACTCTGGCAAGCACCTAAGATAAGGCTTTTCTGAATGACTGAAGGTAATGTTATATTGATGTTATGATAAATTATTACCTACAGACACACAGTAGGCAGCCACAGCAGCAGAAGCTATGCAGCCATCCTCTTCAGAGTGGCAGCTGTATGTTCTTAACAACATTGGAAGATAAGAATAGAAAAGAAATCCTTTATACAATTAAAAATGTTATAAACCTGTTGTGTCCTGAGAGTTTCCAAATTTTACTTGGAATGAAAGAAACACTTCAGTACATGTAACAACCATGTATTTTTTACAAAATTCAAAGGATTTCTCATTTTCTTTGGTCTTCCCTTGTCTGTCCTGCTACATCATAGCTAAAACACTAGGGAGCTCAAAGCAGAACTCTGTCCTGATTTCTGTTCCCTTTGCAATCACTGGTGTACACATCTTGTTTGTTACACAGAGGCTGTTAAGACTGCTTTTCAAAACTCCACTCAAACATGAGTCAAGGTTCTAGTCATTGATGTAGCTTTTCTGGTTGTTCCAGTGACAACAAAATGGGTTTGCCAGCTTTTCCTGAAGAGATGAAAACCTTGGGACAGGATGAAATAGTTTTTTTAAGGCAAAAAGACAAAAGGTGATCACTATGAATTTATGATATTCCACTGTTCATCTGATAGTTGAAGAGGAAAGCTAGGAAAGGGAAGGGAAATGTTCTATCTTATGTTTAGGACAGAGGAATCTTTGTTGAGCTCTGCCTAAAGGTTTCTCACAAGGCTTTGCAAAATGCAGTGCTACCTATCACATGAAGAAAAGGTGCACTCTCAATCACCGTATGCAGCCAGTCTTGCAGCTTCATTTTCTGCAATGCTTCCCTGCAGAAAACCTCCAGGGTGAGCAAACTTTCCCTGGAAAGGCTCCTCAGTGGCCCTTTCCAGCAAGCAGAGTACATGGGGAATATTCAGTAGGTATTTGCTGCTTAAGTGCATGATACCAGCAGAGACAGAGTGTGACAAGCCTTGTCTGGATGAAAAGTTAGGGCTCTCCTCAAAGGCTCCCCAAGCAGCCTAAAGCATATTTAAACCAACCCAAAAGTGTACAGGAACAGAACAGGAACTCTTTCTTATCCTTTTGTACTCATGCTTTTCTGTCACACTAAGTGCATGAGTACAGTCAAAGGCAGGACGGGTGAATTAACTCAGAAAAAAGCTGTCCAAAAAAGCTGAGCAATCAGTCCTCAAAAAATTAATGATAAAAGACTTTGAATAAAGCCAATTTGTAATGGAATGTAAGAAGGGAAGTCCCTAAAGAGAAAAACTGTCTACCAGCTCTGCAGCAGGTTTTGCTGCCCCATGCAGTTTACCATGGCAAGAGGCCAACTTGGCAAGGCTCGCTCTCCTCCAAGGAGCCTGGCAGGGTGCCAGCCACACTCACAGGTCTCATTGCTGCTGCCAAGCTCAAGGGGCAACTGAAGACCCTCTTCTGTGAATCTGCAGATCTGGTTATGACTGGGGATATTTGTGTTTCAAAACGTTCTTAACCAAGTCAAGTTCCCTCTGTGTTTATACAGTGACTGAACAGGCGAAACGGAATACTTAACCCAGCTAGAGAAATGAGCCACAGATTGTTAATTATATGGCTATTTGCACTTTGACTGGAAGAGGAAGTAAGCTGGTTATAACTACTTTGGGCTTTACTCCTGTAACTGCATTGAAACCACATTTATGACAGCTGAAACTATGCAATTTTTATATAAATGTAGGCACTTCCTGTTTTTGAAACAAGCTGTGGTCTGCTTGCCCTTACCTCACAGCAACGTCACTGGAACCAGAATGTATTAAATGCGCTCAGTTTACTGGCTTTATGATCTTATTTTGCTAATTATTTTAAAATGTGTAGATAAAATGCATATTTTGGACTACTGCTGACAAGCATATCTGTTCCTAGGAGCTAGCTGTACTCTTTAAGCTTTAGGAAACACATGTTTTTCACGTTTGAGACTGAAAAGCCCAGCTATCACTGGGGCATGCTCAGTCCCTGGTGACGTGGTCATGGTCACTCTCAGATGAGGAGGCAGGTGCATCACACTCCCCCGGCAGGCAGGCTGTGCTCTGAACTACACATGCAGGCAGACCTAACTTTTTCCATACAATATGCAGTATTTCAAGTAATTTGTAATAGCAATAATATAAACTTTATTATTTTGCACAGTGTATTGTGCATTCTTCATTGTGGCAAGTATATGTTTAATTTCATAGACACTGAGTGTGGGGAGTAACCATGGCCTTACTGGCATAAATTGAAGAAAATCACAATTTGAGTAGAAGATAATTTTGAAAATATTATTTAACAACCCTAATAGGCAGGAGCATGTTTCCTGTCCTTTTCTCTCATTTTTCTTATTTATGTTAATTGGAACTCACAAACCAAACTTCTGCAATGAGTACAATTATGTAAATCAGCACTCTTGCTTTTCCAGTACAGTCATTTTCCTACGAGATTACAGAAGGAAAACTAATCCTACTGTTCAACTGGAAAGCAAGTGGATATTCAGTNCAGTGTATTCCTCCAGATTTAGCTCAGGACATACTGCTTGACAGTCAGGTATCCCTATAATTCCAAGATTTTTACAGTCAAGATAGCTGAAATCCTTAGCAGAGAGAAGGGGCAGCATTTCCACCACCTTTGTTTTGCTCTCCAAGATCACAATCTCTTATTTCAGACTATTAGATCCCACTCTTTAGCTTTAAGAACTCGCCAGCTTCACAGTGCTAACAGAGTGAACAATTACTCTTAGTCTCATGCTGTAAGAAGATTAAATAAAAATTCAGTTCAAAAGTCCTTGTGCAAAAAGCTTCAACTAGAAGAAATGCTAAAGCTAAAATTTCAAATTCAATGACACCTGATTGATTGATTTCTCTCAACTTTAAAAGTAAACACAGTATGCAGTCAAGCTCAGGCATTTCTTAAAAACATTCCCCTTGGTTGCCTTCTCAACCAAGGTATGGTTCTGAAAGCAATTTACAACTATAAGAGGCTGGTCCTGCTATCCAGGTCGTCTTCAGCAGAGACATCTGTCCAAGTCTGCAGTAAGGAAGTTCAAAGAGGTTCAAGAGCCAAGTGACTCAACCAAAAATGCAGTGAGCTGACCTCTGGTTTGGCTCCCTGAGCCAGCTCAGCCCAGAGCTGTGGCTGCAAGCAGCACTGGCACAAGGGAGAGGGGGGTGACATCTCAGCACAGAGGGTGCAAGCCACATTTCTGGAAGCTGTCAGACCAATGCTAGCTGCCATGATGCCACATTTGTGGCATCTCCACAAACACTGGCCCCATGTTTAGCCCCTAACCTTCAAACAAGAGAGGACACAAAAATCCAATTCATGATGTCCGTCTAGAGCTGCCCAGATGAAAGAAACTCACCAAACTACAAAGTCTCCTCTCATTTTCTTGACTTTTTTTTGACTGAAGCTTACTGTTTCTACATAGAAGCGCTCAAGTCCAGATCTTTGCAAACTTATTTCCCAAAGTAAAGTGAGAATTTCTAATAAGGAAAAGAGAAAAAGGACTTAATGAAGGCAACCCAGATTAGCTAAATGACATATCATAATGGAACAATTCTGCTGTTAAAGACCATGCAGATGTTATGATGGAGGCAAAGAAAGCCTTTCTTTAGCTACAGCACAGCTGCTGCATACAACTTCAAAAAGACTTGGCACAGGATTTCAGCCACAAAACTTTCCCCTCACTTCATTTCATGAACGTCATCTGCAGCTTCAGTGAGCTGCACCAAGGACAAAACCGACACATGGGGAGTTAGCAACATTTCATCAGCAGTGGGACAGCTTTTTGCACTGCCAGTCCTCACATGCACATTCAGAAAACCTGACTACACATCTCCACTCCTCCTCAGCCCAGCAATCCCTCAAAAGCAATGATATCCCACACTGCTGTCTCTCCTATTTATACCACCATTATGTTCTGCTTTAAAGAAGACAAACAAATTACTACATAATTAACAAATATTAAAGCTTAAAAACCAGCTGTAACACACAGACAATTTCCTTTACTTTTTAGGTAACATTAGAAAGTACTGTCAACTTCCATTCACATCCCTCATACACTAAGCTACTCTGAATAGACACCCTGACCACAAAGCTGAAAATGTCATAGCTTACAATCACATTGAATGCACATGCTTAATGCCAGTCTTGTATTTTCCATGTTATATATGTACCACAAAGAAAGTATATACTCACTGTCTACATTTAACGTTCAGCTTTCCCTTTTAAATGTGTCACAGTGTTACAGGTAGTACCTAGGAAGAACTTGCATTGATTTTATAATATTTAACAGTAAAGCACACAGAACTTAACGTGATCTGCATTACATTTGTGATTTCCTTTCAGTGATGATAGCGTTAGGAGATGTACACGAGAACTTAAACTGCTTTAAGATGCATGTATGTGTATGAGATTAAATTAAAATATTTCTGATACATGGGAACAAAATCTTGGAAAAACTGTATTTAATTTCTCCCTTTTTTCTTCTCTTATTATTCATATGACATCAGCATGTTGACTGTATGACATCCTTAGGCATCTATCATATAGAAACCATAAACTGCTTGGTCACCTACAATATTTTTCCCACAACTGCAAAGCTACAAAGAATTAGTCCAAATGAGAAAACAGCAATAGGAGCAACTATAACACTATTAATACCTGAACTTCATAAGTAAAGCAGACCAGAAAAAAGTGCAGAAATAAAGAAATAGAAATGCACTGGAAGAGGATATTTCTTAAAAACTGCTCAACTACTTCACTACCGAGAACTTGATACAAAGCTGGAAACCCACAACTTTAAAGACTATTAGTAATATTTATTAAAAACCGTGAAGAAAACTCATTAAACCAAAGGCAAAGCTTGAAATACTAGAAACATTAACCACAGTATTACTGTATTCATAAAAACAAAACATTTCAACATGACCTATTTTAATAATACTAAAAAAAGTAAAGAATATGGGCTCTAACCCCCTGACTCTACTGATCTTATAAAACTCCATCTACTTTTCAGAATTAGCAACAGACTCATGAAATTGAACCAATTTGTTCAACAGATGTTTCAGCTGACTCAGAAAAGTTTTACTTTTCTATTGTAGGAATAGAGTGAGCTGAGTAAAATTCCACTCTTATTAGCAGCATTCGAAGTATATTAACTCATAATTAGCTGCCATTTCCATTCCCTCTTTCTTTGACATAACAGAAAACATTTTCCACACCAGATTAGATGTGACACTGAAATAAAGTAGGCACATTGATAAAAACAAGTCACCCTCCTCCTCTCCCCTCCCGCCCCCCGTTTTATGGGATACGCAGGAACAGCAGAGTTTTTATTTTCCTTGGCGTTCCTCTCTCACATTAGCTGATAATCTCCCCGTGTAGCTGTGCCAGTGCCTGCCCTGCAGGCCCACAACACCCCTGCTGTTCCAGGCCCGTGCTTTCCTCCAGCGGGCTCTGCGAATGGTGCGATCCTTTCGTAATGTGTGCTATTGCATCAGTCTGATTGCAACATAATTCTCAATGCTCTAGGTAAAGCAAATAATTTCATTTTTAACTTCAGCTCATAAAATACAGATTGCTTCCCCGCCACCCCCACCGCCTTTTTTGTTTATTTTCAAAGATTTAAAGAAAGATTTGCACACTGCACAGCAGTAGTCAAACAAAAATACTTCATGTTTTCTTGGAAAGCAGCACTTAAAAATATTGCTCAACACCTAAAGCATTAGTGCAGCCTTTCACAGATCTGTATGCAGTAGATCCCCTGTGAGCAGGCTGGAAAGGGAACGCACATTCTTACTCTGTATTCAATATGATATTCAGCCATTATAAGACCTACATAGTTTTTTACTCTCTCCCTGCAATAGCGAGCAACAACTTATCTGGCAAACACACTCACTATGTTTCAAGGCACTGAAGACACGCTCTTGGTTAATTCATAAAATCTGATCTCATGTCAGATATTTTGCATTTAGGTTAGCTAAGCTGAAACAATATTTAGCATAACCATGCCTTGGCCAAAAAATTCTCTGTTATCTACTGATTACAACAGCATTGTAGCTAGCTATGGACATCACACTGGGAAAATGCAAACTCCATGCCTGAGGAAATGCAGATGAAATTCTGACTCCAAGCCATTCTGATAGTGGGCATTACAAACACTCTCTACTTAGTATCTAATACAATAACCAGGCACAAGAGTCATGTGCCTGCAATGAATGATGAATTTACATGTCATTTTGATTTTACTATCTGAGTTGACAGTGTCAAAAAATGCTGTGCTTCTTGCACCCCAAATCATCTTGCACGATACAAATTTCTACACTAAAACTAATCTCTAGGTGCCAGCACTCACAGGAGGAAATATTAGAAGCTAAGTCTCAGAAAACCTAAACTTTGCCTTTGTTTGCTTTTGTGGCATGGTATATATCGCAGTTATGTCATACCATTTCCACAGCACCTCTGCACCGTTCAAAAAATTACAAAATTACCACTAATGAAAACAATAATCTGTTTAACTCTTGGCATTTGGAGTATGGTCCTATACCTGATTTAGTGCACACTACTCAAACTTTTTTTGGAAGATGGAACAAGTGATTTCTTTGTGAATTCAGTGGTGCAGCTGAGTTCTCCATCACCATAATGGTTAGTCCTACCCTTACTCTGTTACTCGTAACTTAGAATAACTGTGTTATTCCTAGCTTCCTAACTAAAGCAGTGACAGCTTTAAGGTCAAAATGATTCTTCGGTTCTGAAGACAACTTTGTCTCCAGTTTGGCATAATTTTTTCACAGCACTTAGCATTACATTGTGCTTTATATAGCACTTTCAAACCTCGGCCCCTACTGCCTCACCCCCAGTTACCAGTGGTCCAGTACTTTTCCAAGTAAGATCCAAAGACCTCAAGTCATCCATTAGAAAGCAAGACACAGTTAGCAAAGACATGAGAAAAGCTAGGATTGAGCAATTTACCTAGCATCACCTAGGAAGTCTGCAGCCAGGAAGGGAGTCCTGCTCGCCAGGGCAGCATGCAGCTGCACAGAGCACCAGAATGGCTCCTGCCTTCTGCAATCCCCTGCCTCGTTCACCACGCACGTCCCGACTTCTGCTGGAAGTGAGGCAGGGGTACTCCAAAGAACAGCCTTCTCCAATGCATCAACCAGATTCATTCCCAGAGCAAGTCCATCCTGCGCGCAGAACGGAGCGGGGGTCCTGTGAGAAAAAAAACCAGCACATCAGCATGTGATTTAATACCATTAAATTGAGGGGCTTCTTCACAAGGGGCCAAACAAAAGAGATTTGCAAAGATAAGCTCAGTTTTGACAATCCTTGACTCGGACACTGCCACACAGGAAAAATGTTTGCATTCACCACTTCTAAAAAGAAGAAACTGAGACATCAGACATTGTCACACTGACACCTACAAAAAAGGGCAGTTGGTTTGAAATCTTATATGTACCGTGCAGCTTTTGTGGGAAAGTAACAGTAAACTGGTTGCAAATGTGAAATGATTCTCTGCATGGAAATAGCCATAGGTGATGACTGAAAACATTCTCAAGGAGCTTCTACTGAAATCAAAGACTGTTTACTTAATATTCAAGATCTCTGGAACTTCCAGGATAAACTTCTCTGCCTGTTTTCCTCAAGCCATATCCTCTGGCCCACGTTGATTCAAGCTCTGGTCCTTCTTCATTCCTACCTTCAGCACCCCTGCCAAGTCTCTCCTTACCCTGCTCCCCAAGGATTTTCATCTCCCCCGGCTCAGTCACTTCCAAGCTTGGCTAGCAGTGCCACACTCTCCTCTTGACTCCCCCTTCTTCCTACATTCCCCAGTAATAACTCT
Source organism: Machaerirhynchus nigripectus (assembly GCA_013397975.1). Classification (NCBI taxonomy): domain Eukaryota; kingdom Metazoa; phylum Chordata; class Aves; order Passeriformes; family Dicruridae; genus Machaerirhynchus; species Machaerirhynchus nigripectus. The sequence continues at coordinate 610,274 of VZRQ01003281.1, read as the reverse complement.
CACTCTCCTACCAGGTCTGCCTCCCCTGTTCACAGCCTAAGGCATTTTGGGGCCAGGACCACACTAGGGTCCCATGCATCTCATTGTCCCACGGGTTTGCTTCTGGCTCTCAGGCACCGGGGCACAAATCCAGCCTCCCCCTCCTCTTCCAGGCCACACAGCTCTCACATACCCAAGACACCATGTAAGATCTGTCATTTCTTTAAAAAGTTATAGTTTGTTTCAATCTGAGAATTTTGCAGTGCTGACAAAGGCAAAGCCGTGACTCGTAATCTGCTCTTCTTCCCCAGTGCCCATCACTAGCGCTTCCCACACTCTAATTCCTAGTCTCTGTTGCAAAGGGAGGGACACGGAGTATTTTCAAAAAAAGATTAGGTTTTTTTTTTTGTGTGGCTTGTTTGTGGGTTTTTTTAAAATCTACAATGAGAAACAACTTTTTCCACACATGCTCACAGATAGCTAAATCATTTTCGCAGGAAAAAGAAATTAAGCTGGAGGCAACTGCCTAGCCCCAAAGGCTAACATTTTGTAAAGCTATAAAAAACTCTAAGGAGCATCCTATACTTGGAAGCACCAGGCAGCCTTTCTTACTGCAACTCCTGGCACTCCCCTTTCAGCCCTTAACTCCTTCAGCTCACTGAAACAAGAACTGTGCGAATCTTAACACCTGAGTGGTCAGACTGAGGAGGAGCAGCTGTGGGTGGACAGTGCTGGAGTGAACCCCATGCCATGCAAGCTGCCTTTGCCTTGACCACCAGTTTTGTTGCATGCCTACAAGCAATGTTCAAACAGCATCATCAGATGGCACACAGTCCAGCCGGCATTTCTTCGGATGTTTTCATCCTAGAGGCACCAATGACTGCCTGAAAGCTACAGCTGCTCTAAAAGTACTTCTAGGCCATGAAGACCTGAAGTAAAATGGGTTAGCTTCATTCCTGATGAAGGTCACACACAGCTAATAGAGATAATTTAAGCAAATCCATTTTACTTTACATTTGCAGTAAATTAGGAGCAGCCCTGTATCAGTTACAAAGGGGAAGGATAACTTCACACAATACTATTGCTACCTGCCACTGCCTGGAGTGGAAATAGCCTTCTTACATGAAATTCCAGAAAACTTCTTCTTTCCTTTTCTCTATTTAGCTATTTAGTTATTTATTTCAGTATGAAAAACAAATGCAGCATGCTGTCAAGTAATACACAAAGGAAAGAATATATAAAAAGAGAAAGGAGAACCTCTCAAAACAGATAACATTCTTTTAGAGCAAAGTCCAATTTACAGATTTTTATACTGAGTTCTTAAGAGCAAACAGGGCAACAATTTCCTGATGGGTCTTGTAAATATTCTGTACAAATAAGGTCCAGAAGAGGAGACCAGGAGAAGCTAAAAACACATGCTCACAGACAGATGCTAATTAAGGCATGGATTAAATGCATTGTGACATTTATTTTTCAATAAGAAATAATTATTTCTGAGGAATGACTAGCCATTCCTATGAGATCATATTTAGTCTAGAGACATTTGATGTATCTAATTCTTAACAACTATGGCAAAAGAAGTATGGGACCCACATGCACTCTCCTAGAACAATTATGGTAATTCTTACGAAAATAAACTGAGAAGCTTCAGCTTCAGTGTGTAAAACAAAATGAGCATTAAAAGCTCACTTCTATTTTCCAAAATTACTAATAAATAATTTTATTACATTTTTAATTCAATTTAGCAATGAAACTGGCTATCAAGCATCTATATTAGCTATATGTATTTTTTTTAAAGCCAGAGTAATTATCACTAGTTACAGTTCAGATGAAAAATATAATTAGGTTCAATGAAACTTCAGCACTTCGATGTACAATCATGGAAACTACACAAAACTTCTTGCTTAAAAAACGAGAGCAGAATTTCATGCACTATTTCATTTGGCAGAGTATAACATATTTGCTGTCAGGAAAGGACTTTTTTCAGTGAAGAAAAAGGAAAGTATCTCAATTCATACAGCATTGCCCAAGTGATTAGAAGTATCAGCCACTGGCAGTTGTCTGTCAACTGTAAGCAACTGCAATGGATTTTGTTCCTACAGACCACTATATTGTGTTCCTAAAAACTCATCTGAAATCCAGCAGACCTCCAAAAAACCTATGTGCTTGTTTAACATAAGCTAACCTAATTATTTTGTCATCAAAATCAGTATTTATAGGCTAAAACACCACTTCAAGTAGGAAAGCTTTAATGTAAAACAAATCATAAAACACTGATAATGGATATGCTTGAAAAGGCTCTAGGATTGCATGTATTTATCTAAGATTTGTGAATATATAAACACTTGGTTATATACGTCAAGAAAAAGGTGAGGCTCAGTGCAGTGAACTAAACATCTAAAGACTAAGCTTCTTCAGAACAGTGTATTCCTACAAGGACTTAAGACAGCTGGCTGAAGTGTGTCAAATATCTCCCCTAACAGCAAAGACTTGTCCAAGAACATAAATTCATTGTTTCTATTTATTCTATTTTTTAAGTAGTTTCCAGCATTTTTGAAATACAAATTATTCCCTGAAAACCTTCAGCAGCTTTTTATTGATAATACAATTATCACAAAAGCCACACTACAATGCAAACAGTGTGCTTGCTATGATCAACAACACTGGCATCATTTGGTGAGGGATTCTTCTCTATATGAATAAAACAAATTCTGTTATTAAGTCTGTTAGGGAAGCTGTTCTTTAAATCATCATAAGGAACATAATTTCCTACAATACTAGAACTTTCAGTCATCAAAAAATCCCCAAATCATGATTCTTTTTTAATTTCAAGAACTATCTCAAAGAATTCTGTAATCCTATATAACTATAAAATCCTATATACTAGCACCAACACAAAAACTTTGTGTATGGATCAACATGTATAGTGCAGTTTACTTTTTAATTTCAGTCTGTTCAAATAACGTGACACAATGGGTTCAGTATAAAACATTATGGTTCTTATGCAAATTAACAGACTCCCAACATTAAGGTTACTGCTCCACAATACATTGCATACAGCTGCTCACAGCTTGCCTTCGCACTGAAAAGTAGATTAAAATGGAATAATAAACTTCTACCTGTATCCCATTGATTTTATTGACTTGGGGCATATTATTTAAAAAAAAAAAGTGAATTACCAATACTGACAACAGCACCTACAGCTTCCAACTGCTGTGGCACTGCATCCTTAGTTTTGTGTCTCACTGTCATATGAAACAAAGCCCTTGCCTTGGTGCCACGGTTAGAGGAAAAAGGGCTGGAGTTCCATACCACCCACGTCACGGCAGGGACATGGTTCCAGCAGGAGGAAGCTGAGGCCAGAAGCAGAAGCCCCCTTTTGCCAGGCTCCAGGGAGGGCATGTGCAGGTTTCGGGGCCAGCTCAGCGGAACTTGTCCCTCTCTGCCACTGGCAGTCCCTTCCCAGCCCCTCCAAACAGCAGCATTTCTGGTTTGGTGCTGAAAGACAGCGCTGGTGAGCCCAAGATGCCACTCTGAGAAGAAAGAAAATGGAGCCCACTGGAGCCGTGTGGACCCCGAGCCACAGCCATAGAGGCCACAGCAGCTGCTGGAGATGCAGCTGGAGCCCAAGATGCGGCCAGAACCACCAAGTGCTCCAGTCCCACTCCCCCAGTCAGGCCAAGAGGAAGCGTCCCCCAACCTGTTTCAAGGCCCTGTCACATCCCACCAGGTTTTGTCTTGTTTTTCCACTGTTTTCCAGCTGGGGGGGAAGTTAGGCTGGGAGCATCCCTGACACACTGCCTTTGTTTTCCCATACACCACATGGCTCAGCGTGGGGCCAGTCGCCATTCTGCCTTTGTCTGGGAAACCACACCGGGCATTGTCTTCAGGAAGTGTTTTGGTTTGTCCAGCCGTAAATACCCTTCTGTGGGTAAAACACTCATTTTATTACATTATTTTATTAACATTGCTGTGGTTATTGCAATTTCGCATTAAATTGTGATTCCATCTTACAATCTCTCCTAGTGTTTCCTCTACTACCAGAAGGGAGCAGGGGAAAGGAGGCAGCTTGAGTGGCTTTAATTTTCCCACTGGGTTTTAAACTAACACGCTTGGAAACCAAGTCAAGCACAATAAGCACCCACAACACCAACCCTCCACTGTTAACCCCAGCCCTAGCACCACTGCGAGTTCAAGGTAATTCAGTTTCAGTCAAATATTCTTAAGGTCAAATGACTTTTCCATTTGTTAGTATTGAGGGAAACATCAGATGCAAAGAGAGTCAATGTGTCATAGCTTTGTGGACATCAGCTCATGCCCCCACAGACTTTTTCTTGGGATCTGCAGCAACTTCCAGCACCTCAAGCACTGTTCTGACTGATTAAAGCTTGGTTATGTCATAGGCACTTCTTTGAGACCAACATTTAAGCTCACCTCACTTCATGTACTCTACAAGCGAGTTTGTTTTCCTTAGTCTATGAACAACAGTGCCAAAATAGCTACAGAGCAAATAGTAAAAAAGGTATATAGTAGTATGTAATCCATGTGCTATCTACTAAAATAAATCTACTTATAGCCTGTTGTTTTCAAAACAACACACCTGAGTCTCAGATTTGTGACTAACGGAAGTTATAATACTTACGGTGTGATTTAACTTATTTTTAAGTAAATCAGAGTTATAAAAACAAAACTGAGTAACAGCACAGATACAAGGATATCTTGCATAAAAAGCTAACAAAAAATCCTTAGAATAAAGGCATATACACCTGCAGTATTCTCTGGCCACTGAGGTGGCTCTCAGGATATAGCTCAAAGTGAAGATGACTCCTGGCACACATTTGGCTTTGGTACTGTACCAAAGCAAACCCTTTGAAGTTATCTCCCTCTTATTACTGTGGCTTGGAGCAGAAATACACTGTGACCATTCACCTTCGTGAGCAAAACCCCATTTTTGCTATAGGGCTTTATGACTATTATAAAACTATGCTTTAGTTTTCACCAAGGTAATTTTCAGAATATCAAAACTACATTATATAATTCATACATTTTCCAGAGACAGAAGAAAGTTCTTCACAGAACAGAGAATAAAAAAATAGGAGAACTGAGAAATACTATTGCTCCTAAACATATAAAAATGCATGTTATGCATAGGTTCCTTAACAAAATAATGAACATTAAACTCTGTTAAACTCTATTATACTGTTTGTGCATAATTTGTGAAATTCTTTTAATAAAATGTCCTTTTTTACAATACCTTGCTATTCCAACAGTCTGCTTAGCTCCAGAAATTGTAGGTTTTGAGCCTCAAATCCACCATGAGAAGGAGCAGAGAACATTTTCCAACAGATACTGTGTGAGGAAATGTGAGTTTGGTGCCTAAGTGCTTGACAGCTCTAATTTAATATGCTGATTTCTCCTCTACTGCCTAGGCTACATTTGTATAACTTAATAATCTCCTTTCTGAGATCTCTTATTTGAACCCACAAATCGTTCCTCTCATGGAAAACACCCCAAACACCATCACATTATTCTCAAAAGAAATACTCAAAGTGTGCTGTCACACCAGAGCACTGAGCCAACCTAACAGCTAACTTCCTTCTTCCTAATTAAAACTTCCTTGCTCCTGTCCCTTTCCTTGCATTCATCCAGTGCTGCTCAATTTATCCTGCCATGCCAAACCTTCTCAGTCACTTGTTGGTGCTTCTCCCCTTTGCATAAATAGACTAACTCTTCCTAACCCAAAGACTAGGAATCAGGCATGTTCACTGCCAGGTGAGTACATTTGATTAAGCTAGACCAGCCCCCTGAAACCTGATGACTATTGCCATCTCCTGTCTCTTTCCAACTGAGGTTGAAGAATCTCTGAATACTATAAACAGCAGTTTCCAAGCTGTAATGCATGGTTGAAAGCCTCCATAACTGCCCTATAGCTAATCCAGCAGTACTATATCATACATCAGCATTATGAATGCCTGTGTTTCACAGAGTCATAGCAGTAGCCAGTGAGAAAATCTAGTAATGGGAAAACATCCTCAAAAACTTAGGGAAGCACTTTGCCATAAAGCTTGTCTGTCCTTGGACAGGAACTGAAGAAAGCCCCCCGTGCATCAATCCGCCCCACTCCTAACCTATGGTTTCTATGGCACTTCCCTCACCTTCAGCCAGTGTGGCTGGATACCAGGGACCCCTCACATTTACCACACTTCAAACTGGACGGTGCAGCAGTTACAGAATATTTGTAAGTTTTTCAGCAAAGAAGGAAGAAAAAGCAACTCTAACTTCAGTATTTTGGTTCAAATTGTGCTGCCTGACTTGTTTTTGGGTTTTTTTTGTTTTTTTAATTTCTTGCCAAGCATGGTTTTTTCCCCCCCTTTAAGCCAAGTCACCATCAACTCACTATGAAATCCATGGAAAGGAACAGCTTCTCTATCACAATCTCCCCAAATGTGAAATGGTTTTAATATTTACCTCCAGTGACAGTTACAACACAGAAACAGAGAATTATTATATATTAACCCTACGAATTTCTGAGTCACAGAAAAATGTACAGCATTTAAATACAAGTTTCAAATGAGAGAAATCCACTCAATTTACTAAGAATTATACTATGCATATACATTTATGTAGATATACACATATTATATATAAAACTACAAAACATACATAACATATATACATAATTTCTGATTTCTAAACAAACGGCCCCAAAAATGCTACTCAATTCTTCTAAAAATCAAACCAGCTCCAGTGTTAAGACTAAATTTGGTGACTCATTTTCTTCTTTGGTTCCAGGATTTTGTTGCAGACATCCCCAGAAATAACAAAACTGCTTTTGTTCCTGCTGAATCCAAATGGAGTAAGCTGCATCTCTCAAGAGAGAATATTTTAATTGTTTCAGGTGTTCATTAAGTGCAAGTAGGATCAAGTGGAAAAGCTGCTATACCTACTGCTCAGTGCAACTGCAGTCCCCAGCTTTCACCAAGTTTATGTAATGTTCTCATGCAAGGAAGGGTACAAAGAAATTCTGACTGCACTTAAATTAAAGGAGGTAAAGAGAGCTTCACACTTTGCTACAATGATTGGTCACGCTCACTGCACCTATTCAGAGCACCCTGAACACCCCCATGCCACGTTCCTGTTCTCCTCTGTTTCACAGACTACTGACCCACCTCATCCACTCCTTGAATCACATGAGCACTACTCCTCCCTTCAGCCCCTTTTTGGGAAGCTAAGGGCCATTAATATGATTGCTACCTGACTGGTTTGTAACCAGGCAGGCCAGTTTTACTGCTATCCTAACGACTGCAAGTGAGACAACTGAATTTTCCAGTATTCTAAGTAGCCACTCCAGCAGGGAACATGTGGAAACATTGGTGCACAGGCCTGCCCACGGCCCTGCAGACTCCCAGCTCTTGCATCACATTGGTGGCTGGAACCACTGCACATGCACAGGGCATCTGAGCATGCAAACCAACCACCTTTAGATGCAAATTAACTTTTTTCTTTAAAAAGTGCCCAGATGGCACGCCTAACTCTATTTCTCCTCTTGCTTGACAGCAGGACAGTCAGATTCCCATTTCTATCAACACACTGCAAAAGGTTTTGTAAACCATCCTTTGGTAACACCAGGGCTTCCTGCCTCACATTTCTTCTACTTCCTCTTTTCACCCCACTTCCCATACACCCCAAATCCTCATTCCCATCTATATTGCTCCTGTTCTTGAGGTAGGTCTTTCAGAGTGGCAACTTTTTGAGCTGCACTAGGAGGATGGGCAGAGAAGGAGTTGGGGATATTATGCTGGAAGGTGTTAACGGCCAACATCAAATGGTTCTTTCATCTCCAGGCAATTACAGAGCTGGGCCTGCTAACCAGATGCAAGGGGCTCCCTCTTTCCCTCATGTCTTCCTTCTGCATCCCAGACAGACAGAAGTGCCATCAACTTGAGCCCAGGGCCCTGTAAACCAATTAGAGGTTTATTTTGAATTTAAAAAGAAGAAAAGGACTGTTTTACTTTCATAGATGTCAGAAAGAGTTTGCAAACCAACACTGCAACTCTGAAAGAGACTCTTGTAACAACTCCTGTCTGCTTAAGAGGTGGCTGAAAATATGCAATTTGATTGCTGAAGTTCAACAACATTTGAAATTCTCAGAAGTTCTTATCACAATCGTATGTATAAAAAAGAGAATTTTTAAAAGCGTCAAATACTAGATGAGAAACATGTAAGATTGGTTAGATGCTTTCTACTAATTAGTACTGCTTTTATTATACAAGGCAAGAAAATGACAATTTTTTTTCCTAAACTGGCAGTGAACAGCCAATTCAATAAGCTGCGTTTTTGTTTTCTGTGACAGGGCAGTGGAAAAATCTCTTTCATTTATTAGGTCTGCAGAGACCAAAACTGGCTGGGTGTCAAACCTGCTTTGTAAAAGCCCAGATCCATTCAGCCATGTGTAGATTCCATAATTCTTTATGACCTGTTCTCAGTATCAGCTTCACAAAAGATGAAACTTTGGTGTCTTCCAGCGAGTATTAGTGCAACCCTTTATAAAAGGAAGCAAAAACCTGAACTGACAGTTCAACACAGAAAGGGGGAAAAAACAAAAACCTAATGGCAGGGCCAAATTAAATTCTTTTTTTCTTTTTTTTTTCTTTTTTTTTTCTTTTTTCCAGATGAGCTTTGCATAAAAATATAAAATGAGGTCTCCTACAACGGTGGATAAGCAAACTGTATAAATATGCAAATTTTAATAGCTCATTGCTCCATGCCCCACTGCATGCACCTATGCTTAAGTGACAGTTTCATCACCTCACTAATGATTGCAGAGTATCCAGAATTTGTCATGGGGACAGACAGGGCAAGGCCTTAAGCTGAAAGGTCTGATGGCAAACTGAGATAGTAAAACAAACTTTTTTTTCAGGAGGATGGGGCTTTCAAGATAGAAGAAAACTAGGAGGGTGGAATGACTGACTTGCTTTTAACTACAAGAATGGCTAGATAGCTTTGATGAACTGAATAAAATGTGCTGCCCTGTTAAAAACTACTTCTCACATCGAATCAGGTGCACACTATATTGTATCCGGGGAAAAATACTGAACTTCAATTTTCAGTACACACACCCAACATCACATTCTTACATTTTTTATAGCAGAAGTTTATGAATAACAGCACTCATAAAACCTTTTAATCTCAGACTGTGAAACTGAAATAACTAATTATTTTTTTCAACTGAAATATTCTTGGCTATGCTAAGATTCCTCTGTATCTGTCTATACGGACAGCATTTGCTTGAACTGCCCCATTTTTCTGGCAATGCATTTTTACCTATTGGATTCTTTAGGGTAAAAAGAACTGCAAACTAACTCACAAATGTTTCCCACATTATTAAGCACTGTAAATAATCATTTTACCATTAAACCAAGGAATTCTTGTGAAACCTGCAATATGCTTCACATATGCTAGAAGTCTAGTGTCCTCATTCCATACTCGGTTTGTAATCTTGCATCTGACAAATATGTAAACATTAGTGGTCTTAACAACACCTTTCCATGCAATCTACATGTATTTACCAAGACAGATAAACATGCACACATGCATATGATTTTCTTCAAAATTTAATAAAATCTGCAGGGTCTTTAGGTCACCGGAAAGTATGTGTGATTTTTATCACCACCACATAAACAGCCTTCTTTAATACTCTTCTCTTCAGTATGCAGTCTGCAGATCACAGGAGCACAGAGACTCTGAACTTAAGTTTCGTTTTCACAAGAGCACAGGGAATGTTACATGGCACCATTTCTCATACAGAGAAGGGAATCTGTGCTCCTCACACACAGGTTTGCCACAATTCAAACTTCAGCCATAATTTGCTGATGGTTTTAGGGTAAGGAGTAAAAATTTTAGAAGTAAACAAATGCAGCATTCATGAATACAACATAGAAACAATTTAGAACTGTTTTAGGAGTACGATGCTCAAATATGGCTCACTTAACATTTTAGAAATCTGCTGCAAAACATGAAAACTCTATCCTAATCTTTGTTCCTCGCTTGAAGCAAAACAGCTTTGTGTTGCCTCTAAAAATAGGGAGGGAGTAGTGGGGGATGGGAAGAGGCGTGAATAAGAGGATAAGTGGGAGCGAGAACTGATACACCATACTGGCAGTAATGTTAAAAAGACTAGTGACTGGTATTCTTAATACTATGGCTTTCCTAACAAAGTCAAGCACTTTCTCAATTACCAAATTAAAAAGGTCATCCTGTACTTTTTATTTTGTACATGCACATACAAAGGAAAAAAGGAAAAGTTTTGTTTCATCTGTTACCAAAACCATCATTCTGCAGTCAACACTTTTAATGAAATACAGGCCAAAGGATTAGTCAGAAGAGATTCATGGAAAACAAAGGAAATCTGTATGAAAATACAAGTCCACCACATAACTAAACTCAAAAGAGAATCCTGCCTAAGTACCTCCAAATATTGTCCTACAAAGTTCCCTGCAAGGGCTTCCACTCACCTCAGCTCCACAACAATTAGCAGCAACTGTAAGATGAGAAAGTATGCTAATATCATCATTAAAGCCCTGACTTAAGTATTCTAAGTATCAAATGTGTCCGTAATATAGTCCATGTGTGTTAGAAGTCTTAAGAAAATTCTTTTTTTCAGGAAAGGAGCAGTCAGGGACCTGGCAGCAAAGGCTATGGGTGATGGTACAGGGAAGGCAGTTGCTGCAGAGCTACTGAGCAGCTGGAAAGACAAGTTATTTCAAAGCTACAGTGTCACAAACAAGATAAGAAAGTCAAGTAATTGTGTCTGTCACAGGAAAACTTGTGATGAGCCAGAGGATGGGCATGAGCATGGCACATCACCAACACAGCACTGCAGGCCTGGCCCTGGAGAGGCAGAAGCAGCACAACCCAACACTTTCCATGGTTTAACGTTAGGCCCGTCTCAGCTGGGGCTTTATGTGAGTAAACATGACTCTAGGAGTTTTTTTCAGAGAGTTATTTTTAAATACCTGACCATATGAGCTTCCTTGGAACAGGAAAAAAGGGGAGGCAAAACTAAACAGTCATTACATATATATTTAAATATAACATTGGAAAACCACAAAATATTTAAACTTACTAGAAATGTTCACTTTCATTTTAATTTTAAAGTTGGCAACGGACCCGGACCAAAAAAAGGTTATATTCTGACTGAGATGAAGCAGCGTGGATTTTCTAAAACCAGTCTTTAAAACATATCATAACAGGGGAAAAAAACCCTCAAACTTGCTCAGAATCTCTCACTTTAAAAAGTGGCAATTTGGGTTTGAGTTCCAACTCAGAGATGTGCTAAAATCACTCAGAGCTAGAAGAGCTGAAGTAGGAAAGGCAATAGAAATGCACTACAGGAGAATGTGGCTGTACAGAGCTCAGCTAACAAACCCGTATCAACACGTTAGGTGGGGGGTTTGACACAGAGCTTTCCCAAGAAGCATATGCACTAATGCCAAAAAGACACTTGAAAGTCTTCATCTACTTCTGTTTTAAAACATGGACATAAACACATCTAGATCTATATAAATAATCTCCAAAGATGTAGTGGGATGTTCATGGTCACAAGCAATAAGCATTACCAAGAGAAAAGGCCGAGACCCAGAAAGAAAACAATTACATCTAATGGCATATTTTGGAAATACTGATACTGTTTGACTGCTGAAAATCTAACAACGGTATTTTTCCAGCAGTACTTGTTAAAACATTTAGAATCAAATTCTGTAACAATACCTAAAATTACAAAGCAAACAACTCCTTGGAAACACGCTTTCAGAACACAGAGAGTAGTATCTATTTATCAATCAACCTCAAATCAACTGTCCCCTTCTGTTTACTTGGGATACTTTTACCTGTCACTAGCAATAATGCATGCAAAAATTTGCATAGTTCCGCCACAGTTCTGGTTAATTATCCATTGCTGAAGTCCTTCTGAGCAAAATTATTTGTCAAACAAAATGTTATGACAATGAAATAGTAGAATTTGACAATGGAACAGTAAAATTTAAATATTAAAATTACATTAACTTATCTCTATATATGACAGTAATGAATAGCCATTGAAAGAATGGGACCTTTTCCTGGCATGAATATTACCTTTCAAGGTTACTTAATTGCTTACTTCCTCATATTCCCTTAGTTTTCTAAGTTTATCATTAAAAGAAACTGATTTTTTTATTTCAAGGAAAGTACACTCACCGCACATCTCACAGTGGAAAACACAGACAGCTGAGCCTTTTCTCAAGTAATAAACTCACCAAAAAAACCTCTCAAGCCAACTCCCTCTTCCCCTAAACCCACCAACAGAAGAAAAATACCAAAGACCCAACCCCAAGTGATACTGGTTAATACTTACGGGTTTACTCATTTTAGTGTTTGTATATCCAATACAATTTCATTTACTATGTGTACCTCTGCATTTCTGAAACAACAAAGCTTCTCTTCACATGGCAAAGCACTAAAAAAATTCTGCACTATCTGCTCCAGACTGGTTTCCTTTCTGCTACATACACCCTGTACACTTGAGATGATCTGATAACTTACTTCTGGTTTTGCACAATTACTGCAGCTAATGAAGTTTGTGGTTGTTTATTGGAGAGGGAAGGAAATGCTACATCAGCTTTAAACCAAAAACTCTGTGATGCTGTATGAATCTTTCCTGCCGTGACCATTTTTAAATGTTCATTTCATTACAAAGCAGGAATTTCTTTTATGAACTTCTAGGACTTCTCTCAAAGTACACAACTTTAAAAAAAGTTATTAAAAAAAAAAGAAAAACAAACCCCAAGAAAGAGCATGAGCACTCATACCACATGTACCACTAATCATCCACAGAGACAGAATAAACCTCTCTATTACATACACATTTGAGTATCAGCAAGTTGTGCACTTACTTGTATTTGCAATATACCTACAGGTCCTAATCACATCCCAGAACCCTTCATTCTAACCAGTGTTTAGGTTAATGGTTGGACTCAATCCTCTTTGAGGTCTTTCCCAACCTAAATGACTCCTATGATCTAAGGCAATGAATTTTGGGTTCTCTCACCTCAAAGAGTTGATGAAAGGCTGAAGGCATTGAACTGAAAGGGGAATGAAATGAGACACGTAATATTTACAAGGGAAGATTTGGAGTTCCAGTCACAAATTAGCTTTCTTCAGATTTTATTCCGTGGTATTTATAACCAGTTACAAGATAATAGTTAATTTGGCTTGAGTGCAGCTGAGTATCTGCAGGAGACTAAAGCCATTAAAACCATCTGCAGACACCAAGTGGAAGTAAGTGATCCTTGGGCTACTTCTTTCTGCTATTACATCTGTATCTTGAAGAGGCACTGCTGCCTTTCCATCCATATAAACCTTCTCAGTGTTCAACAAAGTTATAAAACTGGAAGAGGAAAAAGCACAAAAAACCACTCACAAAATCACTTTGCCCCATCAGAACCGGGTTTCACATGACAATAAGGGCTCTGATCTCGCTCACTTTGTTTCCACATTAGTGTACCCCAAAAACCCCCAAACAACTACAGCACAGGAATAGAAAATCAAGCTCTTGAGTTAGGACCTAACTGAACTTGCCTGAGGAAATTAGTTTCTTCACATGGATGAATTATAATGCATCTAACCACACAAATTCCAACTGTGCTGCCCTCTGCACTTCACCACAATATTCACTGTATTCAGTGTTTTGTCTTACTTCCATTGCCATTGCATGACTGCACACACCACTTGGTGCAGCATTCAGAATTGTTCAGGGTCGAGGATTATTTTCATACAGGAACTTTCTATGAAGTTCACAAGTAAGCTGACCTGCTTCACTTAGAGTATCATTTGTGTTCAGGATCAGCATTATGCTTTCAGCATGAGCAACAGGCAGTATCTAAACGGAGGTGATTATTATGGAAACTTAGGCCTTTATTTTCCACAGTACTTAGGAAATACATTCATTTAAATATTCAAACCACGTAATCTCCTGACTCAAAGCACCGTTTCTCCTTGAGAAGACTGAGCACTCAGCATTTTTGCAAATCAGACCAAAGCTGAGCACATGCAATCAAGATGAATACTTGGTGCCGACCTCCAAAAAAAGCTGAATGACATGCAAGCATCACATGGGAAGCTGGTGGCAGAGCCCAGCGCACAATTCAGTTTTTGACAGTTGCCTCAGTCAGGAGACTATTTTTTGACTTCAATCCTTGCCTAATTCAGCTTTAGGCAGACACCTACCACGAAAACCTGGTAAAGATGGAAGCAACAGAAAATCAGATTTCATATTCATATTGAGATCGGTCAGCATATATTATATTAACAGTTTGGCTTTAAATATTACCTTCTCCAACTTTTTGCCCCTTTTATGTGGGTTGTCAGCTTTACAGGCCACAACTTTTTATGAATTAAATTTTATTTTATAAATATATAGATGCATGTTTCTGCATATTTATGTATCTTATATAAAAATAGGTTTCTATGTTTTATATATCTGTAAAAGACTACAGCCAAAATGTTATTGAAATATTAATCAATCAGACTTTGGGATGAGGGGATAGGGGAGCCAGTTCTATAATTTAAGCAAATTAAGTCTGAAAGAATAATGAAGTACTCATTTTGGAGGGGAAAAAAGGTCATTTGATGAAAAATTTCTCAACTAAATGTGAAATACATTAAAAACATATTGCTAATGCAACTCTGCTTTTTTGGCATCATATTTGTTGCTGAACTGCTCATTCAGGAACTACTAGCATGACTTTGAATACAAATGCAACGTTTAAATTACACAGCCCCAATTCAAGATGTCTGTGAAATAAAAAAATAAACTAATTCAAAAAGCCAAACATTTATCACGCAGGGGAACTCAGGGTTTTGCATGATAACATATTACAGTTTTCATTTTGAGCTCCCTTTGAAGGACACTCACCCTATTTATGTGTGGAGTGATCAAACACCTGATCCCATTACAGAGAACAATTAGCAAACCAGAAGATTTATTGTGATCTATTGGTCACTCTGTGTATGTATTTCACTGAGCAGAATGATTGGAAGAAACATGGACAAAAAGTGATAGCGAATTTCTTTTTTTTTCTTTTTTAGTTAGAGTTGGGGAGCTTGTTTGAGGAGAAGAAAGTCCTGATTCCTATTCCTTGGTCCCAGATCTGTTTTTATTTCCGCTTTCTGGGGTCTTTTTCAGTGGCTCTGGATCAAAACAACAAACAAATATTGTTTTTTAAAATTCATAAGGGAACACTGTACTGCCCTTGCACAGCTACTGCTGGGGAGGAGAGACTGGACAGCAACCTCCAGTTCATCACCTAGAATATATCTGAGCTCTGTTTCTGAAACATATTGTATCTTAGCATATAACATGAAAACTACTAATTGTCCCTCCCCCAAAAAAATCAGATACAATCTTGTCAAATAAACTATATTGGTTAGTTTTAATTATATTGCTGTGTTTTAATTCCTGGTTAATCAAGACCTGGGTCAGCCTTTACAAGATTTTATCTAAGGCTGGAGTCAGTCTGTTAAGACTAGAATAAGCAACATCCTGCCCAAAACTATTGTAAACTTCTTCTCAGTATATCTAAATTTTCCACATGTGACACGTTTAGGTGTGAGTGTGGGGTTGCTCAATAAAAAAAGAAAAATCTACATTATCAGTACAGATAACTCTGCAGATAAATCCATGAAGTTACGGACAGAAGTTGACAAACTAACCCAGTATGTTCAACTACTTCGCTGTTTCATATCCTGCTCAGCCAGAACAGGAAAGGCAAGTGTTTCATCATCAGCTCAAGAGCTCAAAACATAGTGAGTGTTAATTTTTTTTTTTAATGAAAAGACAAGAGAAATACACTTCATTTTCTCTGCTGTTAATTGCAAAGCTACAGTTTTCTCCTTGGGTTGCTTTGCTTTTTCTTTTGTTACTTTCTACTATCACAAGCTTCTGATTTATATCCGGCTTCTCCCCCTGCCCTGCCTTGCTTTGATTTGTTTCACATCATTCCCAAGTGCCTTAATTCTCTTCCTAATATTCATAGTTTTCAATCAGTTTTAATCTGCAGTGCTGGTTTCTCATGGAGAGGTTTTTAAAGCAATTCTTTTTCAAATCATGTGGCTTATCATTTGTGTATTCCACACTTTCTGTAGTGTAAAATACACAAATACACACAAATTTATGCACACCTAGCTTAGGAGAAATACTTTTTGTCCACCCTTAACTAGTTCAGACTTGATCATACCTTGAAACTTGCAGCATTTTTTTTTTGGTTGTGTGTTCAATCATCCTTTTTATTTCAAACAATGGGATGCAATGCTCTTTTTTTTCAAAGTAGGGTGCATAACGTCTTCCATAAGGACACTGCCATCTCCATATTTAGAATGCCCAAAGTATTGGTACTACCAGAGGCAAACTTCGTATGTATTCCTCAGCTTGTAATGTCCCATGGTATCCTCCTTTTCTCCCCTCCTTCATCTCTTGGGAGGGTCAACCACTCTCATCTACAGTGTGACTTTAGCAGATCTTCATCTTACACTCTGTCATAAGCATCTAGAATTATTTCCCACAGGGTTGTCTGAAAAATCCCAGCTAATTAATGACACCATTTCTAACAAAGTCAGATGACCTCAACAGGCTTAGGTCTGTTTCAGTTTTCCTATTATAAATCTGCATGTGAAGCGGGAAATATATATTGCTCACTTTCCTAAAAAAGTGAATGCTTTTCTGAAAAACCCAATCAATGTATGCATGCTTTTTTCCTTTGGTATATATTTATAACCTTGATCAGATACCAATATGCTGCAAACAGCAGTCTAAAAAGTCCACAGTGATTTCCCAAGAGGCTCCTTAACTTGTCTTGGCTCATTTTCATCTATCTGCCTTTTCGGGAAGTTAAGTTCACTTCCTTCACCACCATCTCCATTTCATTGGAATGGAAAGTGAACTGAATGGAAACAGGAAGATTCCAGCCACAAAGAAAAAGAAATCTACTTCAAATGAGAAGCAGAAAGTGGCAAAAAATGGGGACTACAAGTGTTTCGCAGCAAAAGTTAATCACAGCTGTACTCAAATTAGCACAGCTACAGAATTACCATCTGCATACCAGCACGCACGACATGACAACCTCATCACTTCGCCCAAATTAAAGTCCAACATCACTGAAGTCCTCCTAAATTACTTTGTTTTCAAAGACACATTAAATCCCTAAATTATGTCAACACTCCCTGCAGAACATGATCACGATTCCATTTAAAAAGGGCTGGCTTAGTTTGCTGATGACATCACTTAGGAAGGAAGGTGCTTTGTATTAGAATGGCTGGCACCCTGCATCTCTGCTTACTGACTCCAGTTTATTTTACCCCCTTAAGTCTTTTCCATCATTATTTCTCCAGTGCATAAAGATCTGCCATTCATTAAAAGGGCATTATTAAATTAGTATCATAATCTGTCTCTGACCCACATAACTTTAAAAAAAATCAAAATATCAACTTTATTTTCCTTACTAATAAAGTGAATAGAGGAGCAAGGCAAGACAATGCAAGAATCTCAGTCCCAAATATATAAACAACAGCAGCCATACAGATCCATTTCATTAGTTAAGCAGAAATAAGAAATAACGAAAAATGAAGCTATGATTTCAAAGCAGTAAAAGACCAGTTTGAAGCTATTTTATTAAAGTAGTTCTAAGATGTTTTCTACATTTTTAAATTCTATTAAAAATGTAACAAAATCATAAAATTACAGAATCATAGAATCATTGCAGTCGGGAAAGACCTTGAAGATCATCCAGTCCAACTGTTAACCTAACACTGCTGTATTCACCACTGAACTATGTCCCCAGGCACCATGGCCACATGTTTTTTGAACATTTCCAGGGATGGTGATTCCACCACTTACTTCCCTGGGCAGCCCCTTTGAATGCCTGACCACCCTTTCAGTGGAGAAAATGTTCCTAATATCCAATCTAAACCTCTCCTGAGACAACTTGAGGCCATTGCATTTTGTCCTCTCCCTTGTTACCTGGGAAAAAAGGTACATCTCACTACACTCTCCTTTCTGGTAGCTGTACAGAGTGTAGGAGGCTCCCTTGAGCCTCCTTTTCTCCAGGCTGAACAACTCCAACTCCCTCAGCCGCTCATCTGTGAAGACTGGCCTTCTCTTATTTGTGCTCCAGACCCCTCACCAGCTCTGCTGCCCTTCTCTGGACCCTCTCCAGCACCTCAGTGTTCTTCTTGTAGTGAGGGGCCCAAAACTGAACGCAGGATTTGAGGTGTGGCCTCACCAGTGCCAAGTACAGGGGGACGATCACTGCCCTGGTCCTGCTGGCCACACTATTCCTGATACAGGCCAGGATGCCATCGGCCTTCTTGGCCACCTGGGAGCAGCTGGACCATGTTCAGCTGCTGTCAATCAGCCCCCCCCAGGTCCTTTTCCATCAGGCAGCTTTCCAGCCACTCTGCCTGTGGCACTGCAAGGGGTTGTTGTGACCCCCCAAAAATTGTAACTAAAAGCAATAAACATTAGCTTATCACGTTTGCATTTCTGACTGACATAAGAAATGCTTTAAATTAAAACCTTTCCAAGGTAGTGACAATGTCAGAAACAGATACCAGACAGTTCTGAGATTTGCCAAAAAGGCTTCCTCCCATCACACAATAAATGAGTTTTTGATTTAATAGGAAAAACAACACAATTGCAGGCAAAGAAAATTCCACTTCTTCTCAATTATCTAAACAAACCGATAACATTACAAATAGGAAGCAGAAGTCTTATGGGAAAAAGCAAACAATCTCCTCATTAAAAAATGCCCTTTGCTAAGCATTTTTACATACATCAGAAAAGTGACAAGCCTGCCGATGCTATTATGCAACCCTTATGCACATATACAAGTTGATTTTCATATACAGCAAAGCATGAGAAGATATAATCAATTACCTAATTGGTAAAGACTCAAAGAAAACTCTTCCACGTGTTCCCAAAAAGAGAAAATAATGACATCAAGTGTCTCTGCAAAACAACAGATATGAAAGATTTAGCTTCATATACCATCTGTAACTGTGATGCCAGACAGATGTTTCCCAGAGAGCTGAAGCATCTTTTCTCTGCAACTGCATCTAAAAATTTTTTCCACTACTGTATCCAGAAAGAAAACCTCTCTGATCTGACACTGTGACATAAGTTATTTGAAAAGTTTTACTAGCAAAAAATTTAACTACTTATATGAAGGACTACACCCAAATAAGGGATGTTTCAACCATCCTACAGAATGGCTTGTAAGGAATTCAAAAAATAACATTAACAAATAAACAAATTTGCAAGCTTGTTCTGAATTGACTTTTCTTCTTCATCAGCTCTCGTCCATCATCTCAAGACTAAGCTTTGACTTTACTTACGACAATGCAATGTACCTTGAATGCACCTTTGAAATCTAAACTAAATTTATTAGTTAATTTAACATGCACACAATGAATTGCTGACTTCCATGGCCACCTTGTCTAACACAGATTACTTAAGTAAAGCTATTGGCAAAATAATACACACTTGCTTAGGAGTCATTCAACAAGCACTATGACTAACAAAGCTTACTTTCCTACTGATTTGTGCCCTGTGGCTGGTTGACTTTGTAAAACTCTTCCCATGCCTGAGACATGGATGAAATCACCCTAACCTATGCCACCTCCTTTGGGTCTCACAACTTTTCTTCCTCGGTTAAGCCACTAATGATGTCTCTCCTCTTGACTTAAATTTCTGTTGTTATAAATGTCTTTAAGATATTTATTCCTCCTCCCCTTGAGATATTTGTCAATATTTACTGAAAAGGGCTAATAAATCAAAACTAACAAGTGATGAAACCCTGAGACAGGGAGACACCATAATCATAATAATTGCTTTTAATGCAAAAACAAGTTTAAACATTAAACTTTTGAGGTTTCAGTAATTACTAAATCCTTTCAAGGAGAAGGGTATCTTGGTAGGTTGGACATCTAGAAGAATTTCTTCATGGAAAGGCTTGTTAAACGTTGGTGGTGTCGTCACCATCCCTGAAGGTGCTCAAGAAACAACTTAGTGTGGCACTTAGTGACAAGGTGGTGGTCAGTCATGGGCTGGGCTCTATGATCTCAGAGGTCTTTTCCAACCTCTGATATATAGGGAAAGGATAGCACCTTTTCTCTCTTGTGTTGAACTACACACAAGAGAAGCTGCACTGAATCACGGAAAGCCCAAAATTCTGGAAGCATGGAGCTACGGCACTACTTTGCTTAGAAATTAAGAGTGATATTGAATCTCCTACTGCTTTTGACCTAACTAACCCCTTGCTAAAGCTTTAAAACAAAGCAATTGTTTGTCAAAAAGTGCTAAACCTCACAAGTTAATACTTAAGCTTCCCCCTAGGCTTTAACTCCATCAACCAGCAGTGTTAATTAGACTGAGCTAGGTAAATCCATCAGGAACACACCTTTAAAGCCTGGACTAGACAAGACTGAACATTAATATAAATGGAGTGGATAAATTTATTAGCATGTTATTAGCATAACTACCGAGCAAATATCCCACTAGGCTTGCAAGCATTAATGCCTATAAGGTGCAATAATATAAACAGATTAAAGGTTTATTGTAACAAAAATAGTGGTGACACATCGGGCTAAGTGAATATACGCCAGTTAAACCCAAAATAAGCTTTGCCTTTAATTGGACACAGGCTACCATCTTCCAGAATCAATTAAATGATAAAGGTCTAGCTTTAATATCTCTATGATATTACGATATTATCTCTGCGACGAAACCTTCAGCAAGTTACTATCTGTAACTGGCTTTGGTTCTGAATTGATGATGACAATTCTGTAGTGGAGCCAGCACAAATGCAGTGCTGGTGAATGGCACTGCACCCACAGCACTCTGCATACACTCTAAGATGGCCTCAGTTTTTACCGAGGGATCATCTGTGCTGTGCAGCTACCACAGATAATGGCAAAAGGCAATCCATGTAAAAGGGTAAGATTATGCACAGAAAACTGAGGTTTAAGTGACAAACAACAACTTATTCGTACTGCAGCACTGTGAGTTCCCTTTCTCCAGCCTAAGCAAGACCTTCATTCTAACTGAGAAGAAAGGGCAGCTCATTATTCCTTGGACATTTCAGCAACATGTGGGTGAATGGTTATGGGCACAGTGGGTGCCATGTAAGCAGAAACCTGTATTCTCCTCTTACTACAGCTGCAGGTGTGAAACTCCCAGAAACACAGGATACAAGAGCACCCACAGTGGACAGACTACTTCAGAGATGAATGCAAGGAGGATTTATTAATTTAGTATTTCTATTTTTTAAAAAAGCTATGTAGAATAATTCCAGATTATTTTCTGCGCAAGTTCTCCAGCTTTTTGCAGTTGTGCAGTTTTATTTGAGGTTATCCCACAACTGGGAAATCTTGCTGCCTGAAACTTCGACCAGATTAAAATGCTGTGGTTTTTCTAGAACTATTTTATTGGAAACAATCCTTACATTCAAAGCCCTCTACAGATGTTAGGCATGTGCCAAGCCTCCTATTTTAGGCTCATCTTCTATCCATCTCCTTTATAAGGGCAAAGTTTTCCAAGTGTGAAACAATCCAAAGCACTGATTATGTATTTAAAATGTCATGCTAAAATCCTAATTAAATTACTGAACAATTATTCAATTATTTCCCCTTAACTTTTGCAAAATAATGTAGATTTCAGTCTCCCTCAACCCACACTACTGCCTTTCAGAGTTTAAATCCAGAACTAAATGCAATGACCACACAACACAAAGTTTAACAAATGCATACTTTTGTAGTTTTCTAATTTTTTTCATCATCCAGCAAGCAGTCCAAATAGACTACGGATTTATAGGAGGAGTATTTTCAGTGGACTGTAGAAAACAATGTCCTGATAGTTCTTAACTACATTTTAGAAAAATCATTATATATAAAAATTCTCCTGCAAATTTACTTCAACATGGCACAAAAAATAAACAGAAAAGACACAGCAGTACTGTAACAAAACAAAACAAAAAGTATTTCTACAGACTGGCCTTCTCTTATGCAAGTTAAGGCCAGATACGAATTGTATGCATGTGGCTTCCCATGAATGATGTAACCAACAGCAGAATTCCAGTCTTATCAGAGACCTGAATGCTTTCCCAAAGACAATATACTCAGTTTTTCTTAGTGCTGAATCTTTCTTGCCTTGTCAAGTCATGAAACCTTGGCTCCAACCTAATGAATGCCCAGATTTGATAGTATTTGAAAACAGACAGATTTCCTAACACTGGCTGTAACATCATGACTCTTATTCATGAAGCAAAACAATAAAACAAAATTAAAAAGTAATGCAAAAAAGTGGAAAACAAAACCTTTAAAAGGCACTATATTCACCATTCCTTCGTTCATTTAATATAGTTCTAGAAAACCTAAGAGATGTTAGATATGCAGCCCTCATTCACCTAGCAGAAAGCATCTACTTCTAAGTTATAATCTGAAGCCTAGGAGAGTTTTGGGGTTGGGACAGAGGGCACTGGTAGTTTGGTTTGGTTTTTAATATATTGGTCTACAAAGTAAAAAAACAAATACACCACCACCAGCCTCCAAAAAACAAAGTCAAGATCCTGAAACAGTAATTATTTTCCATCCCTGACTGCAGCTGAAATAGTCCATCCTCAGAGCCTGCTGCTCTTCAACATACAGTAACTGTGGTTGTAGTTAAAAATGCCTTAAGTCAACTGAAAACAAGAGAAGCATTCTGCTGTATTTTTAATTTTGCTGTATCTTTATGGCCAATCTCTACTTGCAGCCTTTGCAAGTCAACTGTTTCAAGCAGATGGGAAATCAAAACAGTTCTCAAAATAGAGGCAAAAAATTGTTTCTAAGGCAGTGGAAGAAAGCATTACTCTACTGAATCTCGGTTATGTTAGAGAGCACTCTCTAAAGATCCTATGAAACATAACTAAAAGTCTTAAAACCCGAATAAACGAATACCGACTAGAAGGATAGGTATCTTCCCATTTTAGAGGACAATTACTGGAATATTAATTTTCCAATCTACTTCCAAAAATCCAACTCCTATTCTAACTCACCCTCTTTTCTCAGTTCTTATCTGTGGTGAATTCACTCTTGCAACATTTGTAGCCTTCTTGCCAAATAGTAACAGTACACAACTGTACTTATTAACTCTTTAATACACTACTATTATATGCAAAATGTTCTATATTTCATAGAAGAAAAAAATTTGAGTGAGTATACCGGGAGTTTCACGCCCTCTGCAGAAAATGTAACTGGGAAAACTATAAAACCTAGGGTTTTTTCATCATTCTGCAGAACTGGGGCAGGGAAGGCAGTGCCTATGGGCAATACTAAAGAAATTCCAGATCTTTTTCATATTAGAAGTTTATTTGAAAGGTCATTTTAGAACCACTGTATAATACCTCAAACTTCACTTTTGCCTAGTAAACCTGCAGAAAACAAGGTTTTGCCACCTATCCCAAAAGTGGACAACAAATACACATTTCTGGTCTCTTCTCGCTTCTTTGTAGGACAATTCCCTATCTCCATCCAGGAAAGCCAGAAAGAATAAGCACTTTGCAAAGGAATGCCACTGCTTAACTCCTTGGCACATTCTCTTGATATTTCAGTGTTCGTGGAAACTAAAATCACCATGCATTTCTCAGTAAGTTCATCATGCTAAAACTAGATGACTTTCTTGTGAAGAAATGAGGAACACACAAGAGATGCACCACAGAACAGTCTGTACACACACCTTAATGACAGCAATCCCTTCACGAAATCTTGAAAACCTATAGGGTTTGATCTTTCTTTTTACATTTTTGCACCAAAGGACATGGCTAAGAGCGCTGAAATGTACAACAATTACTTAAGAGTGAACATGGGGAGCCAGGAATTAAACTACATCATCTCTCATGCAAACAACTGTCATGTTCTAGATCAGATTTAACTTGTTTCCACAGAAATGAACTATCTCCCTTATGATCATATTTGAGGAGCTGGTCCTTAATGTAGCTAGATATAACATGTCAGTACAGAATGAAGATTTCAAGGGTTGCAATACATAGCAAAGAGACTAGAGGTTAAGAAGGAGACTAAATGATGCTCTCAACCCAAGCAGCAGCTTCAAGAGATAGTAGGGGCTGTATTTCCACAGAAAATCTTTCCTTCAGACATGAAACAAGTAACCTTAGGACCTTTTATTAACGTCCAACATACTACAGATGTATTTGATTTAGGAAGTTGTGTCAACATGACTTCAGTAAAGTTCTCTTGGTTTTCAATAAACACAGTCAAAATGAAATTTCTCACAAGGACTCTAATATTTCAGTTACATTAATTGCAAATTCATAAATCTTTTTCTAGTCTCCAATGCCAATTCTGCCCCACCCACACTCCATGAAGAACTTAGATAAACAAGCCAAACAGGCAAGAAAGTCTCACACATTTGAGCTTGGTATACATTAAATGCACTTTATGCAAACATTCTATTATGTAAACATTTATGAATAATTTCTTTATATTTAAATTAAAAATTCAAATGGAAATACAAGGCTGCATGACACAAGGGTTGTTTTAATTAGTGCAAAGAAATTAATTTTTGTTAAATGTCAGCCCATTTAAACAACCAGAGTCTATGTTTGGGTTTGGGGGGAAAAAACAGCAAGATGCCCGTACCAACCACACTAAGAAATATGGAGATGTCTCACTGCAAAACAGTTTTAGCTTTAGCAGTATTTTGGCATGGGTGGAAGTGAATTAGCATTACAGCAAGCAAGTGAATTCATCTGAAAAGCAAAACCTACAGACACGTAGTCTGTATTAGCAATGATACATACCAAGTTGTTCCAGCAAGACCTTGCCATTTAGAACAGAATATTTTCGTACTCCAGCCACACAGAACCCAGAGACTCAACCCACATTTCCTGATTTCTACAACAAAGAGTGTCATTAGCTACCAGCATCATCAGGAATGCAGTACTACAGTAACTGTACTTAAAGAAACCTTTCATCTAGTTTGGGAAAAACAAAAGTATGGTGAGACTGGTATGACAAGTTAATCAACTTCTAAGCTATTAACCTTAGCTTCAACAAGACAGCTCAACTAGTAGGCACACAGTCCTACACACACAGAACCTGTGCTCAACTCAAGTTAATACAAGTATTAAATGTTTAAGCAGTTTAGTCTGCTTATTCCAATTCATGATTTCAGTTTAGTCTGCTTATTCTAATTCTCTACTTCCTTTTGTTCTGATTTGATTCATCTATCAAGCAATGCATAATTTCATAAGATTTAGCTGCTAAATTAAAGTCTCAAAGGAGGTTCTCTTTGCTACACAACTCCAGCACTGGATTCTTATTAAGAGCAGAGATTCAAGAGTTATTTTACTAACATGCTGCTGTTCAAAATAATCTGTACTATTAGGTTGGACTTACAACTTTTCTGGGTCTTATCTTTTTCTGCAAGTTGTGTTTAACTGTTGATTTTAATAAAGCACTAAAATATCTTCTATAGACAGACACAGTTGAGTCTCATAATTCCTAGTAATCTTATGACTTTTAATTCCTTACATTCTTGTATGTAATTTTGCTATGCCCCAGCCAGCCTAGCTGCAATGGGAGCCAAGACCTCTCTATACTGACCCTGTGACTATGCCTCTTATTGTTAAAACTTTTGCCATCTTAGTATGTTTTACTAAAACAATACTACTGCATGTATTTTTACTTTAGCTTATCCCTATAATTGCCTTTTTCATAAAGTACATAATGAGAACAATGTGCACAGATGAGGAACATATCAATACAAACAAAAAAGAAGTCCCTTAGGCTTCTCACGTAAAACACAGAAAAACTACAGTATTTTTGAAAAAAACTGTGGAGGGGGGTGAGAACCAACATGCAGCTGCTGAAGAATCTTATTCCTGCTTCACCTGACCAGAGTACATAAGCTGTATTCATAAGGGGTATTCAAGAAATGTCTTCCAGCAACCCCACAAATCATCTTGCCTGGAACAAACCTCTGTTTCCAACTCCGTTCAGACAACGCACACGTCTCCTTACATACCAGGCTGGCTGTACCGCTGCCATTGATTTCTTGACTACATGTGTGCACTGAGATTCTAGAGATCACAGGTTAAGTAGTAGAGATAATCCTGATGCAGTTATCTGTAATTTGTTCACATAAATGTTGATTATATTGGCCAGGCCGGTGGAATAGAACCACTTGCTGTTCTACAGCGTGACTGGGGAGCCCTGTGTGCAGTTCAGCTAAAAAAAGCACACTGAAGGTGGTATTCCTGGCAAAGAACTCTTCTTTTCCTTTACCTACAATTCCTTCTGTATTTTGTTTACCAGTGGCGTTACGTGAACGATTGTATCAGTAAAATCTGCAACCTTCAGGTACCTTTTGTTCTGAAAAGCTTTTCTTTTAGTTGCTAAGATTAATTACAATCATTTGTGTATCTGCTTATTTAACGTCAGAGAAAAACAAAGGAAAAAAATACATGAAGGGCAACCAAAGTATAATTTTTGAAATTCTGATTAAATTTTCTGATATATTTCTAAATCAAAACTTTAGAGCTCCTCAGATTTCAGCAGCATTCTTTTGCTCTTCAGCTTGCTTTTCATTAACTGTTTGATTCTTAGATCTCTAAACAGCCACTCCAGAAGTCAAGCTACAATTAGTCACTGAAGTTGCTTGCTAGATGAGATTAAGAGAGTTCCCATTGCATCCTGATTAAATCTACACACACCTAACAAATTAACTTTGTAATGGAAGTTATCAAATACATTTGCCTTTTAAATTTTGAATAAAACTTTTGGTTCTCAGCATGGATACCTAGGGAAGCAACCATTTCAAATTCCAACATGCCTGCCAGTTGCAGTTTTTGGACCAACTGGCCAGTGCCCATTAATATTGAAAAAGAGAGAATAATATTCCAGATAGCTGAGAAGTTTAATGAGAATCAGGAGCAGGTAACTCAGACATCCTTAAACTCCCTCTTTTTTCTTTTTTAAGCAAGTTTTTTGGTCTTTCTCAAAGCCCCTATTCAGAATCAAAGCCTCTGTCTTAAAAGGTTTTCTAGAGGAGTTGATGACACTCTACAAGGGTTTCCTATTATTCTCAAGACTGCTGTTTGCATGGTAGTGATTTCTGTAGATTTGGAAAAAACTATAATCTTCTAGTACAGATCATAATAATTCTTTGTCCAACAGTTAAAGTACATAATACACACATACTAAAACAGAGACACCTAACAACCAAAAAATTTATTATGCCTAAAAACTTCAGAAACCATGATAGGCAAAAACCTGTAATTTCAATATTTGCTTTTAAAAGAATGCAGTTTCTAGTAATTTTAGGACATTTGTTTGTCGAAGTTTAATTTGGCCCAGTGTGAGCCAGGCCACTGGGATGAAAACGCCAGGCATACCCAAAAACATCAAATCACAGTGTCTTTTCAACACAGTCTCAATGTCAAACAGCAACAATGAAAAAAAAGAAATAAAACAAAGACCTATTGAGGTCAATGGGACATTTCAAATAACACTGCTATGTACTTTCCAATGAGACTTGTTAGCAACCCTTACAGTTCAACTGCCTAACTACTTTCATCATAAAGGATCTTGAAAGCTTTTCAAGCAGAAGTGCCTACACCTCAGTGGTTTACAGTATACCTTTGATATTCAGTAGAGGAAATCCCCATGGGCTACAAAACTGTTTTCATTTTGTCCCTAGAAATTCTGTTCACTTTTGGATGATGTATATGCTGTTTAAGTCCAAATTTTTCTCCTCTCTTGCATTCCTGCAAATTTTTGGCAGCATACCACAGTCATAACCAGCTGTTACAAAGCTGGGCTCTTTTTATCACCAAAGCAGCAATGGAAATATCAGAATAATTTTAAATGGTCAGCAGAAATCTCTTTCCTCCTGTGTCCTCTCAATTTACCCTCCGAAAGACACCATGCAGGTCAGAAGGTCCCTAACCTCCAACCATGACACAGTGGTTCTAAAAAAGCCAGAATTAGCATACAGCTACAGTAGCCGATAGTCCAAAAGGTGGTAACAAAGAGAATAATTTTCCTAAGTCTTGGATGAGGGAAAATATGCATGATCAGTCATGACCAGGATTTTTCTTGCCCATCCAAACACTTAAAACCCAAAGTGAACCATCCAGCATACCAAAGACTGATGGCAGACAATTCTGTAGATCAGCTGAAGACAATTTTGTAGTTCAGTTGAAAACCTTAAAGCATCAGTGCTACAATTCAAAATTAAAACCTTATTGCTTCCTCCTTATTAAATCCCGGAACATTCCTGCACATATTATTGAGAATGTAAATTAGGTTACACACTCAAGACTTTGAAACATGGGAAATGGTAACTTGACAGTCATCTGCTTTGGATATTCTACTGTGTCATGCAAATGCATTATGCTTAAGTTTTTTACCTATGTAATATCATTCCTTCATTAACTTTATCTTCTTTACTGTTAAGAAAAACAACATGCTGAGAAAGGCAAATGAGTAGGTAGAGCAGGACCCTTCCTCCCACTGAATAGCAGCTTCCAGATGACAAAGTTACTCTCATTCACATAGTCTAAATTCATTGCCATAGGAAAATTTCTTCTGGCAAAATGTTTTTCTTCCTCAAGATGCCAAGTACTTTTTTTCAGTATTAAAGCTTTGGTCTAGGGAACCTTGAACACTGAATTTCCTTTTTTTCTCCCCCTCCCTTCCTGCTTCAGAACAGAGAAGAAGCACAGAACAAAGGTTTATGCTGCAAGAGAGTTCACAAATGATGGTACCACCAGAGCAGGATGCACACCACACACGTCTGCCTCAAATGGAAGCACATACACAGCTTCACCACATTTTAAGTACCATTGCTAATTTTATTTAGTGCCCCTAGTTCTGGGACTGGGGGGATAAAAACCAAATCAGTTGACAACTGTTGTGGTTTTAGTTTCCCCATGTCATAAAATTCTGTCCTGTCTTTTCAGGTCATAGGACAGACACAGAGCTGCTCACACTGAATGAAGTAAGAAGGGTATACTGTGGGAATCAGCCACAGCCCTCATCCACAGCTGCAGGTTTCAACTGATCCTATTTCAGGAAGGTTCAGGGCTGCAGGTGTTACACAATCAGAGAGATAATCTCAAAGAGAGGCCAAGAGTGTCTGAAATGTTCTTCTCGTTGCTTCAACTTGCATGGAGCTATCCCTACCATCCCACCCCCCTCCCCAAATTGGGGAAATTACACTGGAGACACAGTGACACGGGAAACACAGAATGGCTGAGGTTAGAAGGGACCTCTGGAGAGCATCTAGGCCAACCCAGTGCTCAAAGCAGGGTCAGCTACAGCAGGCTGCACAGGACATGGTCTGAATGGGCCTTGAGTATCTCCAAGCATGAAGACTCCACAACTCCTAAATGCAACAATCAAAGTCTAAGGAAGTTTTTCATTTATGATGAGCCCATCAAACACTATTTGGCCATACATGCCCTGCTACAGTTTGAGCTATGAAAGATTCATCCAACTTTGGGATTGTATATGCCTCAAAGACACCTGTAAGAAACATGCTTTGCTGAGCACAGTCACCAGACTCTCCAAGAAAACACTTTGCAACTCTATATTCACATAATCTACAGGCTAGAGCTCTGTATGGTGTGAATAAAGTGTTCAAAGAAATGTTACAGGTTTTAAAGGAAGACTTCCCAGAGTAAATAATCTTTAACAAGGAAATTTCTTGAAGGGATACCAAAGTAAGGGAGAAATCCACCAAGGGGAAAAAGTAGCACTTTTTTGAATAGTACAGACTACACAGACATGGAGGGTAAAACTACACTGACGGAAGATTTCAGACCTGTATCAGACACCAAGCATTCTTAGAAGAAGAAAACAACATCTTTACCAAGATGTACCAGCATATCAACATTAACATCACAGTCATACTTTGACTCACTCAAAGATGAAGGATGAAGACCTGACTCCAAAGTATGTAATCCTCCAGGTATGTAATCTTTAACAACCTCACAGAACTGATGTCATTTTGACACGGGAGGTGTGCCGGCTTAGAGAAGCCTTCATGAATTCTCTTATCCCCTTGTTTAGCCAGCTCTGTGACAGCAAATAGTGCTGGGCCACACCTGGGCATCTTTGATCTTACCTGCTTCAGAGAGAAGAGTAACCAGTAGCCCAGACAGATGGAGAAAGTGTGTCAGAGTAGTTCTTCATGGCGTGAAGTTTCTTTTAATCAAAGATCACCTGTCTCCTGGAGATGGCTCTTGCAGCCACATGTGACAGAGGTAACTTTAAAGCAGGACTCTGGTACTGGGACAGCATCTCAGAGTCACACCAGCACTTCATTAACTTTCCACTAAGAATCATTTTAGACAGGTATTTCAGACTTCCTAGAAAGCCTCACAGACTTCCCAAAAAGTATCCATTGAAGTTTAGAAATGAGGAGGGGTGGAATGCTAGAAAACAGGCCCTCTGAATAACTGTGATACAAGAGGCATTTCAAAGACCAAATACTTTGGTTTTAACTACCCTGCTTCTTTAGGGCTGCCCCTAGGCCACCAACAAGACAAGACCTGCCTGCTCTCCTGATAATGAAATAAAAAACTCAGGTGCAGTCACAGAGAGGACCCTCCAGCACACACTCAACCTCAAGCACTTCAGCAGCCTAGCACTTGCTTGGCACAGGAAAGACATAGAGCCGAGGCAGATCACAAGATGGGTGCCTAGAAAAGGGGAGTCTGTAGAGCAAAATTTACATATGGACATTCTCAGGCTAAGCACCTACCAACTGGTATCTTACACAGACCTTGGTATCAAGAAACAAAAATCAAAGCAAACAATTCATGACTTACATCATGGTAAAATACAAAGAGCTTAACTAGAACTTCCCATGAAAAGCGACTCCTAACTAGCTTCAGGTAAAGAGGAGAGTACAGCCATATGTGACAAGGGCACAGCTGATGCTGCTGTACCTTTGTTGGAGGGCAAAGCACACGCACCAGCCCTGGGCAGCTGTGCACATCTGGTATCCTGCATGAACAGCTACCATGGGCAATCTGGGCACACACCCAGCATACCAGGTTTCAACTCAAACATGAACACAATGAAATAATTACATAACAAGACATTGCCTTTAAAAATCAAAGCCAAAAGCCACTAGATTCAAGAGGTTTGCTAATGCCACAGAAATAGCACTACAGCTAGCCTGGAAAAATGCTGCTATTTTCGAGTATTTCTAATCTTCTCAATGAATTACATGTAAGAAACTATGAACCAAAACCTGAAAGCTTTCAGTACACAAGCAACTCAGACTTCATTATTTTCAGCCTGAACACAAAAATAAATTTAACCATATTAACCTTTTCATGTTAGCGTCTGCAGTTCTGCAATTGTACTTTGATAATCTTCAAGTTGATATGTTCATAGTAATCAGTTACAAAAGCTGTGCTTGTTCACATGTCATAAGTGCTGAGTCAAGGAAAAAAAATTAGCACACCTAATTTCCAGCTCAGGAGATACCCCTATTTAATAAGGTACATGTTACTCTCTTATATGTTATGCAAATGTTTTCTTTTTAAAAAAAAAAGTATTTAATTGCTGTTTTGAAAATCTGGGCTCATGAAAAGTCCATATGTGGAAATGTATTTATTCTCATTTTTAAGTGATTCCACATGTACAGTTACTCAAGTGTAAAAACTTACACATCTTCCAATACAGCAGACCAAACACTAAAAAGTTGGAAAAATGTTGTAATAGTAGGAGATTTATCTAAGAAGAAAATCATGAGAGTCAATATTATAATTTTTACAGTACTAACACTACTAAAATGCATGTTCATGCAGTGGCCAGAAGAATTATACTATAGGCTTAGAAATAAATATTAAAATGCAGCAGTTTCTAAACAGTGGCGTAAAAGGCCACAGTTGGCACACGGTTCTATTTGGGGCATTTTCCCTGTAAATCTTCATTAGAAATGCATGGTGGTCTTGAATATACTGAAGGAGGAGAGCTGTTCCATTGCTAGGAAATT
Source organism: Machaerirhynchus nigripectus (assembly GCA_013397975.1). Classification (NCBI taxonomy): domain Eukaryota; kingdom Metazoa; phylum Chordata; class Aves; order Passeriformes; family Dicruridae; genus Machaerirhynchus; species Machaerirhynchus nigripectus. The sequence continues at coordinate 578,197 of VZRQ01003281.1, read as the reverse complement.
CTGGAATATCCTGGCTCAGTTCGAGTTAAAAAAAAGAAAAAATTACATTTAAGAAGTCAAATAGTTAACCTTTTCTTTCATACATATTCAGTAACTATTAGAGGTTCTATAGAAACAGTACCTAAATAAAAACTAGTCATTATTTAATAATGTTTTTAAATATATCCAATCTATTTTGTCAAATTGGTGTCTTTGGAGCTGTGTTTCTTATTTATAGTCTGAAAGGCATAGGCTGCTCCACTAATCAATTATATAACCCCTTTTAAATCTGAAAAGCAAATATAAACTCTCACGAGTTTTTAAAGACCTGAAGGCCCTCTCATTAATTAGCTCTCTAAGCCAATTATAAGAGGTTTTTTGAACATCACTCAGACAATGTTTTGTTTAACTAGCTGCTTAGGAAACACCATTCTATTCAGTATTTAAATTCATAGTTTAAACGACTCACTGAAATTCTATAGCAGAATTTACTATCCTTGTCAAACAAATCAGAAGCATTACTATATTCCTTAAATAGCCCTAAAACTCCACACCAACGAGTAACAGATTTGTCAAAACTGGACTATCTTTCACTAACCTTTACATGACACACAAGCACAGGAAGCCAGCAGGAAGTTATTCCTTAGCTTGAGCCAGCCCTTAGCTTGAGCCTGAGCCCAGGAGCAATTTCTGCCCACCTAAATCGGTATGGTAACACACACCTTTGTGCTAAGCTGGCCCACCAGCCTTTCAGGGAGACACGATGCTCATTTCAATGTGGCATGGATCTATCTATGCTCCAGAGCATGTAGTGGACCATAATTTTACACATAGCTGACAAACAGACCCATGTTAAAGGGTCTGTTCACCTTCAGAAACAGTGCAACAAAATCACCCAAAATCCAGCACGTCCCACTAGTGTTCAACATTCAAAACCTATCAGTGGTAAAAGACAACCTGATTGCAAAGATACTCACAGAGCCATCAAGGGAGAAAAGAAACGTGCTCCAGCTGTCTCACCCACCTCCAGATGGACGAAAAGCATTTCAAATTCCTAACAATTTCACCATAATTATTGCTATTAAACTTCCTATGGCCTCATAACTACTACATCCTGGCAATAACACATTGCTCCAGAACTGAGCTTTTAGCCTTCCTGATACCTAGTGCGCTTACCTTTTAGTTTGTCCACATGATAAAAAGCCAATGCACTTTGCCAAGACACACACCTTATACAGGCAGTAAATAGTGTTTCAGACTGTATTTTTTAAATAAAAAATGTGTCTCAGACTGTATTTTTTACTGATTAGTCAGATTTATATTGTACTGTCAAAATCTGATTTTTCATCCTAACGCAGCTACATATTAAGCTAACTTTTTTGCTGTTTAAAATGTATAAAATCATCCTATCAATCATCCATTATGATGAACTCTTACACTAAAGAAGAGGCAAAACCTTTGCACATGTTCACATCATGTCCACCCAGAATCAAAACCACAAAGTAAGAATAAAACACTTTTTTTCCTTAAGTTTCAGAAAGTGTTTATTTAAGGTTAAATTATTATTTTCTTCCTGTAATAGCAACTTTTTCAAAGTTAAGTTAAAATGTTTGCTGTTACAATCTCTACAGGTTGCTAAACACTTTCTGGGTACAAAGTCACAAGTTCTGTGGAATGCTGCTCTGTGTACTCTGCCTCTGCCAGCTAAACTTCCCTAGGTAACACACGCACCATACAAACACCAGGTGTAAGTGGGGAGTTAAAGGTCTGTGCTTTTACATTTTGTTATCTACAGAACACACAGCAGGTTCCACTTGACCACTCAAAGCATCATCTTCTGGGTTTCCTACGATCACAGCAAGTGCCACGTCAGTGCATCCCTTCCGTGCAGTCAAAAAGGTTTAAAAGATAATCCAGTAAGTCAAGTAACCACAGGATTTGTACAGAATTTAATAAAAAAACAGAACAAGGTTTCCCTTCTCTATGATACAGTGAAAAGGCATGTCAGCATTCCCTGAGTTTTAGAATTCCTAACTTTTTATAAAAAAAATCCAGATTTTTCTTTTTCCCTTAAGTGTTATTCCAAGTAGTATTATTCTAAATAAACACTGTGCTTCCATTAATTTATGGTATTAGTAAACATGTATATATGGTACCATGTTAGTTTCTGTTCCTTGTCACACAAATGAAACTAATTTCAGTTCTTGAAACAAGTGTCCTTGTGAACTAGGATTTCAAATAAACACCTTGAAACATTCAAGTTCCTCTTACATGTTAAACAACTAATATGACATATATGAAAACTTAAGACTGAGATTACTGCCTGAACATTCCTGCAAAACTTTAATTGTGCCTCATAATATTTGGAAAAGCCCCAAGTGGGAGAACATGAAGCCTCCTGTCAAATGAGACTATGTCTTCCAGGGCAACATATCCCATATCTGACAAATCCTGAAATGTACAAAGGGGCAACCAGCAAAGATTGCTAAACACACTGAAGATCAATATCTTTGCACAAGCAGCACAGCCTGGAGAACTAAGCATGGGACTGGCTGCTGCAACCCTTCAGTTTATGCTGCTGCAGAAACAAACATGTCTCTTCCTGGTTTCTTAAATGAACAAATTGATGCACAGTTATAATTACAGAGGTTTTGTAAAATTCCCTGAAGAGTTCCCTGCGTCCCAGTAAAGCACGAAAGTGTGTCAAGGAACAGACTATTACTGCCTCCATTTTTAGGAACCTTGGCAGTAAAAAAAAATAAAAAGGCATAAATGACTAAGCCAAAATAACTAAAATGGTCACATAAAGCCAGATAGAATGACAGAGGTATTAGAAACCTCATCAACCTCAGCAACTGCTCCAACTGTCAAAATTAGCATTCTTATTAAAAAGATGGCATAATTTTGGTTTGCTTCTGTAAAACAATGATACAAAACATGTAAGAGTCCTCCAAACAACTAACTCCACAAAGCAAACTTTAAATACAGACTATTATCAGATTGTTTTTTTCTTCTGGCCTATCTTAAAAATGCTAATGAGAGGTTTTATGAAACACCATGTACAAGTATCATGAGAGAATAGCTACAAAAACAAATTTTAAGAACATTTCTCCTTGCAGTCCCTCAGAACACAAAAATCACAAATGACTATAATTGGGCCTAGAAAGGCCTTGCATGTATATTAGAGGTGCCATCAGAATTCATTCTTTTAACTGTGCTTCAAAAAAAGCTCAAGCATATCCTCATGATAGATGTGTTCAAAATGCCATCAGAAACAAACACTACCATATAAGCAATTTATATTCAAAGAAAACTCTTACTATCACATAAAACTTAAAATCCACAGTTCTACAGCCAAGTTGAATAGTACCCTGACCTTTCAAATCTAGAAGTCTCATTAAGGTTTTCTACAAGCTCATACAAAAATAATAGTAATTAAAAAGAAGGGGGGGGGGGAGGGGAATCGAGGAAAGGAATTTTAAGCAAGAGCAAGACATGAATCCAGTTTTTATGTGAAAACAAGGTAATATAGTTCTGTAGTGCTTCTGACAGTAAGCAGAAAATGTTAGCTACCCCAAGAGATGGAATATATACTTGTTTTGGCTGAGGTCTTTCCCCCTCAATATTGTTGATTTCTGACCAACAGATTATTTAAAATAAGCTGGTTATATCTACCAAAATTACAAAAACATGTGACAACTACAAGTGAAGCTCAAAACAGGTAAATTTGTACTGATCTACAGAAATAAATCTTCTTTTTGACCCAGCAAAGAAATTAAATGTTCTAATCAGCAAGCAAAGGTAGATAATTCCAAAACCTGTGTGTACCCAAACACACAAATGGAAAGAACAGAGATGCAGTAAAACCTGTTCCAACACGCTGTACATTAGAAATCTGACTCTCAGATTTCACAGGAGCCAAAGTAAATGAAAGATGCAATGAAAGGCAAGCTAAGAACAAGGTAGAGCAAAAAAAGTACAAAGCTTTCACGCATTACAGTATTGAGGAAACCCACTGAAGCACATTTTTGTAGTTTAAAAAGATCAAAAAGGAAAAAACCCAGATGATTTATTCTTAATTCTGTATTTGAACACACACACATACATGTCCTTCACAAGCATCCTTGGATCTTAAACATACTTTCCCCACAGACCATGAAACTGACCCTATCAGACAAAAAAAGTTTGGCTAAAGATAGGTAACTAAACCAAGCACCGATAATTCAGCAGAAAACACTAAAATGTTAAAAAAAATGGACTTAAAAGGACTAGTAGTTTACCATCAGGATTTGAACTTTATGTATGGTAGTCTTCTGAAATTACAGAGCTGAAGAACAACAGCTCAAAGAAAAACTCCAGCAAAAAGTAATTTCAAATGCACACAAAAACTACTTGTCCTTCTGTGTACAGGCCATTCAAAGATGGCTTTCCTATCACAACTCTGTTGGGCTGTTTGTGGGATGACAGGTAATTATTTACGCACAACTTTTCAGAGCAAAGATGGCCATAATGTGCAGTTAGGACAGGCAAATGAAAGGCAGCTGACACCTGCACTGATGTTCTCCAAAGCACTCCTGATGTGGAAGGCCTCCTTCACAAGAATTCCCACTAATTTACAACAGGAAAGGAACCATCCCTAAGCAGCCAGGGTGAGATTTTACTCTGCTATTGGTTATATTACATTCCTGGTGACAAAAGTTGTTGACATTAAGGCTGAATAGTCAAATTTGCGCTAGAAGAAAAACCGTCTCGCATATCGCTTTCAACTTTTTTTCCACCACTGACAGCACCTGAATAGCCCAAGGATTTTGTTTAAAAGCTTAAAACTGATGTCATCAAATGCAATCGAGGAAATAAGTCTTACACTCTTTCTTACAAAGGCTGTTTTATTTGCTTTTCAGAGACACAGGCCAGTGGTACTTTGTCATTGCCTTTGAAATTATCCGCCATTTCTTCTTTAACTTTACAGTCCCTAGGAAATGCACAAACTCCATGCCCAAATGTTGCAGGCCTCATTTTCCCCGAAGGCCATTCCTTTGCGGGACAATCTCGCACATGTGGCCAACTGCTAAATTAAGGAACAGGATTAGTATCTGAAAACCGATCAACATCTACATCACCGCTGGATAGAATCACTGAAATTACTGCACCATCGTTCATCAATAGGCCCACAATCAGCTCCGAGCATCGCTAGCATGGTGCACCAGAACAAGAACGGGGCTTTAAAAACTCAGTTGTTTTCTTAACAGGGTTGTCACTGTTGTAAGACGTGACTTGGAAAGCTTATGAGGTGCAACTGAGTACTTACTCAGCTGGAAGTAATAGAGTGATACTTTCACAAGAGCCTTTAAAAACCAAGTGTGCAAGTGATGTAACACCAGTAGATAGAAAAAGGACAGGAAAACAGCATGTAGAGGAGAGAAATAAAAGGCATTTATGTGAAAACTAGAATTGTTACTCTAAGGGATTTTTCTCTTAAATCTTTGGCCTGATAATAACAGTGCATATTTCACTAACATCCATTTGTGTATTACACTTGGGAGAGCACTAAACACTCATTTAATTTGTAGAACAGCACTAGATGCAATAGCCCAATCTCTCCACTTCTGCCAGAGTTTATGACTATTTATGTATTTACTTGGTTATTGGAATCACAAGAGGCTGGACTTTTTAACTTCTTCTATTGGCCAAATCCTGAGATATAGAGAGGATATAAACACTTAATTCACATAATTATGTAGAAACAATGCCATACTAAAACAAACACAGAAATTCATGAGCATTGAAATCACTGCTTCAGCTCTCAGTCTAGGAGATTTGGACACAGAAACTTTAGAATACACTTGCACATGAAAAATAACTGTCAGTCCTAATTTAGAATTTCCTGGTTATTACTGATATAAACAGTGCAACAGAAATTTACGTACTTTGAGATTGTAATATCTTAGAATAAAACATGTCCTTGAAGTATGGTTATAAAAATATCCATCATAGTATCTGTAGTCAAATATACAAATTAATATATTTACAACGGAACTAACATGCCATAACAGTCTCTTTGCCAAAAACATTTGTCACTTGGGTAGAATAAACAAGTATCTGAAGTTTTTAAAGCCCTTCTGCAGTTCAAAATTCTCATTTATCTCCATGACTGTGTTAGATTAAAATGCACAAAAATTCTGCATTTAGGAAAGGGAGATGAGAGAAGATTTTTATAAAACTAGAACTCTTGAATGGTGTTCAAATATATGCAGATAACATTACCAGTTTTGCTGGCACAAATTAGGTCCTATTCATTTTTATGGTTTCTGTTACCAAAGGGAAACAAAGGATGACAGCACTCCATTTTGGTTTCTCAAATGCAGAAAAATGAAAAGTATCATAAGTACAATTCAAAGTGGTCCTCATTTGGAAAGCTGAAGAACAATATTTTTCAAAAAGAGAAGTGTTAACATTTCAAACCATTATTTGAAAGCTGTTAAGGGAAAAGTTGAGAGAAGCAAGGACAGGATTACAGCAACATTAGATGCAACCATAGTCTTGTAAAGTACAGTGGAGCAAAACAAGTGTGTGTGTATGTGGGTGGGACATTATGTAAAAGGAAATAAATAAATGAGTCAACAATTACATTTATTGTTTTAAAAATAACCACAAAATTTTGTTCCATCATTTTCAGCAGACTTTAGAGGATAAACTCACCATCTTATTGCTGTAACCATGTCTTTTTCCCACCATTTTGTTTTCTTCAAAATCAAATCTCATTTAGAAGAGGATCATAAATGCATTAGGGCAAATGCAATGGCATCCAGTTTCTTATTCTGCCACCACAAGGGAGTGAGGAAAAGGGGTCACTGCTGCAACTACAGATGGCTCAACTTCAGGTTAGCAGCATTTATTTTCTAACAGGCAGAGGTCATCAAAGAACTAAATTACCAAAACCATTTCCTTTGCAAGAACGTTCTCAAGAGAGTCCTGTTAGAATAAGATTCAGGATGAACCTTTGAGTGAGACTGAGGATCACCCTGAGACAACCCACTGAACAGCCCTGGTGCTTACTACAGGTATTTAAAACCCTAATTTCGTTTGGGCAAGTTGGCAATTTTACAACTTGAGTTCCTGTCACCACAGGAAAATGCCACAGTAGTGACTATTCCTTATTTAAGGATCTCCCTTTCATCAATGCAGTCTGTAAAAAAATTCCCAACACCATAATCTCATCCTCATATGTAACAAGCCTTTATCAGATGTCTCACTATTTTTGAGAAAAGGAAAATAAATAATCTTACTTAACTCTACCCTACTTAACTTCTGACACTTGTTAAAGCATTAAATCATGTCTTACCCTCCACTACCATTTCCTAAGATATTCTTGTGAAACAGGGCTGAGAGCTGGAGTGAGTGTATAGCATGAGCTATGGGAGCATCAAAGGACTCCATTGCATTTAGTTCCTTCTTAGGAGGCACTTCCCAGACACATTAGGAAACGAGGTGTCAGAAGGTACTTTACCTGTTTGTCAAGGATTCATAAACTAACATATATTAACAGAATCTAGCTAAGTAAATGAAAAAATTCAAATTACACACTTGATTATGGGTAACAGCCCTCTGCTCCTTAAAGCAGTATCACATGAGTTTCTCAAGAGCCACCAAAAGGCAATAAAGAGAAAAATAGAATGTTAAGCTCTTCAGGTGGTCAAAGGCTTCTCTACCAGAATAAGGGACTTTCTATTCCTGTTTCTAAAGTCTAAAGAATGGCTGAACCTTTTTAGGGCATGTATTCGGTAAGCTTTTACTTTCTGCAGAGCAATTTAAATTACAAGTACATTTTGTGGTAAAATTTTAATCTACTAAAATATAAATGTGCACAAAAGAAAAACAATTAAGCTTCATCTGCAAAATATATTAAAGCTGCCAATATAAAGTGCACACATGAAAAATTAAGCCTATAAAAATATATAATGAAAGACATCTGGCACAAATGTCAGCCTTCACATGCTTGTTTTGTCAGCTGTCAAATCATGGTAATATACGATGGTAAAAGGCACACTGACAGCAACATTCCTGGTATTTTAAAGAACAATCATAAAATACAGGCATCCGCATTGCTACCAAAGTAATTGAACAGGGCTGGTGGTCCATAGAAAAATAGTCATGCTTAATGCTTCTGAATCTCAAATGAAACTCGGTCCCAAATTATTTCTTTTCCACACAAGACTTTCTGAAAGGGTTACCTGGAGTTCTGAGTTATTGCATGAGTTATTACTCTTGCAAGCCTTTACAGTTATTGTAGGTAAATACTGTTCCTAAGCAGCAAATGACACGGGGTCAAGGAATGCTTGCTATTCAATATATACTTACCTTTGTCAATAAGAAAAGTATTTTCAAAACATATGCAAGAGGGAAAAAAAAATTCCGCTCAATAATTCCCTGCTTGATTTCATCTCAAAGAGTTAATTATTCTGGTATATCTTGCTGATTTAAAAAGCCAACGCTTTTCCTCTACATCAAACACGAGTTCCAGTTACACTTTGTACTTGGGCACACGAAGCACTAAAACCTCAGGATGTGGTCCTATTACCATCTTCTTAAAGTCCATACGGACTAACAACAAGTTGGAAGGAAAATTAAAATGTTATATTGATATAGGTTTTGAACTTAATTTGTTTCTTTATAAAATAACGATTGAGAGCAATACCATGGGACAAAAAAGAAAGTTGTCCAAGATGATGCTACCTATCTAAAGATTTTATACAGCATTATAGTCATCATCTCCTGGAAACCAAAGGAGCAGTAGTAATAAGAGTTAGTCATAAAGACTCCAACCTAGCTTCTTGTTAAATATATAATCATGTTGCAACAAAACCACATTACTTTTAAATAACCATTCCTCCAAAAGTATGCCTGAATTTTTTTCTGCTGTAGTCAGGAAGCTAAATCAGGTCTGCATTCATTCACATACCAGGCACATGGTGACATTTTATTTAAATGCTGAGGAAGGTGAATGAAGAAAGTTTTCACTAGAAACTAAGTTTATTTAGTTTAGTTGTTGGGATTTTTTTAATTTGTAAAGTTAATTTCTACCTTGATGTTATGAAGTAGAAAAGTTTTAGTCTTTCTGAAACTGACTTTCAAGTCAGAAAGGAAGACAGGTGAGACTTAAGGGATAAAACTACGACTCTTGGCGTTCAAAGACACTGCAGCAGGCACTGGACTTGGTGAGTCCTGGTGGAAGCCGCCAAGTGATGGGCTTTTCTGGGGAAACGCCAGTAGGAAAACTTTATTAGGTGTCATTTTACAAGGTAAGTTGAAGCAAAGTCTTCCAGCCACTGAAATTCAGAAATAATGAAGCCTAGGCTAAAACTGGCCAAAGTACCTCTGGCCTCACCAGGGGGATCAGACCTGACCAAGGGCATCTTCTACCGCACAGAAATCTGATGAGCACAAAACTGGCCAGTAACAGCTTGAGTTTGTGACACTTGCATATACCATGTTACCATTCAAAGAACGTTTTCCCTCGATCATTTTACTGAGTAACACTTAGTATAAACTAACCGCATAAATCCCACTGCTTTCACTCATCCAAATAGCAACTAAACATATAAGAAAAGTTCTTATAAAGTCTACAATCACTTGTCCCAAAAGATATATACATACATACACCTCACTCTTTTCAGTAAGTTTTTGTTATCACCAAGACAATTAAAAGGAAGCTTTCCACACGAGCAGTAGCTCAGTGAAATATTACTGCCACTTCAAATGCTTTCTGTATAATATCAAATACCACCAAGATATTTAATCAGATTGATTATCTGAGGCTGAAACAAACAACTTGCAGCACTGACAGTCAAAATCATTATTTTAGAAGTGGGGAAGGACAAATGAAGGCCTGTACTGATCTACTGCCAGAGAACACTGTACGTATTCTTTCTGTCTCTATCTTGAAAATCGAGAGACATATGAAAGACAAAAAAGACATTAAGACATGATATTATGGCTAATTCATAGATGGAAAACAAGACTACAACTATCAGTAGTAATTTTAATTTTATACAATGAAAGTATCTATAATTTACATATTTAACCTGAATTTCTCAGTGTATGGAGTTTTTCACACTTTTCTGTAAAGAAAGGGAGCTGTAAATTTTAAATATGCATATACAGAATATAATAGATAATAAAATATAATATACAGAATATAATATAATCAGAAGATTATATTAATATTGTACATGTTTTTTTCAACAGATTTTGAAGCACATAAGACAGTGTCTTCATATAACTTATCTTCTGATTTTTAATATAAAAAGTCTTAAACCTCATAATCTCTCCGCTGCATGAAAAGGTGTTTCAATCCCCAGCTGAAAAGCAGAGAGTAAGGAGCGTGGAAATTCAGTTTGACAAACATGCACTTGGCTGACTTTGTGCCCTCAGCCATCCATGATTTTGCTCTCCCATAATGATTTTCTGATGCCACATGAGGGCTGCCAACAGGTGAGGTCCTTCTTTCACTAACAGGATGACAGTCATATAGCTGATGACGTAATTTCTTATACCCTGTGCAAGCACAGTTCCTCTGGGGCAGTGGAAGAAAAGGGCAAACACACACACATTATCCCACAAATGCACATAAACATGTTTTATCTCAGTCATGATCACATGAATTTCACTTCCTTCAGAAACCAGACTAAAAATGACAAATGTAGGGAAGATGCATAAATACACAACCATCAGATTCATTTATTCTCACACCTTTTTATCTCTCTCCTACTCACTTCCTCAGTAATTTTTGGTAAGCCTTCCCTGTTACATTGTACCGATCATCAAAGAGAAGCTTGGGTAACATTCTGGCATCCATGTAATTCTTGTAAAAACACCAGGAAGTATAATCCTCTCAAAAGCAAGGATCCTAGGGAACTAGGGGAGCAGTATTTTGGCTTTTTACCAACCATTTCACAGCAAAGGTAATTAGTAAGTTACATACCAATGGAAGCAACACCAGCACAAATCCAGCCTCCCTCGCTGCTTGCTCTCTCTTCTAATGATGCCAAGATCGTGACAGGCTTACTTAACATGGTTATTGTTTCCAGTTTCAAACCCTTATACTTAATTAAGTTTCAGCTCTAGATGATCTATCTTAAACAGCCAAACAAACCAAAAATACTCCAACTCCATTACCTCACCTTTCCCCCCCCCCTCCCCCTGGCTATAGCAACAATGCATCAGAAACACTTCAGAAGGATTTAGTTTGTGTTGAATGGCTAGGATTTGGTAAGTGCATGCAATAAGCTACTTTTGAAATAAATTACACAGCATAACATATGTTTCAGTAACAGTAATTACCCAGATTCTGGTCAGTCTTTTCATATCAAGAGAACACTATGTATCAGGAGCAAAAAGTCTGTGACAGAAGTCATCTGAAAAAACAACCAGATGAGTAATAAGTTGCGTTTCATGCATATTAGGTACAGTCTTCCATCACCTGACAAACTGGAAGAGCTGCCCCTGTGTCTCTTGTACAAAAAGCTATTGCCTTTTGGGATCAAAAAGTATCAAACATTTGCAAATGCTTTAAAAGTTGTATATAATACATAATCACACATGCCTGTGCACACATATACCCCCATCCTAAAGGAATTCCATCATTTCCATTCAAATGCTGAAAAGATTCAGAAGAGCTGAAAAGATTGGGACAGTGATCAGCATCTCAATACTCCTTTCAAGAACCAACAGGAAATGATAACTAATGAAAAATTCCAAATATTATTAATACAGGAAAGTATGTCCAGCTTTGACAACCAATGCAGTCACGAAATAAACACTTCCATCTTCAGTAGCTGCTAAAACAAACACTCTTTTACAGGCTTTGACAGAGAACAGAATTCATTTCCCCTTTACAGCTGCAGTGTTTCAAAGTCAGTTAAACATCAATGTGACAGCCTTACTTGCAAGAGCTCAGACATTTACTATATTATCTTAGCTGGACACGAGCAGAAAGCAGAGACTGTGAAGGCAGAGAAGGCAGGGGGAGACAGGGAAATCAAGACTGTTTTTCTTAAACACCTTATGAAGTGTTCACCTTAGTTTTTGCCAGAGAGTTATTTTTCTTGTTCATTTATTCTGTATTTAAAGACCTGGCTAATACAAACACAGCACAGATCTGGAAGGCAAAAAGTTCACTAGGATGGAGATTGTTTGCACAGGTACCACTCAGCTACCAACTTCTCTCTCTGTGATAGCGTGCTTCTACAAATGAAACCCAGTTGACTGAGCTATTATCAATGCTTACAAATTAAACTATCTTATTTGCTGCTAGTCATCACCCTACTGATTTTCTCATTAATATCTAGAAGACACACAGTTTAGTCTCTTACCCTAATTTCTGCCATTGACTTTCCTGTACAACCCCTACCTCACAAGACCATTGTGAATCTTAATATATATTAATTTCACACAGAGCAACAAGCATGCTAAGTACTTAATAGTGAGCAGTTAGGAATATTGGCCAGATGTCAAACCAACCCTAACAGTGTGCACAGGCCACTAAATTGAGGATCATGAACAAAGATTAGACACTAAATAACTGTAGTAGCCATTTGCAAATTGAGATTCTGTGGGAACCTGGCTGCTCACATGATTATGGTCCTGTCTATTTCCAAGTGTTCAATTACATTAAACAAAATTAAAAATACATCAATACATGTTCTTACTACTGGTTTCACATGAAAGCAGTTGTTGCCATTGGGGAAAATGCTGTGATCACAAAGAGAAAATGTCTTATGAATTACCTACACAAATGGTTTGCTGAGTGACTAGTTCTTTCATGACAAATGATACCTACAATACTGAAAAAGTTTTCCATTTGGATTTTGAACATATTTACCACTTCTTTGTGCATGCTACAAGCAAGCTTGAAAAAGAAAGAAAAATCTGCATTTCTTCTTTTATTCTTAGTGGTGTTTTGTACCTAAATAGTGAAGAAAAGCCACGTCTGAAATACAGCCTAAACTACAGATCTACTATTAAAAAATAAAATGGAGAGAAAACAGTAGCTAGCAAAAACAAAACACTGTCACATGAAGCAGTCTGTGTAAATTTTGTTATTACATGGTATTCTTTTTTTCTTCTTTAAGCCAAGCTGGAATTTTAGAGGAAGCCTGGTGATTTGTGGCCATATCATTTGGCAAAACATGTAACCTTATATTCAGGAAATCTCCAAATCTCAGCTAATCACAGTTTGAGCCCCCTTTCACCTTCTGAAGGGTCACTTCACAGTTAAGGGGAAGACAAATCAAGATGGACTTCATCTGTCAATAATAAAATCACTCTTCTTCACTCTTTGTAGCAGCCCCAATCTACAGATTTTTATTTCACAGTAATACTTGGTGTTTGAAGTTTCTCTCTGGCTACTGACTGACTCCCCATACTCCCCTAAGACACTTTGGTTAATATTTCCTCCCTAGGAAAAACAACAGAAGCAAATCAAATGCTCCCTAACAAAAGCTCTTTTGCCTCTGCTTGTCAAAGCCACCCTCTTCCCCAAAATCTCAAATGAGTGACCTCCAGGGAATGCTGCCCAAGCCAGACTCACAGGATGAGCTGGCCTGCAACTCTGCCTACCTCAGAGAGATGGTGTGTAGCGTTTTAACCACTTACTTGTTAAATCTTAGTGTTTGGAGGGTTGCAGAGGTTTTCTGGTGCTGTACTGCTGCATTCTCCTTGCTCCAGCACCACTATTTTTAGGAACTAGCAAATGGGTGGCTGTAGGACCTCTCCTATCACCAGAAAGCTATCCAGCTTGAAGTGGAAAAGCAGCCCAGCTCGTGCATGCTAGCAATTCTTCAGATAGAGGCTTTCAAGCCCAGCCCTGCTTGCTTCTGCTGCAACTAGCACTTCATTACAACCATTTAAATGTAGCAGACAGGTCTTTTTTTTCCTTTTGTAAACAAACCTTTGATCAAAATATTGTAAAATAAATGTGCGTCTTTTCTCTCTTTATAATCCTTATTGCACTATGTTAGTTACATATGTGTCAGCTCTTAGCACAAAAAAACTTTCAAATCCTAAAAAATTCCCTTCTCCTACATGTGTACAAAACTGATGACTGCTGTTTAACCTAGTATTTCCTCCCAAAATTGCAAATCCTCAGACTCGGTCAAGACTTTAATTTCCACATCAATTACCAACTTCAGAAACATGATACAAGACATTGAAATAAAATTTAAAATTGATTTCAGATTGATATATATCAAACTACACCATAATAAATATAGCTGCATTAATTAAAAAAAGGAACAAAAAATCCTCAGAAGCAACAGTAAGTAAATTCTGTTAAATATGCAATTCAAACTATGTACAGACCCAGTTACTCAAATCAGAAATCTTAAGTGAAATACAGGCACGTGGTGTGTGGCAGATTGGCAATGGAAAGTTCTGTAGGACAGGCTACACTCAGAACAGTTCTGGAGCTGAGCCCACAACTCATGTCAAAACTGATGTCAAAAAGTCTTGTGAATTTTCTCAGTATATGCAATGAGCACTGCACAGCTTGTCTCCGTTCAATACTCCTCATCATTAAAAATGATGCATTATGCTAAGCTTTTCACTGTCTTAATTTATATCCTATGACATCACAAACTATAGATGTTTTTTTAAAAATCCAGTTTAACTTGGAAGACAGAGAAATAAGTAATCTGCTGAGATATGACTAGTTTTGTTATATGGTTTTTGAAGGTGAAGTGTGGCTGACAAAAATGTAACAACAATATGCACCAACTTTCCAATATAAAATAGTGAAAAGTAAATTGTTAGAGTGAATTCATTTTTAACTGAAATACCCCTGCTTTTACTCCCCCAAATTCAAGTTACTAAATAACTGCCAAATACTCCCCTCATGTATGACACAGCATAAAACAGTTGAGTACTTGTATTTCAGTAATTTGCAAATTAATTTTAAATGTTTTGGCAGGATAAACTTTACATGCATAAACTTGCAAAATATACAAGCTGCTTCTTTCTCTAGTTATAAAAAGCAGAACTCCCTTCAGTTCCAGTCACATGAATTTAATTTCATAATCAATTTTATTATGAAAAAAATGCAGATTCTTCCTGTTGGGGCACAAAACATTTATGCAAACAGAAGAAACACAAAATAAAAACTTCTCCATGTGTAAATAACACTGAAGACAAAACAAATAGTAAAACCTTAAACTCAGCTCCCCCCCCCATTCAAACAACACATTTCCCCCTTATCCCTCAATTATATTAATCTCCAATTAGAAAGCTGACGNAAAAAAAAAAAAAAAAAAACCAAAAACCAAAACCAGACCAAAAAAACCCCACAAAACACCAAAAACAGCAACCAAAAAAAAAACCCAAATCACCACCCTACAATTTCAACCTTAAGTTAGACCTTAAAAATAAGCCCCATTCATACAACGCCTTAGTCATCAGGTCACAATCCTAATTTAAAACAACACATTTTCCCTTTTGGTTCCATTATAAGGTGATAGCTAGCACCTCTAGTAATTTAAAGACATCCCATTTTCCTTGAGGTTAACCAGACAGCAAATCAAATAATCCCACAGAGGATTCAGAGCAGGCTTGACCCATTACTGAAGTGTTAAATTAGAATTTCAAAGAGTAACTCCATAGTCACCCTTCACAGGGATAATTTTTAATTCTTCTCCTGTGAAATGTGAAGTTAAGTCAATACTTGATGTTTTATCTCATAACAAAAGCAGACAAAAATACTGCTAACTCAAAACAATCTAGGTTGATTCTTGTTTAATAAAATAGCAAAAGGCTGCTGCTTCAATGTTTTAATAGGCAAGTTCTCCCTAGCATTTTTTTACATTTTCAGTATTAATTCACATCAGTAGAGAGAAGCAGGCATTTTATTTACATTTTATGAAATTACATACATAAATGTATTATTTATTTTCTCAACAATCCACAAATGTCAATGAATCTGAATTTTGCATATGGACAAAACAATGTGGGTTGACCCCATTTTACAGCTATGGAAGTGAGGGACTTAAGTTCAAGTGACTTGTTTAGTACACTTCTGGCAAACCTGGCACTGAGTAAGTCCCTGGCTCTCTAGCACAAGGTCTAGCTCCATCCCTGTTGTTACCAATGTAAGTTTATTCCCATGGGTACAATTATAGGGAAATTTCAATCACATGCAGGGGCAAATATTGCAAGTCCCCAAATTCTACAAAACATTCCTGCCACCTTATGTAAATTATTTGCTGAATAAAAAACCAGAAAAAAGTTAAGTTGTCAAAGCAACAATATGTTCAATTTTTGTAGCTGACCTTAAGCCAGCCTAAATAAACACTTTTAACTGCCTGTTCAACCCAACAGCAGAAGTTTAGCACAGGAAGGGCCACAGAACCCATCACCGGCATGGCATAAGAGGGGTTGGCGTCACCTGGTATCCTAAACAAATCAGCAAGACAGAAGTAAAAACTGATACTACAATCAGTACAAACTACAACACAGAAAAACACACACAAAAAAACCCCACACAGTTTTAATTATTAAAACATGAAATAAAAATTGTCATGTCATTTCAGATATGCACCCTCACAGAAAACCATGTTATATTAATTTACTCTGCTCCTCAAGACATTGTCTGAGTAAGAAAATACCAGTTCCCTTTTACTGACTTCCTTCCCTGCCAGTGGTAAGCAAGATCAGTTAAAAACCAATAAAACACAATGTTGACTTTACATTCAGCTAATGCAAGTGAAATATTAGCAGAAGCAGGTTTGACCCAATATTGGATTTTACATTTTCATCTTTCCTGTACTGCCAGTTAGCTCAAACTTTCTACAAGAAACCTTATTTCCCTTCTCAGAATCTTGTCTCTTAAAAAGTCCCTACTCCCCCGAGGAAATTCTAAGTGCAGGTTCACTGTCGTCCTTCCCCAGCTGCTGCAACACAACTTGAGTAAAAATTATTTACACAAGTGTAACAGAACGGAATACAGCTCACTTAAGAAGAAGTTACCACTATGCTTACACAGCAATATTTCCACAAAATCAGAACAGTAAGAACAGTCTTCAAATCATGCCATCAGCAAGAAAGTTACAGCATATGGCCCTTCCCACATAACACAAAGTACTCCCTGGTGGCTTTAAATTTTTAAGGGTTCAATTCTACCATTGCCAGACACTTTATATATAGCTCACATTTTTACTTCTCAATTGCTCTGAGATATCTAAATAGGTCTCATTTTGATCTTTTCAGGTTTTCAAAAATTAATCAGTTTTATATGACAAAATACCTCACACTAACCTTAGCAATAGATTTGGGGAAAAAAGATGGTATGTACAGTGGCAACCATGTGAAACTTTAATTTGTATTACATCTTTATAGTCAAATGTATCCATTTAATTATGGACAATGATACATCTGATACAAGGAGCAGAGCTGTGCCTATAATGAATTTTTCATTTCAGCCACTGAACAGGAAAAACACATATTTTAAAGCTGTTACAAGTTGTGCAAACAGTCAATTCACCAGGAAAAAATGCCCTTGTTTCAGATAGCTTACTTCATGTCGAAGTAGGGTAAGCTATTCAAAGCATTAAGAACATCCACAAGGGGATGTAATTGCTAAATATATCCGTGAATGTATACCTTAGCTTCCTTTGCAGTACCTTGTCTGAGAAGACAACCTTATTGGTAGCAGATAAATAAATTACATCTATAAAAGTAGGCAAGAGAAGAAACTACTGTCCTTTACTGTAGGACACACGAAACAGATAGGATGCTCACCTCCAATGCAGGAAAATGAGTTCTCTGATGAAGTATTTACACACCAATAAAAAAGCAGAGCTATTCCATAGGCAGCAAAGCTCTGTCTGGAAACACTGAGCATCCCAGAGACAGCAGCCATCTCTAAGAGGCAGGAGACCCAAAAGCAAACCTCTGCTCTGAATCAGGAGCAGAGCAATTCCCTCCTCCATCTTGTTGTGCACCCACACCCCAGTGTTCAGAAGGCAGAGGCATGCTGCCATCCACCCTCCAGCCTCTCCCTGCTTCGCAAAGATGGGCGTATCCCTGATGTCCTGGCCTGCTGGGGCATTTGCAGGCACAGCTCCTGCAGTCATCCCGGGTGAAGTGGGTGACATTCTCGGCCACAGCTGTAAAACACTGGCAACCTGCCCATCCCCAACTTGGCACAATGGGGAGAGGCACGGCCACCCTGGGCCCACGAGCAGCCAGGGAGTGAGGCCAGAGGCCAGGAAGCAGGGAGCCATCCGACCCATCAGCTGTCCCTCTACCCGGGGCACAGGCTGTGGTGGCCCTGCAAGAGCCCTCTCCTTGCACCCCGCAGCAGCTCCCGCTCAGAGCTGTACCCATAGCCACGCAGGTGGCTCCCTGTGGCTTACTGACTGTTCAGTCTTAGCCTTGAAATCCAAAACTTTTCATTTCAGAATTCCCTAAGAGAGCCATTACAGCATTTTGATTAGCAGGGAATTTTCCCCCCTTCCTCAATGAAGCTACTTATGAAATTCAAGCCAACTCATTAACAGCTTTACGCTAGCCGAAAATAAGTTTTCAGTAAGCATTTTCCCATCAAAATACACACACACAAGTAAGTCTAACTCTCTAGTAAGAGTCTCACAACCACGGATCAAGTTGTCCTGACCCAAAACATGGGACTATCCCAAAGCTTTGAGATTGTATCAGACAACCACAAAACAATTCTCCTGGAAGCTGGGGGCGGAAGGAAATAGCTCAGAAACTGAATGATGAAGCAAATAAGAGGACGAGTAAGTGGGAGGCAACTTTGATAACTAGTGTTACTGGAATCAAGTTCAGCAGCAGCAGGCTGTTAGGGTTTTTTTTTTCCCCTTTAAGTGCCCACAGTACCTAAAACAGGACCAGAGCACCATATGCACGGTTCCATGCCTATATTCAAAAATAAATACATACTATTGTGAAACATATGTGCTATATACACAGCATATTTGGCACTAACCTCCTAAAGTTGAAAATTAATAGAACAAATCTATTTAACCACTTAGGTTGTGGCATACAGCCTGTGGTGTACAGTAGTGGTGGCGGTGTGGTTGGGGTGTGACAGTGGTGGAATAGCAGGTGGTATCATACAAGATAGCCTTGTTTGGGGTAGTTTAGGTTTGGGGTTTTTTTGGCTTCTGTAGATTTATATTGAGTATGTTTCAAGTGTGGCAACAATAGTGTTATACAATTTGACTCGCTGGTATTGGTTCCTCAAATATTTCAATGCTGATGTAGTGGGTCGGATGCCAGACACCCACCAAAAACCTCGCTCTTACTCCTCTCTGCAGATGGACAGGGGAAAGAAAGTATAACAATGGGTTCATGAGTTGAGATAAGGACTGGGAAGGATCACGCACCAAACACCATCATGGGCAAACTGGGTTAGAATCAGAGATACTAATTGAATTTATTGCTAACAAAATCAGAGAAGGCTAATGAGAAGTAAAAGAAAACCTTAAAAACACCTTCCCCCCACCCCTCCTTCCTTCCCAGCTCTACCTCCTCCCCCATCAGTGCAGGAAGAGAGGGAATGGGGGTTGTGCTCAGTTCATCACCCGCTGTCTCTGCCACAACTTAGGGAAAGGAGTCCTTCCCCTGCTCTAGCACGGGGTCCCTCACATGGGAGACAGTTCTCCACGAACTTCTCCAAAGTGAGACCATACCAGGAGCAACACCTCTCTACAAACTGCTGCAGTCTGAGTCCATCCCATGGGCAAGAGTTCTCCCATAACTGCTGCAGTGTGGGTCACTCTTCCATGGGATGCAGTCCTTCAAGGACAGCCTCTTCCCCTGTGGATCCTCCACAGGGTCACAAGTCCTACCAGGAAACCTGCTCCAGCATGGGCTCCTCTCTTCATAGGTCTGCAAGTCCCTGCCAGGACCCTGCTTCCAGCATGGGCCTCCCACGGGGTCCCAGCCTCCTCTCAGGCACCCACGTACTCTGGTGTGGGGCTCCTCCACAGGCTGCAGGTGGATCTCTGTAGCCCCATGGACCTTCATGGGCTGCAGGGGCACAGCTGCCTCACCATGGTCTGCACCATGGGCTGCAGAGGAATGTCAGCTCTGGTGCCTGGAGCACCTCCTCCCCCTCCTTCTGCACTGACCTTGGTGTCTGCACACTCACTCCTCTCACATATTCCCACCCCACTCCTCTGTGCCCACACTTAAAACTGTGCAAGAACTTTTTGTTTCTTCTTCTTAAACATGTTATCTCAGAGGCATTACCACCATTTCTAATTGGCCCAGCCTTGACCAGTGGCACATCCGTCTTTGGAGCTGCCAGGGGTTCGCTCTGCTGGACAAGGAGGAAGCTTCTGGCAGCTTCTCAAAGAATCCACCTGCTACCAAAGCTTGGCCATGCAAACCCACTAGAGCTGATCAAGAGCCTAGAACTCGTATATTGACAAAAGAGTAAGCTCATGAGGAAGGAAGGACTAAAATCACAGTCAGGGACAAGGAATATTTTTAATATTAGTAGTCATGCATCAAGCTTCACGTACCATCAGCTGCACATAAACCCTGTTCCACCACAGGATACATTCTAGAAGCTACATACTGTAGTTCCAGACAGAAAAAGTTTTACATGAGTCTGTTCAGCAGGACTAAGCAATAAAAACACAGTTAACCAGGATCTGTGAAGAGAAGCCAAGCAAAAAACCACAACTGAAAACTGAAAGGCCATAAAAATTAACCCAAGTGAAATTTCGTATGTGTTGGCCACCTACTTTTAGAGAAATGTTGATGGTTTTACCCCATTTTAAAATACTATTAAACTGTGTCACCACACAGTAGTTTCAAGCTCACAACCTGAAGAAAGAAATGTAGGGGATACCTCACTCTCTTAAAGCAGTAGAACAGGTACCTAGAGATTGAAGGACAAAGGAATCCAAGGCAAAAAGGGATCTTCAATTCTATGTGTTACTTGTAAGGATAATGTTTCTAAAGTTTAAGTGAGAACATTCAAATATAAGCTAAGAAAAACATGCTGAAAAAAATGTGAATGGAAACATTTTAATTCCTCCTGACACTACTACAGCTTCCCTCAAGGAAGAACCAAATTGCAATATCTACTATAAAACTAATTCTTTTCTCAGTTCTAATTTTAAATATTCCTAGTTTGCCTATTGCTGTCATTTTGAAAGATACAGAGTTTGGTGTATAGAGAACACTGTAGTTTATTGATTTGGGATTACTGAAGGAAGGAAAGTACTGATAATGAAAAAAAGGGAAGAATCTGGACCATAAAAGCAGATGCTGGAATAGGAGAACAGAGAATATTCTTCATTTATCATGGCCACAGTTGCAAAGAGAGTTTTAGCAATGCATTTATACACTGGCAAATACTGTATACATAAGAGAGTCAGTACCCTTTTCTGGTTGTGGTGAGATGACTAGAGGAGGTTTCTGTAACATATTTGATTAGTTAGAACCCTGCACAATGATACTGTAATACTCACCAATATTTCTAAATCATTTTCATAATACTGAATTTCTGTGACTTATCTAGGACCTTTCATCTGAATTTTTCAACATCCAAAGTTTGTTTTCAAAAGAAAACCTGTAATTTCTTGCCAGTCCAGTTAGTATAAAAGCAAATTAATCAGATAGAAACACATTGTACAACACTTTATATTATAATCATGTACAAATTTGCTTACCATTATAGCACATAAGTCTTCTGAGCCTAACATCCCCACACTGTGGTATTAGAAAAATTCACCCACTTTAATGTACAGAAATATCCATGAACCTCAAAGTATTATACTATAATACTGTCAAATAAACAGACTACTGGAATTCAATTTTCAGGAAGCCAAGGCAAAATCTACTGGCCTTCATCTGAAATACCAGTGTCATTTTCAAGCCCTGTATTTAATTAATACTATTTACTGTCAAGAGCCAAGCCATTTAAATATTTCACTCTTCCCAATTCAGGGACTAAAGACAAGCCCAGAGGAAAATCTGCCCAAGCAAATGCATCTCATCTTCTCTGATGATGCAAGTGCTCAGTTGTCCTGTTCTTGACCTCCCTAGAATTCCTAGGCTCCAATACTGGTGATACAATGTCATCAATCTATATATAAAATATACATTGATTTTCCACAGATGATAATGACAGCTATTTCTTCTGCTAATGCTAATACAGTATAACTTTGTCCATATAAAAAGGTTCCTATCAAGGTAAGAAATGAAAAATCTTAGCAAAGTCTATTACAAAGCCAAAACCAATATTTAAGAAGTGAATAAAATCAAGTTAGCGATCCCATTTCCTAAATATTTTTTATTTACCTCACTGAAATGGCACTGTTCAAAATAATCTTCCAGGATATAACTACATACAAAAGGCAAGCTTCAATCAATTGAATGAGCATTTTCAACAGTCCTGGGTATATATTAAGTTTGGTTCCATCAATGCAGTAAAAAGTTCACTGACAGAGCACTCCATTTAAATCCGTTTACAGTAGTTAATGAGTTTTACATATATAAGAATAATTTAATCCAGCTTTACAATGAATTTGAACATTGTGGCCTCAAAACTACGAAAGTACTTTAAAAGTACTTTCATTACTAACAAATCTAGTTCTGCTAGTTGCAAGCATAAGATTTCTCTCTACAGTACTCTAAATTTTCATAAATTTTAAAGGAAAGAAATGCAATATATTACATTTGTGTAAATTCCAATTTTTCCACAAAATAAGTTCCAATTTTAGGAGGAAAAAGCCTTTAGGGTGCAATTGTATAAATCTCAATAGATGCTCATTACCCAATATTTCAGTTCTCATTGCACCACCCACACAGAACTTCACCCTCAGATAAGGAGTATCATTTTAACAGTGATTACATTACATTCACTATAATCAAGCATCCACTTTTACAAGCATTTTCATAGGCAATTCATGTTAACTAATGTCGCTGCTGAACAGTGGTGACAGAACACAGAATAATCTTAACCACATTTCATGCAAAACTCAACGCCCCAGTTTTGAGGTCTAGCAATGGAAACACATTCCCTTTATTTATCACAAACCAATTCAATGCAGATTAAGTATCCCTCACAGAGAAGACCAGATTCATTAAGGATTACACATACCTATATTTGACTTCAGCTATTTCAGAAACACAGCTTCTGTGGGGATGAGGGTGCTCTGAACTGACTCCAGAGTTCGAGGTAAGCACCACTGCAGCCCTGCTTTGCAAGCTCATAGAAGTGAGCTCTGCCTTATTCATGTTCGATACTTGAGATCCACTGTAAATTCCTCATGTACATTCTTAAATTAATACCAAAGGCTCTTAAAACTTGTTTCGATATAAGGGAGTTTTATTTTCAGTATTGCACTTTCTTTTCTGACAGCATTCCCTTTACAGGCACATTTATTAGGAGAACACAGTCAAAAATGAGACATTTGTCAGAATTTTCTATATCTACCAGAGCTGTAAACAACGAGCACTATAACTCAGAATGAATAGACACACAGGTATTTTCTATCACACTTGACACTAACTACAACACAAACGCCAATGAAATCACTACAAAGTTAGATGGAAACAGACTCTCCAGATCAAGAGTGACAGAAAACTGAGATTTCTCTAATCTATGTTCTTTTTGCTGAGAAATATTCCTTACAAAGCAAACCATTTCATGAAAAAAGGAGCGAGAGAGATAAAAAAAATATTTTCTGACTGGTAACTTTTAGACTAGGAATTAAGGTAGATTTTTTATCTATTTGGGTTTTTTGTAAGTCTAAACTTATCACCATTCTATTTGCATCCCTTTTTCTTGTTAGCACACAGCAGCTGCTTCCCACTACCTCAACTAATATGAAAAATAGACCAAATAAGTTTTAAGCAGTAGTTTCATTTTCCAAAAGACCTGATACAGTGGTAGACAAGCTGAATGTGCACAATTTCAATCACAGTGGTGGTACAGTCTCACAACATACAGTCAAACCCAGTATCTATAATTCCATAAGCAACACTAGTCAAAAGCCAAGGCCAGGATTTCTTAAATGAAACTCCAATGGATGTATTTTTCCAACACTGGTATAATTTCAGATGGGTATACTGGTTAAAAGAAACAGCTACAGCTCTTTGATCTTGCAACAGAGAAGGCGAACATGCAAGTATGTCAGCTAATAGGACTGAAACCCTGGACATTCAAAAACCAATAGGAAAATTTCCAAGGACTCAATGGAACCAAAATTTTTAACTATTCCTTGGCTTACGGAACCTACTTTTGCTGAACTGTCTGTAACAGGAACACAGAGATAACCACATGCTTTAAAGCAGAAGGATATTTTGAGTGAAAACTACCTCTCTACTTCATCCTTGCCCTATAAATCCTTTCATGACACCCTTTTTTTACAGTGGTTTATTCCTCACCGTCACCACCATAGACTTCATATACAAATATTCATGTCATATTTGCTCTTATTAAAGGTTTTGAACTTCCTAAACACAGCAACTGTGTTTTGGTCACCATCTGTAAAGTTACCAGATTATTTTCTATCACTGTTATCAACCAAATCTATAGTTTTGGTGCAGAACGTAGCAATACTAAGGAAAAGACAGGGTTTTTTTTCCTCCACACAAATTAATTAGGAAAAAAACACAAGCAATTATATGGAAATGGCTTTTTATTTTAATATTTCCCTAATGCATTCATTTTTTTAATCGAAAATTAGAACTGAGACAACTGAAAACAAACACACAATCAACTTGACAACAAAATTTCATGTTCTCTATAGAGAATCCCAGCAGTGACATTTTTCTCTTTATTGCACACACCTAACTCATTCTGAGCACTATTCACTAGGAAAACAATATTTTAGAGTCTTTGCATTTTTTTAAACAATTTGATTAAATGATTGCAGAAGGAGATCATTATTGAGAAGACCTGCACAAGCACATTATAATTCAGATAAGTCTAGATAAGTAGTGTAAATAAATAATAATTAATATGGTGTAAGTAATCAGAGTAAATAAGTAATAACATCTCTGTGGCTAAGCATTTTCAAGTTAATATAAAGCAAAAACAAATTATTAACCAGCATTACAAACTTCATTGAATAAAATGAACTACAAAGTATTTTATCTGAACTGAAAAGGGAAAAGACAGAAAAAAGCACTGGAAAACTGCTTAACCTGTTTTCATTCACTGATGCTAGAAAATTAGGAAAGTTTAAAGAAAAGCACTGTTAGTTTTCAGAAACTGCTGAACATAATTAACAAAAGAGGAAATGATACTTGATGTAGACATACATAATTTTACCCATATTTGGTTGGCATTTTATAAACAGTCATCCCCCAAACAACTAAAAACCCTTTCAGCAGGCTCATTTCCCACCTCTATATTTAGTGTACAAGCCTCAAAAATACATATTTCTGACCTTAATAAGTCACTC
This sequence comes from Machaerirhynchus nigripectus, assembly GCA_013397975.1. NCBI lineage: Eukaryota > Metazoa > Chordata > Aves > Passeriformes > Dicruridae > Machaerirhynchus > Machaerirhynchus nigripectus. The sequence goes on along the minus strand of VZRQ01003281.1, from coordinate 552,779 downwards.
TACATGTTAAAAGACAACATTTATTCATGAGTACACTGAAAAGGTTCTCACATAAAATCTCAAATGTGTATTTGTTGTAAAAGATTTATACCAAGTGAGTATATTGATATCTCAAACATATCTAAAATAAAACCACAGCATTTATATTCTACTTTCTTTCACTGCACTATGAAACTATTATTAGTCTGCATTTAAACAATCCGCAGGGGTCTCTTTTTCTAATTCTCAGTGGTATTATCCCTTCTTGAGAGCAGAGTTAAACAGGCACAGCACTGCCTGATGGAGTCATCAGACAGTAATTCCTGAGCAACAAGTAATTTAAGTCATCAGTGTCATTATACCAATTTCAACCATCAGTTTAAGTAATTTATTAGTGCACAGAGTTGGATGGAAAAGCTTGTATTATTTCATATTCAACCTTTTCCATAAGACAGACCATAATCAGCACATCTGAAAAATGTCAATTCCTTAGTTACAGTACAAAATATAAAACAAACCTAATGAGCAAGGCTGAAGGGATCAACATGGGATATTCCTTCTCAGCAGAAAGTCCCATTCCTGGTCCTGGTACCAAAGCAAGGACCCTCTGCTTCCATAACCAGTCTCGGCATTATTTTTCAAACTTTCTAAAATGTTAGTGTTTCCACTCAGTACTTAAAACCAAGGCTTGTTCTGCTGTATCCACACAACCTCACATCAAACTCCCCAGTGAAGAAGATAAAACTGTAACACAATCCAATTAAATGCAATAGGATATAGACAACTCACCAAGACTCAGCGATGCAGACAATGATTTCTAGCGGCTGTGTGTGCAGGGGGCCTCACTACTCAGATACATCTCAAGCATGCTAAGAACAAATTTGAGAGAAAAATATTAGGTTTTTTTTTTGGAGAGGGGCATAGAAAAACAAAAATATGGTGTTTAGCACATTGCCGTTTTAAGCATAACACAAGCAGGGAAACAGAAACTTTGCAGAGCATTATCTGCTTTTCCAGACATAACTACAACCCCCTTCCAGTTGCACAATCACTCCAGGCACACAACTTCCTTTCTACCTGCTGCCTACTGCAAATTCACATGATAGCAACTAAAATGCTTACATTAACTTACGCAGTACGCAGCCTCTATTTTCACTAAAGAATCTGTGAGAACTCTGAAAGTGGTCGGTTCCTTTTTTGGTTGAGTGCTTGATTTGATAGCACATTAGTTTCAAATCTCTAAAAAGGAGAAACTGGTGTTCTTTCAACCATTATTATAAGTTGCATGTACAGAAGCATGTTTCTTCTCTCAGCTCCCACTCACAATACTCCTAACCCAAGTGACAAGCATCAGTGAACAGAAAGCCTTTCACTGGTACAAAGTCCCATAAAGCAGTGAAGAGTCCCATAGAACAGAGGCCATACCCTGCACAGCAAAATAATTTCTTCAAGGGAGGAGAAGCGTGCCATTGCCCACATAAATATTATACCTGCATTTCTGTTTGTAGGTCAAATAGCACTTTATGTCAAATGTATCCAAGCAAATTACCAAGGAAGACTACTCTCTTATTCTGACAAACAAAAAGTCAGAACATAAAGCAAATGAGAACACAAAACGCAAGACACGCTACAACAGTCATTAGCCAAAAAAAAGCACACTAATTATGCCTCAAGAGAAATGAAATTCAGAATCAACTTCATTCCTCGTCATTTCTGCCATCCTACAGAAACCTTCTTCAAACAAACTCTGCATAAGTTCTTTCAGTCACAGACAGGATACCACTACAGTAATAGACTATTCAAGGGCACCAGTAACAAAGAAGCATTCTTATATAAAATATATCCACAGAAGATAAGACTACATTATTTCCTCAGGAATGTCCAAAAAGCACACAAGCTCTGTGGATTGCAAACTCAGGGCTTTGAGTGGGTCCTCACTGACAGAAAAAATCATCTTGTCTTGGAATAAAATTTTAAGTAAGCTACTAGATCTTCTGGCAGTTCAGGGAGACACCAAAGAGAAGTCACTGTCTCACCAGCAGATGGGGGCTGCAGCCCCAGCCCACAATGGGGAGACCTTTTCCACTGAGGAGCAGTAAACATGACACTGCCTGTGCAAAGAGAAGCATTTCCCACTCAGCTCCTGTCTTTTACCTGCTGTGCACCAGTGAATGAGTACTCTACTACCATTTTGTTTCTTGACAACTCCTGTGGCTGCTCACTTCTATTTTCCTGCTGCTTTTCCCTACTTTTGCATCCCACCTCCTGGTCTCCGTGGCCTCCAATATGGCAGCTCAAGGAGTCTCTCTACACAAGTAACGTGGCTCCAGTCCATTACAGTAGTGTCCACAGGGCCCCACCGGAAAGGACAAGCTTTGCTGATTTTCATTTGATTTATTAAACATAAAATGTTTAACAACAATACTGTCTGAAAACAAAGACGATGCATTATAGCTTCACAGTAGAAGCACTACCTTCAAAATACAAAAACATGACTAACAAGATCTTTCTTCCCAAATAAAATTCTTGGATTATACAGCAACGAGTGACAGGCTCGTGTTCCTGAATAGACATATTATCTAGTACATTTCAGATGTATTTCTCTAACTAAACTAGGCTGTCAGTGAAGAAAAAAGTGATGAACATTAAGTTATGGACAACGAAATTATCTGTTAGTCCTTTGCCTTCCCTTCTCAAGCCAATCCTGAGGTTGAAGTAAAAGCAAACCAACTACTAGCCATGCCTATGCAATTACACCCAATTCCACAAGACTCAGGATCTTCTTGGGATGACCCTCAGAACTCAAGGGAAACTACTCTTGCATGAAGCCAGGTCTCACAGTGATGTAAGTCTGTTAATAGTGCACAAAGGCCAACATGAAGAGCAGGTCTCTGCCTCGAACAATACACAAATTATCAAGATTAGCTATGATATTAAAATGGAATACACCACAGCCACACCTGCCATTTTCCAACACCACCATCCAATCCTCCATCCCACAAAGAGTAAAAGAAAATTGTTTTAAAGGTCAAAAAAACCCAACTAAAAACAATTTATATGGAACAGAATAATACACTGTCTGTCCTCTGACTTCAGAGCACTTTACATCTTTATTTTCCATTCATGCACAGTCACTTCTTTTCTTTCTGGTCTGTATTGCAGGTACCTAAGATGCGTTTATACCTCCTTGGTCCATAAAAACTTTGTTGTGAACAAAACACACAATGTCAACACTACAAACTACAGTTAAGCTAAAAGGCAGTGAAAACTGCCACTTTCAGACATACTTGGAAGAGATCATCCACAGCATGCAAGCTTAGTGAGCATGAACTTGGTGAGCTTAGTGAGGCTTTTCCCATCTACATCCAGTCTTCAGGTTCCATCATTCTTAAACCAAGAAGAAAAGGAGCCACAAATGATCTCACCAATGTGCAGTTATCACTAGCTTCACACAGAACTGTAGCAAGAAAATATTTTGAGGCCTCATGAAATATTCAGTATCTTTGTTTCAAAGTAACGTTTAAAAAAATCCAGCAAAACAAGCAGAAGTATGTTTGCACTGCAAATGCCAACAAAAATTGGCAAGCAATTAAAATAAAAAAACTTTAAACTATGCTGTTAGAGCTACATTTTATAGCCTGTAAAGTATCAACGATTTTTTTTTTTTTTTGCACCCATGATAATGGCAACAACTCTTCTGGACACATTTGAAGAAAATAATACCTTTCTAGTGTAAATTTTAATTTTGGAAAAAAATACAAAGATTTAGACTGGAAGAAGACCTTTTCTCCTGGAGAATATAATTGAAAACTGCTAAAATAAATAATTTATTTATTTGTATACACTCAATCTTCCTCCACAAAGAATTTATTTCAGAAAATGGATCGAACAGAATGAGGACATTGCTCGTGTATCTGGAGACCAAGGTATAAATCTGAGTGAGGGCAGCAAGTGAAATTAGTTGACAGTAATCACATGTATTTCTCAGAATATAATAAGTAGTTGGTCAGCAAGTCCTGACAATAATTTTGGAAGAGTAAAGAGTAAGGACTGGAGAGCTACTTTGTGAACTCAAAGCATGGTGTTAGCAGAATGAAGAAAAGCAATCTCCACTGTAGCCCAGATGATACCTGAACTCTCAGATGCACAAGCATTAAAACTTACAACCTTGGGTTTTCTTGGGGTTTGGGTTGCTTTGGGTTTTGGGGGTTTTTGGTTTTTTATTAATTTCTAATTCCATCACACAGGCATATGATGAATTTGTAAGTTCATAAAAATATGTGTAATAAAAGTGTCAGTACATACTATCACATTTATTCATAGGTGGACTTTCCTCTATTCTCAAGACGTTTTCTTTTTAAATGCAGTTTAGTATCTCCTACATAATCCATGGGGTACAAATAGGTGACAAACTGCATTGTTTTTAATTGGAGTGATTTTCTTCAAAATCCATGAGCCAGGCTCATTAGAGATCAATACCGACAGCAATGAAAAACTAAATCTGTTCACACATAGATGAATTACAGCATAGGCAGAGTAAGAGTAAAATTCCATAATAATTCTGACCTAACAAGCAAAATGTTCTTTCACTTTCCATGTCCATTCTTCAATCCCAGGCTTCTCCACTGAGGCAGCCAATAAAGCAGCCAATTGTGATATGCCCACTATAAATCCTACCCAGAAGCAACAATATGTCTTACATAGCTCACTAAAAAAGCATCAAAATAGCAACTCTCAGTCAACACTACAGCAGATATATGTTCTCACTGTGTCCCCTCATAGAAGCTCACGTGATCCATACTATCTAAGATTCATGGATAAATCAACACATTCGGTAGATATTTTAGTTAATTTGTTGCCTATACTCTCTGCCCTTTCATTAATCCACTAAAGGTTTCTATGTAAAGTGGACTATTCTAGCAAAATACAAGTTTTCCTTTTCAAACAGCAAATAACTTCTTGAAGTTTAAAAACAAAGAGAAAAATGTAAATAGGATTTAGTGAGGGCATTGCATCTTAGCTGCAAAAAGCAAATGCACATTCCAAAGAAGCTTCTGAATATCCAAGTAATAGGAACACACTCACAGAAAAAGTGAGATTTACTATCATTTGTAACTGCTAAAATGAGAGCAAAGGAAAAATAATATCTGTCAGTAACTGTATTAATGGGAGATTGTTATGGAAGCCATTTAAGGAAATGCAAGACTTGGAATAGCATAATGACGCAGCTGCAGAAGAAAAAATGTGCATATTGTTAATATGTTGCGGTATAGCTTCAGACATTTAAATTAATGAACTAATTTCAAACTTCAAGATGTCAAGGACTCCAATGACGATACATTTTCCATAGGAATTGTTTCCATTAAATATCCATAAAACTCTTAAATAAAATTTCCATTAGTTTTTAATTTGAATAACGTGCAATTTCAACAGAAAGATTGAAAAATCATAAACAGCTACAAAATGCAGTGCAGCAAATCTACCACATTCAAGATCTATTTTTCAAACTATTCATCAACTCAAAATAATTGTATAAAATCAGCAAAAGTATTCCAGATGCTCAGGAGAGGAAAAGCTGTTCTAGGTAATAGGTAAATGCAGGACTGAACGAAAGAAAATTAATTTCTTCCAATCATTTTTCCATCATATAAATGCTATTTCTGAATACTCACAACACTGACAAAATGGCTTTGTCTTAAAACTGTTTAGAAAATTCCCTGGGTTTTTTGTCTTTTTTTTTTTTTTTCTAATTCTGTATCCTAAATTGATTAAACCATACAACCTGTCATTTTTCATGTCAGATTTCTACTTGGTATGTTTTGAAAAGGCTAAGCTACTGAATCATTAAAATAGGGAGTGTTTGCATAATGTAAATACTGCTGGCAAACTACTAACTGTAGAACTGGTAAGATGCCTTCGTAATATGTAACCACTGATGTAATATTACAAATTATTCTTACTACTCAAAGTTACCATTTCACCAACACATATGACTGTTTAAAATGCTACTCCAACACAGAGCAGGAGTCCTGGCAACTGTATTTTATTCCCTGAAATCGTAAAATATTATCAAAATACTATCTATAATAAATATATGAAGTATATGTTATCTAAGCTCCATTATCCTGGCGGGTAAAAGCCAAAGAATACTTCTGTAAGGTTTAAATTCCCAAGAGAAGAAGAGCTCAGATCCTGTCTGTAAGCACACAATGGAATCACAGCTGACGATGCACATCTTTTTCTGGATGTCTCCATATGCTCAGGAGGGTTTTTTCCCCTCCTCTCCCTCCCTGTTTCTCCCTCTCCGCCTCCCTTGCTCCCAGCATTACATTGAAGAATTTGTCATTATCTGCTGCCAGAAGTATAAGAATGTTTTAACAACTAACAAAAATAAAGTAGTGCAGTGAACTTCACCTCATTTAAAAATAAAAATAGGGGATCCTGCCAGAGTAGCCGTCTGTAACTAAGTTAACTAACAGCAGAAAATGGGTGGATGAATGGATGCTGTTATATGCCTTCTATAAAGTCATTATCAATGTTACTCTGTTCTTAGATTAAAATGCTGTGTCACACAGCAGAGTATATACCGTAACAACACATTTAACTTCTGACCTCTAAAGCCAAACATGGACATAAATGAATATTGAGCGTTTTAATGCCCTTAAGAATACCAAAGAAATGTGTGGAATTTGTTAAATATACCTACTTGCATGCAAACTGCATTGTTTAGAGGCCATCCACAGCAAACGTACAAAGAGCTGAACATGGCAAGAACAGTTTTAGTTCAGTGTTCCCTTTCTCCAATGCACAATCTATTAGTGCTCAGCAGACAAAGAGAGTTACGTTTATATTTAAATTTGGTAGCAGTCTTTGGTTCGTCTTTTTCTTTCAAATGAACTGACAGCATCCTCAAGGCTTAGACCTCTTAAGCCTCTGCAATTCTGGTGTCAGGTGCTAGAGAAACTCCAGCTGAGCTCAGAAGCCCAGATTTTGCCAATGAGACAGTGACATCAGCAACAAAGGCAAGGAGCAGAAGACAGTGGGCATTGTAGCAGCAGCTGGCTCGCTCACTGACTTTGTTCTTCCTGCTGCAAATCTGGGCTCCCTGCAGATGGGCTAGCTCTTACTGGTTTTTTGGAGGACGGAGGGAGAAGTTGGGAATGCCAACACATATGGTTTACATGCCTCTTTCAGCCTTCAGAGCCTTTCAGCCTTCTAATGAGCAAGCTACACCCTAAATGATTATAAAAACATAAATATTTTTCCTAAGTAATTAATTTTTACTTCAGAGTCTCAGTTTAATGCAATATACTACACTGTATGTGAATAAATCCCTTGTATTTTCTAATGTTTCCACCAGAAACAACCTTTCTCTCTCAAATAACACAATTCCAGTTTAAGAAAGTAAACTGATTCCAAAAGTACCGTTCTTGATGGCAATAAAGTATTCCTTCCTCAAATATCTTTAGTTTCCAATTTAGCACTGACACCACTAGGACACACAATGAGGAATTTACACACTTAGTAAAGAAGTGCCTTTAGACATTGTAGAGATACTGAAGAACCACATCATACACAGATTCTCTTCTTAGTAAAGACCACAAGCCTGAGAAAATACAAAGTTGAGAAATCTTCAGGTTTTATGTGAAATAAAAGAGTACAGTGGATAAAAAGAAGAGGTGATTGCAGCACGTTTGACATGCATTTATTGCATAATGCCCACCAAGATAAAAGCATATTTAAAAAAATGTGATTCTTCAAAATACTGCATGATGTTAAAAAGATTAACCTTCTTAAAGTCATTCTGAATATTTTTGAAGATTGAGTCCATGACAAAGTATTTTCTTCAAGTCTGTAGATAACCAAGACTTCCTATGAACATTAAGCTTCTCACAGCACTTCTCAAACTCAGAGATTAACCATTTGGGGGCAATTTACTACTTTCTTTATTTCATATGACATAACAAAGCCAACTTCTATGTCCGGTCCTCAAAGAGCTGTGACCACAACTGCCAAAATAAGGGATACAAATGCATGAGCGTCCATATGTGCTTGCATACATGTCTGTACGTGCAAATACGCACAAGCCTGCTATATCCCATTTGTGACACCACTGCTGACGTAAACAAACAAACGTTCTGGAAAAAAGTAGGAGGCACAATACCTACACCAAGTGCGATGAAACAACAAGTTTCCATTCACACTAAGCTGTGTGTAAGCAAACAAGATCCCTGTTTTGGGGAGTAATAGTTTCGGTATGACATTAAAAATGATGTACAACATGGTCATTTCTCAGAGAGCATCCAACTCTGGGGACCAGCAGCTCTCTCCCTCTGGTCACTGCCAGAGGATCCCCTCATGAGATGAGCCCACCAGGTGGCCCAACACTGCCAGTGGGTTATAAGGAGCCAGGAAATTAACTGTCTAGAGTTGTTTTTATAGTTCAGTACATAAAAAACCCAAAGGGATAAAATCCAAATGACTGCCTTCAGCCACAATGGCAGAACAACAACGAAAAAAATGCTTTAAGTACAAAGACTGGCAGTCTTAAATGCTTACTTATTTACAGTGGCAATAGAGCTCTGCTGTAACTGCCATAGCCAGGCACTATATGCTTAGCTCGAATTATACTTAAACGTTATGGGTTGAGTTCTAAAGCCTATTCACCTGCTTCTTACTACTCTGAGAAGAAAAAAGAAGGAAGAAATATATAAACAACTGATTATTATCGAACAAGCAGGCTGTTCTCCTTTCACAAGGAGACTCTCCCTGCTAAATTACAAGTATATTTATTCAGTGTCCCACATACACAGACTTCAGACTGAAGTATACAGGCTAACTCAAACTAAGTATATATCATGATATACAGATATCATGACTTCCCGGTGACTACCGGCAACC
>VZRQ01003281.1:484852-541828 GCA_013397975.1 Machaerirhynchus nigripectus | reverse complement strand
GACACACATGCTGAAAATCGTGTCAGCTGTATTCTCACTCATGGGAGCAAGAGGCTTGAGATGCAGGCTTTCTCTAGATTGGAGGAGTGAATACATGAGTTAAAATTTGTTAAGGGCTGGAGGGCGATTGTTAAACATTGCCCTTTAGTTCAAGAAGCAATCTGTGATGCAGTAATCGTATCTTACAAGAAAAGCTTTACGTTTGCACACATATCGATAATGGCGAGTTATACTTTCCATGCTGCAACAGTCGTTATTTTTGACATTTTCTAACCTGGATGTGCAGCCTCAAGTCTTTCTGTAGCTATCTGCAGATTATATATTGTTCCTGGTCGTATAGTTAACTCTGCTTGCAATAAGGCTCGTCCAATATTTTTTTGATCATAATCCTTGTTTTTCAGATGGTTACATTTTGCCCTACTGTGCTGCATAAAATTTCCCATACTTGTCTGACTTAATTCTTTTTTTAAGCTGTTTTTTTGCGTTGGGCAAAAATAGTTCAATTGTTTCTCCAAACAAGTTAAAAGAAAACTCTTTCCCACTCTCCTCCCCCATGTTAAAGAAAATAGTCTTTGCAATCAAGTAGCTGAAGACTTGCAACATTTTCTTCTGCTAGTGAGAGAACTCAGAAATGGGAGGGACGGCCATCAGAAACCTATTTGAATTCAGTCCCATTAGAGATGGGGATGGAGGGATTGTCATTTTTATATGCTCAATTAGAGCTTTGATGTGAAAGTAACCAGAGATCCAATCCACATTAAATGCCACTGTTTTAGCTGGAGTACGTTTGACATCATCTTCAGAAGACAAAGTTCCAGCAATGGATTGCAGCAGCTGGAGAGGACAACCTTTCTGAATTTCTCTCCCCATCAGTTGTATTTGGCAGAGAAATTACTGAGTCTTCAGGACGCTCTTCCAGCCTACCCATACACAGGCAGGCAAAAAAGTTATTGAGGGTTAATCCTGTCTGTAGAACAGACAGAACAGAATATTACCTTGAAATAACATGGCAAGTAGTGTATTTGTATTGTATTTGGAGGGGAAAAGAAATTAAAAAGAAACCACCCAGAAAAAAAAAATGGGGTTAAGAGTCCTAGAGAGACAGAGCTTTTCCTCTGACCTCATTTGTCATATCTGTGCAAATCTCTGTAGCAAATAAGCTAACACTTAGATAGGCAATAATCTCATTTACCTCACAGTTGTGATTCATTCGTTCTTCTATTCAAAGTGAAACAGTGGTTGACTGGGGGGAAAAAAGAAAGAAGTACGTCTTTAATTTTGTGACCTTAAACAGTCCAATTTAGAATTGCACAGGTAATTTTAATTCCAGCATTTCTTATTTATGAAAGCTTGATTTTTTTTTTTTTTTGTAACATCACCCTGCTTTAACGTAACCAAAAATCTTTATTAAACTAATACCTAAATCCACTGGAAAAAGCAAGGAAGATCTTTTAACTTGCTGCAGTACGGGCATAAAGGCAGCCCATGTAACACAGAGTTTATGGTCCCAACATTGACCAAAAGCCCTGGCTCCTATGTGGCCGAGTTTCCTAGTCAAACTGTGTGGGAGAGGAGATCTAACTACACACATAGCTCAGATCCACTGAAATTTGTTACAAGCTTCTAACTCATAGGCAAATACATTTTGTCATCTGGGGCCAAAACCCAAAGCCCTGGTTACAAGTATCACTGTATGCAAAGACCAGTAATTATGTTATTCCTAACTGCTATTCTTTAAAGGGAAGGGACCGTCTTCCAGATGGGAAATAGATTTGATAAACACACTACAGTGCAGATTTTATTCAGCATTACAGCTCCTCTCTGAAACTTCTCCAGTGTCACCATTGCTGCATTGTGCTGACTAGAGCTGGGCTTAGTTTTTCAGCAAAAGCTTCATCCATTCTCAACAAGAGTAATACAAGCTTCCGGTCATCCTCTTGTATTCACCTTCCTCCCCTTCATTCTTCTGCTTGCTATTTTGTTCACAACATCCCTTTATGAATTCATTTGATTATTCACTGTGATCTGCAAACCTTTCCTGGTGAGAAATTTAGATTTGAGAGAAGTTTCTTATTATTTTGAGTTTTCAGTGAAGTTTGGTTGAATTTCCTCTCATAGCTTTTTTTTTTTTCCCTAAATAACAGGAAAAAATTCAAAATCTGAATGCAGCCATGTTTTCCTGGTCAATATAGTCATATATTTTCAATGGGTTTTTTTCTTACTTACTTTTTCTACATAACATAATTCTTTAAAAATTGGTACATGGGGTGAGTAAAACTAGCATTTGCAGGTGTGTTTCTAACTGGTTTTCAAAAAAATAAAGTTATTTTTCCATAAGGTGAAAGGTTATGAACAAATTGTTGGTAGCTTATGAACTTGGTAGGCCATTCAGGAATGGCTGCTGTCTCATAAAGCTCTACCTGCAACTCATATGCAAAAGGAAGAATGGTTTATGTGCACTTGCTGACATCAGAACTACATGTAACACAGCTGTTGGTGCACAAAGCCTTTTTCATGAGCAGCTGCATTTACTCTGTAGAATCACTTTGCCCACCTTTATGGGGATCTGAATCCCTGCTCATTCATTAACCTTCCCAACTGGATTTAAATATGGTCTTTATGAAACCAATAAGATTTTTGTTGACACAGCATATACCTAACTCAAACCCACAAAAACACTGGAATGAAGTTTAAAACCATGTAAAACAGCTGCACTATCTTAAACTTCTTCAGGATTCAGGTGACCTGTTAGGTCTTCTGGTTGAAGCCTCAGCTCCAGTTAGGGCCAATTTTGAAGTTAGGCCAGGTTTTTCAGGGTCACTAACAGATTATTTTTACTGTCTCTACAGCCTCTTTGAGCAACTCATTCCACAGTTTGAACACATTTGTGAGTTTTTCTTTTCCCATGATGTCTAATTGGTCTGTTCCAGCTTATGCCTGTTGCCTCTCACAATGAAAAGGTTACTGTGGAGTTGCTAGAAGGCTCCATTTCTCTATATCTGCCCATTAAGAAGCTGAAGAGAACATTAAAATTTTCACCAGCTTTCTCTTCTTCAGACTAATGGCCTGACCTTCTCGGTTTCTTCTTGTACATTGTGCTCCAGCACCCACACCATCGTGGTGGCCCTCCTCTGGATTTTCTTTTTTATATCTGTGTCTTTCACACACTGGGTAGCTCAAAACTGCACTCAGTTTTCCAGATGAGATCACACAAGTGCCCCTGGATGGGAATAACCACTTTTCTCAACCTGATGGCTATTCCTGGGCTATTTTAGCCCAGCATGCTCTTGACTTTGTTACAAGGTCACTGATGACTTACTTGTTGCTCACTAGGACTCCCAAATTTCTTTTTGAAAATCCTTTCCTATCCTTTTAGCCTACAACCTGTAAAGCAATGGTTATTCTGTACCAGATGCAGGATGCTGTGGCACTACTCATTGGACTTCATGAGGTTCCTCCCAGCCCATTTCTGCAGTCTGCTGAGGTCATCCAGAGCACTGATCACTATTTCCCACTTTGCTGTGATCTGTGCTACATCTCATCACTGAAGTCACTGACCAATTGTGTTACACAGTAGTAGTATCCACCCTTGAAGTACACTGGCCACCAGCAGGACCTGCTCCTGCTGATCACAGTCCTTGAGCCCAATGGTTCAGTCAATGTTCCACCTTATCTTCTACTTAACCTAGTTCATAACTCTCCACTGTAGTTAAAGAAAGTCTATGGCTGATTGTGTCTAAAGCTTTGTTAAAGTCAAGGTAAACAACATCAGCTGCTCTCCACTCCTCCACAGATTCACTTATCTCATTATAAAAACTGGTTACGTTTTTCAGGCAGACTTTGCCCTTTATAAACCCTTGCTGCCTGCCCCCAGGCACCTTCTTGTCTTTCAAACACCTGGAGACAGTGTCCAGGAGGATTTACTACTTAATCCTCCCACAGACTGAGGTCAGGCTGGCTGGCCTGTAGCTCCTTGGATCTCCCTCCTAGAAGATAGACATGACATTTGCCTTTTTCCACCTTCCCCCAGTCACCATCACCTTTACTCACTAGACCACCACAATGCTGGCGGCATGACACACACTCTCTACAGTTCCTACAACTACAGTGACCCTCTGGCCTCCCTTCACGTCTCCAAACAATTGCTGATTATCCTCCTTCCATTAGCCCTTTACCACAATCTGCCCTTTCAAAATAATGCATTGACTTACATGGCTTCCTTTAAAGCATCCAGGGTCTGGCTCAGGTTCTTCGAGGACACTTTGGCTGTATCATGATTTGATACAGTGTTACAACAGCCTCATTATGAGCTTGCAGAGAAGAGCACATCCTAAGCATATAGTGCTCATGTGGTTAAAAAATATGATTTTTTTCCTAGAAAAGCTTCAGACATCAATGTAATTTTTTTTTGCACCTCAAGTAACAAACTCCTAACTTAAAAAATGGTTAATCAAACATCTTGTTGTAAGCTTATGTATTATTAATTCAATAATCTGCTATTTTTTAATTGAATAATCTTGAAAAGCTCAATATATTTTTAATACAAAAAGATCCATCAAGATAAATTTTACCAAATAAAATGTTTTAAAGAAAGTTCTAAATGTATAGGCTAAGAATTAGACACTTAATCGATATCTGTTCAAATATTTTTATACTAGAATGAAAGACTCATTTTAGTCATGCTACTTTGGTAAACAAATCATGTTAAGACAAAATAACGTTCAGCTGAGGGAAATACACCTGTAGAGCTAAAGCACAACTGCTATGATAGTACCAGAAGTGTATTTATTTATCTCATACTGTAATGTCATACCAAAACCCTTGCATTTTCACCTTGCTGGACGTGCACCTCCGTTTACCCAGGCCACTTGCTTCTGTCACTTTCCTTCAGCTATACATATATATGTAATATAATACATTATGTGTACATCTCCACATATTTAATAATTGTGGCCACATGAAGTGCTGGATCAGACAAGCAAAACCTGCCTCTAAAGCTCTTCTTGAACACTGTGAAAGGACTGCTGAGCAGGGGACACCAAATTCCAACCTTGAGAAAAGGGGCAGTGCCTGCTGGACACAGCCTGGACAGCCTGCTGGAAATGGCCCTGCTTGAGCAGGACCAGGTGATCTCCAGAGGTCCTTTCCAGCCTCCGAAATTCTGTAGCTTTGTGGTATTTTTGTGGAAAAAATATTCTTAAAGCTATTCAGCTTTATTTTGCACTGCTCTCCCAACTTCTCCAAATGTTCTTCCCTTTAACCACTTTTTTTTCCTTATGCCCTTATTTTCCCTTTTATCTTTGTTTTTGCTACTCTTTTATTCTCAGTCTCTCCCATATTCTCATCCTGCAGCATGTGTTCAACAATATTTATGCTGTGACATATTCTGTGTATTCATGCAGTCTATTAAAAAAGACATTGCCATCCCTCCTACTGAGGATTAAAAAAGCCCAGCTCACCCCTGTACTCTGCCTTTAACAAAAAGGTAAACAACCCTCAAGCATACACATTAAGGGGCAAAACTGAGCTACTTACAAGAAATAGAGGTAGAAGTGTTTCATTATGGTTTTGCTGTTTAAAGAGCAGTGTTGTCTTCCCCTTGTAATTACACTGTTGAATATGTTAACTTACCTTTTGTTTAGAATTGTGCAACACTGTCTTCTTCCCTTGATTTCCTGCACTTGAATACACAAATTTTTGTACCTTCATATGATTTTCATATTGAAGAGCATTGCTGAGGAAGGGCATAATTAAAAGCCATCCCACCATTACCACGTGGAGATGTACACATTATCAAGCCCACTCTGTGCTGCTCTCTTTGGGATGTGCTCTGAAAATTGATTTTAAGGCAGACTTACTAATTCATTTTTAACAATTACTTCTCATTGTTGGCCATCTACATTGGAAAACTTTCCTCCTAAATCATGAGTGTGCAACCCTAGGTGACTCTACATCTTCTATGTTGAACATACTTTCTAAATTTACTATTAAGCTGATTACACCTTGAGTCTGATCAACCTCTGCTCACCACTGGCCACTTACTATGTAAATCTAGAGTTATGTACACATGTAAATTTACCAGCTCATGTAATTAGAGTCCAGAAGACAGAAAAAAAAATCAGAGTGGTAGTGAAGCATGTTTTTAACTGGCAAAAACTAAGCATGTCTGTACAAGCAACACATTTCATGCAGCAGACTTAAAATCTGCCTCCCTCTGTTGCAGTTTCTAATGCCATTATGAAAGAAATGAAATTCAGATGGAAGGATGACAGTGATTTAGTCACAGAACCAGTTAAATGACTTTCCAAACTGGAAGCCACAGATAGTTTTTTGATTTACAGATAACACAGAAGCTTGATCTTAGAAACATTTAACTGGGGTAAATTAAGTCCAGAAAGTATGAAGTAAATTTAAGGAGTCTGGCTTCATTTCAAGATAGAGTTAAGAGTTTTAAATTATACTTCTGTAAATTTGGACAATCAGCTTTCTGCTCTATTTTTTTATTATTAGTTTTTAAAATTTTTTTTTATAATTAAAACAATTACATTTTTATTAGAGCTTCCCAAGCTCATGTTTTTTGTTTGACTTCCAACCCTAAACCCTAGAATAACAAAATTTTTGTATGGAATAATTTTAATTTAACAAATACTAGGAAAAAAAAATGTCCCTCAGCTTTTTGGACTATGTAGTAGGGCAGAGGTTTTCCATTCCCTGAGACTACCTCCATTTCACCCTAATAGCATGGCCTCTGAAAGCTCCTTGACATCAGTTGCGTCTGACTCACCAGAGGCATCAGGAATGGGGAACAGTCATTCTTGAAGACTGAGCCAGAGAGTGCAGAATGACCAGAGCAGTTGAAGACCTCCCTAATCAGTTTTGGACATCTGTTCTCTTTTCCCAAACAGCTCATTGGATTTGCAGACTCTGGTGGTCTCCTTGAACTGCCTTCCCTGCTTTAGAAGTAGATCCTATTGCCACGAGAACCTCCAAATGTAGTCCGAGATGACACATTGCTCACAGTACAGCAAGAGATTCTGTGGGTTTCTTTCTCCTTTCTTGTATCAGGAAGAAAAGGTGAAAACGGCGCTGAACTTTAAATAATCACTGCTCATCAAAAGTGTCACCTAACTGAAATGAGTCTCTGCTCCAGCCTCCTTGCATACTCAAGGAGACAGCTCTGTATCAGTAAAAGGCAGTTCACATTTCTCAAGTTGTAGTCATACCTTAGTACGTTCTCACACCTCCATTTTCTGTAGACAGAAGTTTTGGTTTTCCTACACACGCCTGTTATCCATTAAATATGGATCATCAGGAAGTAGTGAAGTTAGCAAAAGCCAAGGCTGAAGAAGAGAGAGGCTACAACTGTATTTAATGTTGATATTTTTTCTTTGCCGTCCCACTGCAGCCATTCCACTTCTAAGTTCTCCAATACATTTGTAATAACTATGGCAATGTTTAAAAATATTAGATAGTAAAGCTGCTTCATTTAAAAAAAAAAATTGAAGAGGAAAGGGACTCAGAAATGGACACACTAACCTAGGACTCATATTTGCAGTAAGACAAAACATGCTCGACTAGGTACTTGAAAGATGATGCAAATGTACCGAATGGTTTGGAAAAACACAATTTGTAATCAGGTGTGTACTTACAGACAACTTAACCAACTCAGCCTTACCATTGTCTGGTGAGTCCAACCTGACAGCGAAGGTAATGGGCTCTGTCAATAGCTCTGCTTGCACTCTTTAAATCAACAAGTGTTTTGCAAGAGCCACTGTAGCCCTAAGGTTTCGAAGAGAAGCGATGTAAAGCTATTCCTCCTCCCCCGCTCTTGCAGTCCTTTCTGCGCTGTCCCTCTCAGAAGGCGAGTTACAGCCAAAGCTTTCTCCTTCTCGTTTTGATGCTTACACTTAAGAAAGATCCTGCGTTATACAATTCAAGTACCTTTCATGAGATTGTTATAAATACTGTGCTTGCTGAGATGCAGGCTTCCAAAACAAATTGTCCTCTGTGTACTCCTCTGCTTAGTCTCAGCCATATGCTTACCAAATGGAAAAAAAGTCCTATGAAGGACGGACCGAACTGAGAGAAAGGTGTCCATCAGTAAGTACCGAAGTATTAAGAGGAACTTAATTTCTTTATGGGAAACTATCACATTCCCTTTTAGTTTAAATACAGCTGGATTGGTTAAATATATACCCTGAATCCAGAAAAAAAAAGTAACAACAAGATCATGAGGCCGAAAGAGGTCAAGAGGCCATCTGTGTCCACCCCCCTCCTTTAAGACAGGATGATCAACACCTGTCTCACTCCTAATGGATCGGTCTAACCTGTTCTTAATGACCTGTAATGAAGACATCTCAGCCTCCCAGGCAACTGCGTTGCTTTAAACTTCTTACCGTAAGTTTTTCTAGTGCTTGAACACGGTTTCTTTTGCCGCACTTTAGCCCTTTATCTTCTCCTCGAATCTACCATGGATATGGAGATTTTTTTTTCCCCTCTCTTTTTGCTATTCTCACCCTTAAGCAGAGCTGCAGCAGTGTTTCTCTTCAGTCTGCTGCTATCCTGAGCAAACCCAGTTCCTTCCCGCTCTCTTTCCAGGGCACATTTTGCTGGTCCCTGCTCACTCAAGCCGCAGTGGGCTTTCTCGTGTTGGTACAGAGAAAGGAATGCATTTTTGATACTGAGCATACTGCTTACTTTGAGGCCTTACTGATGCTGGGAGCATGCCTTTGCCATTGCCATAATTTGCCATGAAAGCTGTACGTCACTTTCCACATCCCAGTAATTATTTCATTCCTCCCCCACCCCTCCAACAATATAGCATTGCTCACTATTGTTCAGAGATCGGATCTACCACCCTAACTTTAGGATTCCCCAAATTTTAAAATGCAGTTTAATACATTATTATATACATTGCACTGATGTAAGACGCACACCACTTCAGATGAAGACCTTGCCCAGCCATTACTTAAAAAAAAATCAAAGAAAGAAATCTAACAGAGCTATTTAGAGCACAAATATTTGTACATTTTGGCAAAATCAAGACTCTAAATCAAAGCATAATAAGCGAACATCACTGCTAGTGCTTATGAGCAGATCTGCCTGAATTTTTCAAACACAATGGCACATGCATTTTTTTCTGTGCTGTCTGTATTTCTACAAATGAGGTCTGGAGTATAAAAGAACCATCAGAGAATTACAGAAAAGGCCCAGTAACACCTCATTATAGTCTTAAGACCAACATTCTGATATGTAGGAAAAAAAACCCCTTTCAGGATGGGGAAAGACACTACTTATGTCTATGAATCTGAGATGGTCACATTTGCTTAGGTATTCTGTTCATAGCTATGTACTTTTCTAAACAGGTCACATAACTACAGGTTTAAACACAGGGCACGACACTTCTGCTGTAGCAGCGATTACCTCTTGAACACGATCCCATTTTGCTAAGGACTGTACAAGTTTATTGCAAAAAGATTTTCCCTGGCCAAACACTGCCAGCTAAATACCAGATAAGGAATGGGTGGACTGGAAAAAAAAAAACCAACGACAAAAAAAACCCCCAACCCAACCTAAAAGCCCCATCCCCACCCTCCACCTAGAGATTGGAGTTAAAGGGAACAATGAAAAACTGGCCAAGTACCGGGTTTGGTATGATAGAGAGGTGTCCTACTCCAGCAGCTGCTAACAGTTGTTGAGTCACTTGGTAGAAACTAGAGCAGGGTAAACAATGCAACAATTCAAAAAATTCAGGAGACACCCTTAGGTAAGTGATTTGGCAAATATATTTGGCTTTGCTGGGGATACTCACTGAGACTACTTACGTGCCTAAGCACCTTGCTAATCAGGAGGCTATTTAAGCTATTTGGAGTCAGAAGCTGAAATGTGTTTGTTTGAAGTTGGTGGACCTGGTTTTAGCTGGTTCTTGCAAGACAAAATCATGCATAATACAATATGCCTTCCAAACATGCATTTAGTTTAATTTATTTGCTACTGATATATTTTTTGGAAATATTATTTTCATGCTCATTATAGTAGATCCGTGTATTTATTTTTTTTTTTCTGTTAAAATGATAAAAATTTTAAAAAATTCCAATAATTCTCGATTCATTAAATACTTGTAATTTTGAGGCAAAGCATGTCTGCAAGATAAAAAAAAGCTTTTTTTTTGAAATTACTTAAATCTCATCCCCTACTACTTTGATAAAATCTTTCATTTTCTTTGAGTAACAGTCATAGAAAAGGAACCCTGGATTGTGACATGTAGAACAAGCTCTATTCAAGGAAAACAATGTATAATTGTGTATAACTTGTGTATAATTTTGAATGTGTTGATATTCATAAATATAAAGACTTTTCATACACATGGTTTGGTTTTCCATACTGGCTACCTTACATGCAATTTTTAGTTTGTAATCTACCCATAAAAACTGAGTAAAATATTACACGTTCCTGTTAAATTGATTATGTGCCTTTTCTATGGAGGAATTGCTTGTGATATTAATCAGGAATTCTAATTGATTGATTACTTTAAAATGTGTTCAGTTCCACAGTGTCTCACTCAGCATCCCCTTCACTGATGCATTGTGAATACCTGCAAATTTAAGAGGAGTAAGAAAATACACTGGTTAGAGAAGTCAGGTATTATATTTCTGTTTAAACATCAGAAGACCTCTCCAGCTATGTAATAATAAATTGCAATTTACTTATTCTGTGAGCTTATTTTCCTAATATTTTCTCACTATTCTGTCAAAAACTAGAAAAAAAAAATTATAACCATGGAGATCAGGGAGAGCAGAAGCAGGGAGTAGTAGCCTTGCCTATGTCTAGTAAGCCTTCCTAATTCACATAACTCAAACAAGAAAATCAAGTGAGCTGGCAAACCCCAAACAATGGAATGAAGAAGTAATGCAAGAGTAATTTCTAATTAACGCTGTTCATTTTGTAGAAGCAGAGTATTTAAACATCTGGAATTTCATCTGACATGATGAACCATTCAAATATGTTGCTTTTAAAACCTGTATGTATCACTTCTAATATAATGCGTTATATCTAGAAATGTGCCTATATACACATTGTATACATAAAATGACATCTATAAAATCACCAGCTGTAATTACTCATAGCCATTGTAGGTAAACATGCGGAAGTCAAGACAAAGAGAGAAAGTAATAGAAGTTAAAAGAAGAAAAGATAAAAACATGAGTTTCTGGGCAGATAGAATTCTAATAAACAAGACCACTTTCAAGAGCTAATTCCTCCTCTTTTTGTGCACCATGCCAGTTTGGTGACTGAAGTAAGTAATTCTGGAAATGAAATGCAAATTAAGGCAAAACTGAAAATCAAGTTGTTTCTTAAACAAGGAAATGTGCATGCATTTTAGATATCCCACAATCCATAACCAAATCATGAATGAATTGCTACTTCAGAGCAAGTGGAAAGGTTTACTGCAATTAAAAAAAAAAAAAAAAAAAAAAAAAAGAAGTTCCTGAGTAGTCAAGGTATGGAAATATCTGTTTATACGTGCAGCAATCTCAAACTTCATATGTTTCTCTAAGACCTACCTACCAACCTCTAATCCAGATAGAAACGCATGAGAAAATCCTGTGCAGATTGCAATGAAGATAGAATCTACCCTGAAATACAGCTTGATTTTCTTGAAAAAAAAAGCTGCCAAAAGGCACAATGTGAAGGTTCAACCCCACACTGTGTTTTGTAAACGCAAGTATTATTCTAAATATGAGCAGAGCAGAAAGGAACCTCGCCCTAACTCAAATCATAGTGTCTGCAACTACCACTTACTGGAAAAAAAAAATAAAAAGAGGACAAGAACACTTTGTAGTTCTTGTGTAACTGGTTCACACACAGGTAGGTAGAAATCTGCATCAAACCCCTGCGTCAGCTCTTTTTCCTGCGAATGCCGTGAGTTACCCTTTCCTTGCCCCATGAAATGGGGTGGAACTGCAGCGCTGACGTCACTTACACAGAGCAAACCAAGTCGTACAGCGCTAAAAGCAGACCACAGCCAGCCTTCCTTTGGCTATACCCTCTGCTTTTCTCCAGCCAGCAGCTGTCATCTCACTGTATTGCAAGCTATTCCTGTTGATACTGCTCCTTACTGCCTGTTTTAAGGAGGAAATGCTGCAACGAGCAGGGCAGTGGAAGCCAAACAGCTTGCAGTGTATCGGCTCCAAACTGAAGGCTTAAATTCCCTACATATACTAGATTTTTCACTCTATTAAAAAGCACGGATCAGCTGTACAATTTCACAGTCAGTTGCTGTGTTTTATACACCAGTAATCAAGTCCTACTGTCATATCCAAACTCCTGTGTGTTTGGGGATTCCAGACGCTATAGGTGTTCAGGTATTGTTAGTCAGGGCAAGACTTTAGGCACTGAAGGTACTTGTAAATACTTCAGGTCCTTGTAAAACTTCTGAATAAAACTACTATGGAAGCCAAACTCTCAAAGTTGACAAAACCAGGCAATCCCAGCATGGTTTTATTTGTGAAAAAAGCAACAGAAGCCTTCAACTTTAAGAAAACAAAACAACTACTCTGGACTTCTTAGCCAAAATAATGAGATATTATTTAACACTTGGGCCAAGGGGCTCTTTTTAGTCCAAGTCAGGACTGAGGCTTGGATGTACACCTCTTGGATTGTCACCTGGACAGTTTCTAGTGGGGTACTCTTGCCCCAGCTGCACTCCTTTCAATCAATCCTTACCTCTATCATATCTTCTCTTGGTCTTTACTTCCTCTTTCTCTGAGACTGTTAAGAAAATCTGCATATCCCCTTTCAACAGAGAAGCTGCTTTCTCTTTCATCTTGAGCAAGCACAGCCCTCCCACGAGCGGAGAAGCACACGATCCCAGGGGTGGCTGCAGCTTGGGGCACCTGCCTCAGTAGGTGCTGGCAAGTGTAATGTGGTTCCCCAGCTCTCCAAAGCCAGTGCTCAACCTCAGCAGTTCCTCACAGGCACCAGGAAGAAAAAAATTGCACTACTGTCAATTCAAAGCAATAGTTATGAGAAAGAAAACACACAAAAAATTTAAACATTCTGAGGTTTACTTGTTTCTTGCTTTTTTAAAAAAAACAAATATTGCCCTTTTTTTTTTTCTGTGAAACTTTTCTTGAAACCTGGACACCAGTTTTATGGGGGGTGGGGAGGAGGTTGGGAAAAAAAAAAGTCCCTATCCAGTGGTAACAAAGGACAACCCCCCTTGCCTGCCGTAGGCAATGCATTTCATCAGAAGCCACAGGACATTGGGTACCAGACAGCAGCACGCCAGAGATGAGCAGCCTCAGGAGTCGTACCAACAGGCACCCATTTTGACTTCTCATACGTGAACAGGCCTGAAATGAGCATAAGGAAAACATGTCTGATGCCAATGGGCCTGATGCACAGAGATGGAGCTCACAGCAGCAAAGCTTACTTTGCAGTTTCCTTGTAGCTCCATAGAACACTTTCCCTACACCTTCCGTACCTTTAAAACTTAGGCCCTCAGTGTTGTAAAAATTTAACAAAGTGTACTAATTCTGTTTGTAGAAGTGAATTTCCCACAAAGTAATAACTGTCTTCTTTGGACTTAATTCCTTAGTTAATTTGTTTGCATGAATTAAGATGTAGAAGTTCAGTCAACATAGTTAGTTGAAGTCTCTTCAGGGTTTTTTCTTTAAGGGATACAAAAATTTGTGTTTATGTAGCTTTGTTTGGGAACCTAACATTTACTGAGATAAATGGTAAGGTAATTATATTCAATGTTACTGGAAGAAAATGACAGAGAACGTTATGTAATCGTTCTATTTCTGCAAATCCATGTTTTTTAGTTGCTAGTCTGCAATCTGTATTTTACCCAGTAATATCCCAATTTCCTCCCTAAGACAAGCTGCAAATTGAGTTTATAGTTTATTTTAATATTTCCTGCCATCAAATTATATGGATAAGAAATCCTGTATATTCGTGCCATAATCCCATTTCTGTACAAGAAAAGAGTATACGACCCGTAGTATAATACTGTCATGCAAATGGATTTGAGTCTCCCTATCTTAGCTTGCCCAGACTTTGAAATCTTTTAAAGTAAACAACATATTTTTCTTAGGTTAGCTGGAGAATGAACTTAAAAACTTCACATGGAAAAACTGAGATATCATCTTTCAAAATGAACAAAATAATGGAGAGTGAAAAAAAATATCCTCATTTAACATGGTTTTGCTTAGAGTTGCCTTAAGAAATGAAGAACAGTTCTCCAAGCCCTTCACTGAAATACTATAATATAACTTGAGACACAAAACAGATCTTTGGTTTTTACTGAGCACAAGTTTTGTGACATGAATGTTTAATTTCATTAGAGGATGAGGATGAAAGTCAAAGAAAGAATTATAGCTGCATTAAATTTCAAAAGGAAATAAACCTCAGTCACTCTGCAGAAAGGAGAATATAGGACAGGAGAGCAAGGTATCTTTATTAAATTGGTGAAAGTACTTTGATATCCTAAGAAAAAGATGCTGAGAATTGGTATGAATAAGTAAAAGTAAGGGGAAACATAGTGGGACCATCATATCTCCAGCTCCAAGCAAACTATAAAAACAATCTGAAAAATACTAAATTATATAAAAAATAAGCAAGATAAAATCAACTGAGAGCAGGATTTAACTCTGGTATTTACATAGATTTAACACAGTCAAAATAATTATTATAAATCCAGCATAACGCAGAAATTATACATTCATTGAAATTTCTTCAATTAGATACGTTTTACAGCAAATGCACAGCAAGAGACAACACTTGTTAGTTCTAATACTAGAGGATATGCAAAATACAGGGTACAAACTGGGGAAATGAATGCAGTGATGGTCAAGATTTAACAGCTGGTAATTTCAGGGTAGTTGAAACTTTAATGTGGTCTGTTCTTCTGTCCTCAATGCTTTCTGAAAATCAGGTCCCCTCTGATGTTTTCTCAGAAACTGGGGCACACAGAGTAACTAGCAATTTGTTAAAACTGTGGCCTGAAAATACCTTCAGGAAATAGATAACTGCACAAAGTTTGATGAATATTTTGACTGACTCCTGTGAAAATGTTGGGCAGAGGCAGAATACAGTGGAATGTCCAACAATGAGTATTAACACGTAAGTCACACCTCCTCAAAAGGAAAACTAAAATGCAGCATCCTATCTGATAAAACTATGAAGAAAAAAATTCCAGCTTATTTATGAGATGAAGAAACAACCTCCCTGTGCATCAGAATAACCACCAGCAAGCAAACCCGTATCAGATGTATTGAATGTTTTGGGGAAGTACCAAACTAAAAGCCAGGAATGCCCAGTATCTTTCAGTGTGACAACCTAACCACGGTGCTGTGTGATGCTGACGAATTTCTCTCTGTCCATATTACCATAATACAATTAATACCAATAACACAGGATGCAGTGGTGCTTTAATTTCTTTGGGGCATTATAAAACTATAAAGTGCTACATGTTATATTTTTATTACTACTGTTACCACGCTCTTTATTTTTCAGCCAGAAAGCTGCAGGTAGAACTTTTTAACACACCTGTGTATAGGATATGCACAACAATCAAGACTGTTGTCCAGAAAAGGTAAGAAACAACTGTTCAAAGGTATTTGAGTATGGTCTGGAGAAAAGTTAAGACCAGAAAGAAAGTATAGAAGGCTCTATATTTGGGTCGACTCAAAATTTTCATTTTCATTTTTCCTTGCATCAAGTGTCTTTTACAGCCCATAGTCTGAACCTGTAGACATATGGGTGCCTACTCTCTAAATTAAAAGTCAGAAATTACTAGAGAGTATTCTGGAGAACATTTATCTCTCTACATATTTTCCAGACTTGTAATGAGTAATCTCATAAAGGAAATGCTCAGATGCTTTGACTTTTATTGCAAGGCAGCAGATCAGAAGAGAAAACGATTGTTCCAAGTGAGGTGAGCAAGGATCCAAATACACCTGAAAGAAACATCAATTGCTTTAAAAAACTGATGATACAATTTTATTTAAAATGCTTTGGAAATGGAAATAACACCTGCAATCCCCAACCTGGTTGTCCTCACGCAGTAATAGCAGGGCCTGTTTCACAGGTTTCTGTGACGGTTGGTGATGTGTCTTGTTAATCTTCCATAAAGAGTGACTTCAAGCTGACTTATATGGCTTGAAAGCCATTTAAAAACATATTTAAAAACCAGAAAGGTAAGCAGTGAGAATGTGAGTTTATTTAGCTTTCTATGAGCTTAAGGAGGTTTATAAATTGGTTTCATCTCATTTAGCAGCTTCATTAATACAATGGCAGAGCACGTTGTAAACAACATGCTAATCACATCACAAAATGCTAAAATGAGAGGCTCTGATGGCACTAATGAGAATGGAGATAGTATAAAAAAACCAAACCAAAACAAAAACCAGAGACAATGAAAGCAGTGTAAGAAAATACAAAAACAAGCTTTGAAAATTATTACGGGGAGAGTACAGGCAAAGCCAGTGAAGGGAGGGCGGAGCGGCGGAAGCGGGCGTGCCCAGGCAGCCCCGCAGGTGACACTAGACAGCGATTTGGAGGCGGTTTCACAACGTGATGCAGTAGCACAAAAAGGATGCAAAATTCAGGCTGCTGCTGTGGCATTTCTCATCTAATAGAGCAGAGAAAGACACTCCTGCTAGCTAAATCTGGCTCATTTTCACTCCCAGAAGACATGCAGCACGCTGGCATAGATTGAAATGAACTGAAATGAAGGGTAGAAAGAGAGAAAAGGTCTTAAAGGTTGCAAGGAGAACATTAAACTCTTAAGAGGTTTTGAAATTTCCCCTTCACAAATGTTACAAGAGGCAAAGTTTGGAAACATTAGATAAAACATGATGGAGGGAAATGAAGCAGGGTGTTGGCAACGGGTATATTTTTTGATTGAGTCAATTCATTCCAGCCAGAAACCATTCAAAGTCTCTTGCAGAAGAATGGTGGCAGATTAGAAATGGGTTGTCATTCTCTCTGCTAGTCCCACAGAGAAAAGCTTCATTTTGCAAAGGCCTTGTGCCAAATGACATCTCCATCAGTCACAACAAAAGAGTCAAGATCTGAAAGGAAAAGACAAGCAGCTTCTTTTCGGATGTATGTGCTCTCAATAATTCTTAAATTATTTCATGAACAATATTCATCATGAGGACCAGGGGCTCATTATCTGCATTTTTCACGAGAATTCTGACCAACATTTTAGTAATGTGTCATTCTGAAAACTGACACTCAAATCATATTAAATCATTTGAAGTGTAAAGCAGCAAACTTCGCTGTTTAGCAAAGAGCACCACCACCATTAGACTTTGGTACTCCCTCATCCTGCCAAAACTTCCTTTAAATTGTGTTGTCCCTGACTCTAATTCAACACTCTTCAGCTCTTCTCTTTCAACCAGTGATTCAGGTAATGGCTGCTACTGGCAAATATCTTGAGGACGGGCAATTTCTGACCTAGTTTCTAATAAATATAACAGCAGCTACCACAGCCCCAGTAGGGTTTGTGTGCACTTCTTCCTTAGTGCTGCTTTTGTTCTTTGAAACTTTGGAGTAGTCATGTTGTAATAAGAACCACTCCTCCTTATGCAGAGGGAGAACCGTAAAACTTCATTAATATTATTTTTTCCCTTTCTGAAGGGCTAAAACCAAAACAACATGCTTCTCATCCTTAATTTTATGCACTCAGATTTGAAAACGGTGACTCACCAGAGTTAAAAGGCAATGTAACTCTGTCTTTTGAGCCAAGATAGAAAGCCTCCTCTGCTGCATAAATCTTGGGATCCCACTAGAAAACAACATAAAAGGGGAAATGCTCAGTCCAGCTAGCATACAAAACAGTATCAGAGAATGCTCACATCACATATCTAGGATCCCTCACTCCTCAAAGCCTCCTCCTCTGGTGGTCTTCCATGACGTTTGAAATAAGCACATGAACTTGGCTCATCCCTGATTTGCAACCAGACTGCCTCCTGCATGGCACCTCCAGCTGCGGCTCGGCCCCAAACAGCAACTTCAGGACTCCACCCTGCCAGGCTGTGGCCCACTGGATTTCTTCTGTGCTCTGGTTTTGGGCTGTACAGAATGAGCTCTGCCCAAACACAGGAGCAGAAAGAACAGAGCTCTGGCACTGTGGGCAACAGCGTGGTCGTCTGAGACTGAAAGAGCACAAAGAGCCATCCCAGCTCCTGTCAGTTCCCTGATACCTGAGCAGGCACCCACGTGTTCACATACCTGCCTGCATGCACACACGTTGTGACAGCCATTCAAAGCTGGAAAAAAGGGTGACGAATGCGTTCTGATCTCTTTCCTCTCAAAAACAGGGCTATTTCATGCACTCTTCTATGCCCTGCCTTGGCAGAATCAATGGTAAGCATCATCCTGTTTATAAATAAAACCAAGATTATTTTCCTAATTACATTTACATCACTTTGGTTTTTAAATTTCCATCATAAAGAGTGCACATATTCTGCGATGACATCAAGGACTTTCTAATGACACAGAAAATAGGCAGATAACTTTGCAGCAATATTGACTTGCGATGCTTGTGTCCAATAAAAAAAGGTTTTTTTCATCAGGGCTCTGTATATAGGGGATTCCAAAACAAGACATGAAGCAACAAGAAATTGTTTATGAAATATAATTTTATATTAATAATTGGGGGGGAAAAGGCAAAAAGTAAACAAAAACAAATTTTAGTTCAAGATCTTTACTTCTAAGCTTTTCTGACACTAGCTCAGCCTCCCCCATTCTGCCTCTCCTTGCACTGAATTCTGCCTGATCACATGGCCACAAGTCAAAATGAGATCAAATGACGCAGAAAACTAAAATCGAACTTTAACCCCCACTTCTTCTCACCAGTTATTCCCCCCATGCCCTGGCAGGAAAAAAAAAAATTCAAATATGAAGCAGAAGTCCTTCCCCCACAAACAAAAACCAATCCAAACCAAAAAAAACCACCCCAGACAAATAGCAAAAATGTTTAATTTGACACAAAGACTTTCCTTTTTGCAGAGTTCTGCCAGGCAGATTATCTGCAACGAGAAGTAGAGCATTTAGAATGAAGAGCAGAAATAGAAATGTAGGCGT
Source organism: Machaerirhynchus nigripectus (assembly GCA_013397975.1). Lineage (NCBI taxonomy): Eukaryota > Metazoa > Chordata > Aves > Passeriformes > Dicruridae > Machaerirhynchus > Machaerirhynchus nigripectus. Next base: position 522,727 of record VZRQ01003281.1, on the reverse strand, counting down.
GGAGACTGCTAGCTCAGAAGAGTCTTTTGTCTGGCGATACTGTGACTAAAGATAATCTTTGTTTATCTTGTATGTTTAACTTGTGTCTTGTATACCCAAAGTGTTGGAAAAAAAATGTGGAATTACGAGTAACTGAACAAACCCATAACACAGGGTATAATTTCTAGGCATGGTGAAGGCAGGAAAAACAAACTCAGCAGTCATTATACTGTATTTATCCTTTTTTTTCTTTATAAGCACTCCCAGACTTGTGGCACAATAATGTTACAATTAAAGCATACTTTGACTAACAATTTCACAGCAGAATGGAACGAATTATGTGACATTACTAATACAGCAAAGAAGGGCTGCAATGCACCCTGGCTACGCAAGTACAGCTTACAGCTAGAACTTTACAGAGATGAAGGAGTAAGCTCAAGGCTGCCGAAAACTGAATAGGATTTAAGTATTTAGTGTCACCCAATCAGTGAAATATGATTAATGAGCCTGGAGGAGTACACTGCTTTTTAGTCTCCACAGCAAGGCGGACATAGGGGGAAATGTATTGGAGCTCTTCAGCGATAAAAGCCGCAGCAAAATTCTGCACAGTTAAACTACACGTTCAATTGCAGCTGCTTATTTCTCCTCTGTGTGATTAGAGCCTCCCATTTCCCTCATTACAGGCTTGATATTATTGAAGCAAAGCCAACAGCAAGTTAGCAAGCCAGCAGGGGATCAAATTGATTATACAGTTAGCTGTGGAAAAACTGAAATTCTTTATTAAGGGGAAATGAAATACAGTTAATTTATGCTTCAGCTGAACCCCTCCCACACTACACTTACTCTGCTGATACTCTGAGTTTTCTCTGAAGCAACAAGACAGCTGAGAAATTACAGAAGCTTTATTGATTAAAATAAGTCAGGCCTTCAGTATTTTTTTAAAGGACTTTTCTATTACTAATTATCATAACTCAGTATATAGGATGACATGACATTAAAGCCTAAAAGAAAGAAAGGTGGAAAGCATTTGGGTTTCAGTAGACTGGAAGATTTGCTATCTGTCTTTAGCTGGTGTTACAGAGGCAGTCCACAAGTAAATGTAAACATCACCTTATCAGTAAAGCAACAACTCAATTTTTGTGGTATTTCAGTTGTAAATCTCTTTCCCAACATGAAGAAAATAATCATTTGGGACCAGAAGTAATTTTTTGAGAATAAGAACAGGCCTGTTAGTTTATTTCTGACAAAGACAGACTGTGATATAAAGCTTGTTTCTAAAACGATACCCTTGCAGAAGACAGCACCACGCTTGCCCCATCCCAAGCAGTTATAGCCGAGCAGTTCAGATCTTCCCTACAGAGCTGAAAAGTGCTGAGAGCTCACGAGCAGAAAGTTCCCCCTGCCCCACAGCCCTTTGCTCTCCAGCCGCAAACATTTGTCCTTGGTAAAGCCCTGATAAATTGAGCTGTGGATGGGACTCTGCTGGGGAACGTCCCCTCTCCAAACAGCTGTCACCTCCCATTGCTCTCAGCAATGTGGTCCCAGACCACCGGCCACTCTCCCACAGACAGTCTCTGCTTCTTTTAATCTATTTTTCATTGTCTCTTTCCATCTCCTGTCAGGAAAAGGGATACATCCTCTTCAGAAGGCACCTTGGCTTCTGTCCCATGAGGCATGAAGGATGTTGTGACTTGTGGAAATTTAGCAACAGAGCCCACACAAGGGTCCCATGGAGGGAAATGCTTAATGAGACTGCTCTGCAGGAAGTGAAAATACCATACAATGCATTTTTAATAAATTTGTCAGGATTCACAGTTTTAATCGTTGTGGTTGACAAGATTTGCTAATCAAATTGCAAGAGGGAGCAGCCCTCTAATTGCTGGTCTCATCAGATAGACCTCCCTCTGTTTCTTTAGCCTTCTTTACGTTTCTGATGCTTTCTTCATGTTGCAACGTCCCTGTAATATGTTTTTTCTCCCAATCACTGATGAATGCTTTGAGATTTCTGCCTGGTTTTCAGATAAAACTTCTACTGATTTTCTATGCCTGTCAGTGTCTTTTTGGCTGAAAAGACTGTGCTGGTTTTGGCTGGGATAGAAGCAATTTTCTTCATAGTAGCTGGTTATGTCTGTGTTTCGGATTTGTGCTGGAAACTATTGATAACACAGAGATGTTTTAGCTGTTGCTTATCAGGGCTGCACAGAGTCAAGGCCTTTTCTGCTCCTTACCCCACCCCACCAGCGAGCAGCTGGGGGTGCCAAGGAGCTGGGAGGGGACACAGCTGGAACAGCTGACCACAACTGACCAAAGGGGTATTCCAGACCATATGGCATTGTGCTCAGTATACAAAATGAGAAGAAGGAGTAAGGTGGGGACATTGAAAGTAATGGTGTTTGCCTTCCCAAGTCATGTGTGATGGAGCTCTGCTTTCCTGGGGATGGCTGAACACCTGCCTGCCTGTGGGAAATGGTGAATTTATTCTTTGTTTTTCTTTGCTTGTGTGTGTTGCTTTTGCTTTACCCATTAAATGTCTTTATCTCAACCCTTGAGTCTTGTCACTTTTACCCTTCTGATTCTTTCCCTGATCCCACTGAGTGGAGTGAGTGAACGGCTGCATGGGACTTTGTTACCAGCTGGGGTTAAACCATGACAAATATTCAAGGGTCTTATTAGAATAAAAACAATCAAGCTTGATTTGCACTACCCACTTTAGCAATATTAATACTAAAAGAGAAGTAAAAATAAACATTATGCTTTTATTTCATCTTACTCTTGTCACCCAAGAACTGAATAAAATAAAAGTCTTCTTTTTTACTTTCTGCTATAATATCCACCGGCTGATCTGAGGAAGTGCTAATAAATGCAAGTGAAAGTTTGCACACAACTTAAAATGCAGAAGAGCTTATTTCACTGAAGGCTGCATGTTTACCAGGAAATGAGATGGTCTTAAATTGCCCTTGTGACTGCTTGAGACATAAACTCATTAAAGATACCATTGAAGTAATATGGAGGAGGAAATAAATTGTTTGAAAGGACAGTGCCAAGACTGGCAAATCTAAAATTTACTACACAGTCATACAGAAGCTATTTTGGGAGCCACAATCACCTCTTGGAAAAATAAACACATTTCCACAGAACAGCAATTCCGTGTGTTGCACTTGGCCATCTTGACTGAAGCCAGTAGGGTAATGACTTTTACAAGTGGCAGAAACCAGTCTCTTGGCAAAAACAATCCCTAACCTCATGAAATACAGAATATTTTGTTAAAAGGTAAACAAAATTGAAACATATTTTATATAAATATAGATATATATAATTGTTGTTTATGAGAAAACTTCTACTAGAAGACAGTAAGTCTATAGTACACAAACACTGACATAAAACAATCACAGACATAAAAACGCTGCTCTTATGCTGACAGGTGGTTTTCAAAAAGAAACAAAAAAAACTTGCTTCACAAACAATTCAGTGAGTCGGATTTCCAAGAAAGTCTCTGTGCCATTCTGAACAAGTTATTTCCTGGTTAATAGCAGCTATCTATTTCAAACAGTGTTATTTATATGATACAAAAAGCACCATAGGGAAACCAATCACCTAAACCCCCTGGACACATTGTAGCTGTGACTGGGATGTAACCAGAAAGCATCCAGAAAGTTGTGTGTGCATGTGTATATACATCTGTACACACATATTTGCGCTGCATGCAGTCCTTTCATGGGCTTTTGTCCTATATTTTGATGTTTCATTTTGCTTTTTTCTTTGCTATGTGACTGGTTTTTACATTTATATATAAAAAAAAATATAAAATTTGAAATTATATATAAATATATATATAAAAAAGATATAAATCAAAAATTTCCATTTTGCATAGGGAGCATGGCAAAAGACTATAAAGACCTAGGGGTCTTCTCAGTAACCTAACGTAAGGATTCCTGTTGTGAAAATCAGTCCTCACACAGCCATGGGGCCTCTTCAGCTAAGTGGTGTCATCTTAAGGCAAGGGCTCGAATTATAGAGCCTGAGCACTGATTTGGACAGCCCCCATTATTTGCAATACAGCTGCCAGACACAGTAACTACTATGCGACTTCATGGTATATGACCAAAAAAAACCTCACCATGGCACAAAAAAGCACAAGGGACACAGCTTTTGTGTTTGGGCCAGTTGTTTTTCTGGGGATAGAGCTGCATACATGTTGGAGAATTGTATCACTAAATGGATCTGTCCATGTGCAACAAATCTGACACCTTCATCTTCAGCACAATAAAGACAACCTGATCCACTCATAGTGCACATGTCATTTAACCATCCCTCGACTGTGGACAAGAATTTGCAAGTCTGAGGTCTCTAAATTCCTTTAGGCGATCCTGTTACTGGTCTCAAATACAATTCATATATTTGAAGGTGGAAAAAAATTCTTCTGTACAGTAGGCAACAAAGAAAAGTGGTTGATGGCATATACCAAGTGAATGGCACATCCAGAGCCTGTCCTAGCCAAATGCTCTGTGTTTTACACAGTATTGTTTCCTAATACTTTCACAGTTGCTTGTAATGCTTTTCAGCTAATAAGCTCCAAATGCTTTTCAAAGATTCAGACATTTCAAAAAATCATTAATGTTTTTGAGTGCATTTTTCTGTGAAGCCAAGCTGAAATCCTAAAAGGAACATTTAAGAAGATGGCTTGGCGGTGAGTGCAACAAACAGGCATCTTAAAAGCAGCTGACATCAAGAAGAGTGGCAAAAATCAAGGCACTCAAAGGTCCTCTGTGAGTTTCAGAAATCTGTGGCCTGTGAGTCCTGTTTCCTGCGTCTTTAAGACATAACATATCATTGTTCTGCATCAGAGAGCATCCGTCTGTAGCTGGGAGCAATACGCATCACTGATACCAACCACTGCTTTGCCAGGTGTAAAAAACCTGGAGTTAACTAATTTTATCCCTAGGTCACTCTGTGAGTCAGTTACAGTGCAGAGGAGAGCTGCCTTTCCATCACCTTGCTGACAGTTAGATGCTCAACAGATGCAAAGCACTCATCTTTCTCACTACCAAAATTGAAACTCCTTAACACGGAATTTCCTTGCTGTAATAAAAGTGAGTGGGTTTTTTTTTTTCTCAGTTTACTAGAGTTTGAAAGGTTGTGTAAGTCTACTTTTATTAATGTTCTTGACATCATCTGGAACATAAGCACAATATCAACACAAACGAAAAGGATTCTGAGAAGAGAGAGAGAGATGGAGAATAATGCTTTACGATTGTAACACTATTGTATTAACATCACCTCTTCAGTGAGGCTGGTGCACTGCACAGGAATCTGGGCTGTTTTGCTGTAAGTGGAAAGTTACTTAAGTAGGGTGTCTCTGCAGAGATGAAGGATGCAGCAAAGAGGTGGAGATTTAAAAAACCAGATTTGGTTCTCAGAAAGAATGCAGCAACAGAAGGACAGGTATAGGAATTTGAAGACTTTTTTCTTAGCTGCTACGTTTTTGTAGTTTTCTACCCTGTACAGAATAAACTCTTCAGCATGTAAAGCCCTAAAGACCTGGGAAACCCTAGAAAACTGGGAAACAACAACAACAAAAAAACCCAACAAAACACAAACCCAAATCATCTGAAGCAGTAGAGCTGTGCTGATTCACTTGGAATCCTAGGTAATACAACCCACCAAATCTAAGATCTTTTATTGGGACTCAGAAGGGAAACAAAGAAAAGTAAAAGGAAAACCAAGGGAAAGAAGTAAGTTTGATGCAGTGATAAAACACAGGTCTTCGTTAAATTCCCAGATCTGCTCTGGGCTAGCTGTATTTTGAGGTACTATAGGTTCCTCAAGGATGGAAGAGGTATTATCTCCAAGCCAATGGGGGCATTATGAATTTTAATGATGGCTCTTCCATTGCTGTAAATGTACAAAGTGGGAACATGGGGAATTGGAACAAGAAGAAAACAAGTAAAACTGTTTAACATTCATACAATTTCTATAAGCTTTTGCTTGCCTAGGACTAGAGACCAACAGAGAGCAACTCTGTTCAGCCTGTTTTTGAACAGCAACTGGAGATGAGATAGGATAGTCACAGCATTAAAGCATCCAGCTGACACTTGAACAACATGTCTAAAATGAGCATATCCAGAAGCACCTAGTGGCTGAGGAAAAAAATTCCCCGCTTTTGCATTACAAGCCCTATTTTTAGATCACTGGTATTTTAAAATAAGGTTTTCAAGAAGAGTGTTTTTTGAAAAACAGACAGAATTTACAGAACAAGACCAAAATGTGAAGTGCTGGATGACTGTGGGTGAAGGGAAAGACTTTGGCACAGGCTTCTCAGCAAGACAACCTAGCCCAGACTCCTGGCCAGGCTCCAGCTTTGGAAGCTGTCCTCAGACTCCTCCGAGATGACTATCGGCTCCTCTTCCTGCTCAAAGCTGTTGAGCAATAAAGCTCTGAGTTGTCAAACTGATACTGCTCTTTCAAGCAGAAGTGCTGTGATTCAGTCATCGGTGAAATAACCCTCCTGATTTTGAAACTCCCAGAGCAGCTCTGGAAGTAAAAATGTAATTATAAATGCAATGATTTTGTTTTGCTAAGCTTTTTGGTGAATATTGGTTTGTTATTGTCTTTACTTTTGTGATCTTTCATTAGTAACGACTGATCACGTGACACTGGGAATCTTTCACTACAAACAGGAATAAGGCTGTGTGCTTCACAGCTACGTTTTGGGAGCATGAGAAATAGTTTGAAAAATGGCTTTATTCCTTCTCCATGTCATCTCAGTAAAGCAAGAGGAAACAGAATGTCCAAGCACAACAGAAGCACTTAAATTCATGAGAGTGGCAAAGCCAAACTTGAAAGATCCCTCCTTCCCCCATGGAAGCACTGCTCTCATCATGCTAACATTTCGTCAGCATCCCCAGAAGTGAACCAGGATGTCCTCTGAGTACTGAAACTAACTCTCTTGCCTATCAGCCACTTTTTTTCCTTTTTTGTTGTTTTGGCATGTGGTTTTTGTTTTGTTCTATTTTTTTAAATTTTGGTTGGTTTGGTTAAATTGGTGTAGTTTTTTTTTTTTTGTTGTTGGGTTTTTTTTGTGCGATTTTTTTTCTTTTGTGTTTGCTTTCCAGGAAGATCAAAACTTTCAACCTAAAATGTTTTGTTTTCCACACCAAATTAAAACTTCTGGTCACCAGCACTTGTATCTCAGCACTGATTTCTTCTGGCTTTCTTTTTGATTATTTCACTAGAATGTATTTCCCCTGCATAACATTTCTTGATTTGCTAAAACATTTCGAAGCATTACTCCTTTCCGTGTTCTCCAAGTGATGGTGTCAGGAGTGTTCTAGCAGTGTGTTTGTGAATCAAAACTGGTATTTTATAGAGGAAAAAAAACCAAAACCCAAAAAACCAGGAAAGATCTAGCTTGCCTCTAACGTTCTTAAAACTAGCATATTCATACAGCCAAGATGACAGCAACAGGAGATGTGCCCCTATTGTCTTTTTCTCCCCACCACTGCCTTTGCTACAAGAATGAAAGCCACATTATTGCACCTGCAACAATATCAAAGTGCCAGAGGACACAGTTCCCCTGGTCCAGTGGTGCTGGAGGGAATCTGGAGGGAAGCACCATCCCTGGGGGTATAGAAGAGTCCCTTAAGAGACATGGTTTAGTGATGGGTTTGGCAGTGTTGGGTTAATGGTTGGACTTAATCTTAAAAGTCTTTCCCAGCCTAAATGTTTCTATATATCTGTTTTTGAATTAAACATCTATTTCTTAAGTATCCGAGCATCCTTGAGAAATGAGACAGAGAAAAACAATTAATCATCCAAACAGCTAGAAATAGATAAAAAACTAGATTTTATACAAAGGGGTTTCTGACTAAGGCCAAGTTTTCTATGTAAAGAAAAGCAGATCAAAACTACCCAGTCTTTCTGATCTAAAGCACATTTCTGGTTGTATTACAAAAATTTCTTCTTTGGGATACACCCATTGGGAAGTTCCAGCACTTTTTGTCATGTTGGCTGTCAAAAATGCATGGAGCTTTGTTGGTGGGAAGGATGATTTTCTGTTTCCAGGCTCAGACTCTATTACAGCTTAGATCAAACCCTGTAATAAAACCCTTTAACAACCGCCAATTCTATCATATGCAAATACTTAAACTTCTACTGAATCCCCCAGCCTAATCGACCATCTACAGCCTTACTTACCCCGAGAATATTGCCAGAGGTACATTTGTTCCTCATCATTTCACATTCTAGGCATGGACACAATGTAAAGTTCAGTTGTGTTCGTCTCATAGCAGGAAAAGAACTGCCATAACATACAAGCTCAGAAAAAAATAATTTGGGTATGCTGATATTGTCTGAAAAATGAGTTTTAAACTAACAGAGCCTCATGGTTTTGCTTGACAACCCCTGTGAAAGCTTGGAAAGAGTGTGGAGCACTAATAGATGCAATTTTAAAAACCCAGAAAATAACCCCCCCAGACCAAGCTGACCGTGGCCCTTCCCTTTGCCCCCTCCGAAAAAAGCCACAACATCCTCCAGAGGAAAAGGGCACTGCTGGGTGTCCAGAGGCTGCACCAGGCTAGCAGGGGCTGCTGCAGCTATGCTACTGCCAAATGCATGTCATTTCTCATTTTTGCCAGAGAAGAGAACCCATGAACAGTGACAAGGCTGCCATTAAGAGTGTGATGTCTCTGCATTACAGACCAGCTCTCTAGTCTTCCATGAAAAGGAAGATACGTAAAAAAACCCCACCAAGCGAGATCTATTGCATGAAAACAAAATGCGAAATGGCATATAAGGAAAAAGAAAACAGAAGAATGGCAGTGTCTTTCATTTATAACACCACCTTTAAACTTTATTTTAGCCTTATACTTTTTGGTAAAGCAAGAAAGCTCACATGGACTCCAGGTGGAGCTGGGATGAGTGCATATTGATGTAAGAGTTTTCTGTTAAACCATGTCACTAACTAATGACAGATCACTGAGGTTTTTTTTAACTAAGTGGCTAGATAAGGAGGCAGCACACAGTCTTCTAACCCAGGTCTGTATCCACAGTGTGGATACACGCAGCAGCCTACGAATACCTACAAATCAGAATTCTTAGCAGTGACTTGAGGCTGCTTCCCAGTCTCAGGCTGACTTACACTCTTAGCCCTTAGAACTCTTCTCCTCCAGGGAGCCACTCCCTTGCCCGAAGGAGACCAGGACACCAGCCTTCCCTATCAGGTTCTCACCCCAGCACCTCAAGCTGAACTGCAGAAGTCTTCACATCCATAGCACTTCCCTGGCCAGCCATCAATCCTTGCTCCTCGCCCCTCCTTTCTGCACTGCTCTCACTTTTTCACTTTCAAGCTGTCTCCAGCAGTCCCCCAAAACAACCAGGCACTTCCAATGTGCTCCTCCCATTTTCCTTGTTTTATGACTGCTCTTGCACAATCAGATGTAATGTTCTTTAGCTTGTAGCTGGTGGAGCCTGTAGCCAGACCTCCTTCGTAGCCCTTTTGGCGTCCCCTCTGCAAGTGCTTGTATCCCAGCTCAGGAATCACCTAATAAAGTGGCCAGTGTCCACGACAAACTCTTAAATAGATTAAATGGAATATTTTGGTAGGGGCAGGGAAGGGGGAACCCCCCAAAAGAAAGAAGGAAAAAAATGCACCAGCAGCCTGCAGGAGCACAAGACAGTCATTTGCTTTCTGAACTCATTTGCTGCTGGGTAAATTATGAAATAAAATAAAATAAAATTGTATTTCAGATTGCTGCCTCCAAGGGAGCAGAATGGAATCAGAGAGGAAAGCGTAGCTCTGGAGAATCAGGAGATGTGGCTGCAGTTCTCAGTTCTGCTAGAGAAATCCTCTGGCAGAAGCGCAGTCTCAGGCAGGCTGTAGGCTCGGCATTACGTACCCAGGGTTCGGTGGATTCACTCTGCTCAAAACCCCTCTGCCATTTTCAGGTGAAAGTTGATGTAGCTGGAGGTTCATAATTACCTGTGTTCTGCTTTATCTTTTCTACTTACTTTCTTTTAATCATGCACTTCACCAAGAGACATAAAAAAATCAGAAAGAACAGTGCTAAGAACGGAAAATATAGACTTTTAATCTTGTAAATAGGTGCTAAGCCTTGCTAGGGACTGCAGCGTTCCCAGTGTAGATAAGCATCGCTCCCTCGTGTGGTTATAACTCACTATTGCTAATTTAGCGGCACTGCAGATCTTTGCATGAAAATTCAGGGAAGAAAGGATTGTTTGCCTGGATTTGCATCTCAATACACAGCCACACGCATTCACGCATGCAAAAGTATGAGTAAAATAACACACCTTGCACAGAGCTCACTCTGAACAGACAATTTCACCTTGTATCTGTGTTAAAAGGCTAAAAAAATAATCTCCCTCAAAAGGCTGATAAAAACAGCAAAGAAAACTGGGATCTGATATGGAGAAATCTACGGCTCCTTACAAAAGAGGCTGTAAGGAATTGAGTTTTCATTATGCAAACACTGATTGAATTGTTGCTCTCTAGATAACCAATAGTTAAACCCACAGAGTAGGTTGAAAACTAAAGATGTGAAACTACTAGATCCCTTCACAGGATTAACACACACCCTTAAATATCTTCTCAGAGTGTGCAGAATCCTATATAGGACTTTCTGTGAGCATTCAGAGAGTCCACAGACCTCATCAATTTACCTGTTAATTCACACCTGAATGGCATTTATGAGTCCAACATACAGTGTAATGACTGAGTCCCTTACTGCACGTAAGTAGACAAGAGATGTGTTATCAATGCTGTTCAGCAGAGCTGTACCAAGGCACCCTAATGCCTCAGAGCCCCCTCCCTTGCCCTGGTTTCCAGCTTGATAGCACAACAGAGGATGTCTCTCATTTTGTCTCTATGCAGTGGACCCTTCTCATGCAGCTTAGCACAATAAGCTTGCATAAACAGGTCCCTATAGAAAAAACCCAAAAAACCCCAGTACTACTTCCAGTCAAGCTGCAATTTAATCAAGAGAACAATGAATTATTTTCTGTGCTTTAATTGCTAGCAAATCACAATTCATTTAAAAAGCCAAGTATATTAGGAGGTGTACATGAAATATCATCGTGCAATAAATTCCTCCCCAAAAACATTGGAGAGTGAAGATGGGAATAGAAGACTGAAATTGTTGACAATTGTATTCTCTTAACTCAATAGCAAGATATTTGAATAAGAAAGCATGATTCCATTATATAGTATGAGTAAATATGCTTATTCACAGGAGTAACATCTAACTCAGGTATTTCCAGCTGATATCAGGAAATGTTTAAATTTATCTAAAATACATAGCTACTGTTATGTGTTGCAAAGAACGGCTGGAGATCAAGAATTAAAATACCTTGAACACAGGACATACAATGTCATTTAATCCCAGGCAAAAAAAGGATATATGCTCTCTGGGACTTTTCCACTCCACTTCTTCAAAATGTTTGTTGTATTCAAGGTGTGACTGTCCTTGAAAGCAAAAAATAAAGAGAGCATAAATGTGATATTTTGGGAACAAACTGCATCTACATATGTCTGTGCTTTCCAGGAACTTGCAGCTGCTATTTTCCCCTCCGTAGTGACTGTGGTCACTCTTTCTTATAAGAAAACTAGACCCATCCCTACAGGAGTTTCCCCTTAAGCAGCCTCCCCACCCTCCCCCATCCTTCAGGAACCATAATTCAAGCTTAAATACTTTGGAAAGAAATTCATTTTCCTGCAGCATAGGAAGACTGATGCACAAACATTAGAGCAATCTAATTTTAGATCATTCAGACAATACGCTGGATCCTTACGCGCATTTATTTAAGGCTATTTATAGTCCTCCAGACACTGCTGGAAGTATAGTCATCCATTGTGGAGCTACTCTGCTGTGCCCCGGTTTGGGAGGGAGGAAGGGAGGGAGGGACGGAGGAGGCAATCAAGAGTCTGATTGTTCTGGGGAACACAGGTATAGAGGTGTTGGATGAAATGTTCATTTGCAGGCTGAACAGAGATCAAAAGTTCTGGCCGCTTAGCAACTCTGCTGCTGCCAAGAACTGTAGGGGCACTGGAGAACTTGGAAGTCCCAACCCGCACCAAATTACAGGCCCAGATACAAGTGCTGCTCATAGCTGCAGGCACAGAAAAGGGACCGTGTGCCAGAGCGGGGGGAAAAAGCCTTGAAAAAGTTTTTAGTCCTCTGGGGGCATTTTTGGAGTAGAATAAATAGCTATACTGTACCTCAGAGCCTGAGTGCTGGAGTTAGCAGCTCCCTCGAAGGCATGTGACTTGCAGAACAAAGTTCTTCTTTTTGTTGTAGGCACTTGCAAGTTCATCTGAACACTGGCACCACACAGCCTCTAGGTCTTGGTTATTAAAATACCTCTCAAATCCCAACCTTCTTCAGTTCTTCTTTTTAGTTAATCTTTAAAAAAAAAACACAACCAAAAAAACCCAACATGTCTTCTAGGCTCAAATGAATTTTAACAACACATTAAGGCAACATTTCCAATGCACACTTCCAGTGGTTGAACTGTAATTCATACTCCATGGTGTCACGAAAGCCTTTAGACCATTAGCTCTGGTTCTCCTGCTGTAAGATTAGAACATACTTCTCCAGTTTGCCCTGTGTGATACACAGATCATCTTTTATCACATTTAGATGCAAGTCCTGGGGCCACTAGCTATTCTAGAGCAGACGTGCTATTTTAACTCACAGTGTCATTCAGATATCCAGGTCAAAGGACTCCCACTTGAAATGTGGCAAATCCATGGCAAAAATATGAAAATCCAAAGCATTACAGCACAACATCTTGTTTTCATCACAGTAGGTCTTGAGTAGGAAAATCTGCTTTTGAAATAATTGGCGATTTTTGACAACCTTCCCCATGAATCTGACCATACAGAACCCAAGGCCATTCTCCTATCAAGCAGCCACTGCAAGGCACAGCAGATAAAGTACATTTGTAGGTCACAGATCCTTAAGTCAGTGTCCTAGTATCTATGTGAGCTAAATATGATCCACTATTTAAAGAGAAGCAGGTAGTAAGTTTAAAATCACTATTCCAAGGCTCATAAAAAGACTGAGATCTTTGCTCTTAGATTTAAATCTGCTCTTGGAAGTATTAGCCATCTGATGTTGGCATGATCAAACCATACTGCTTGGGGCTCCAAAAGATAGTTCTTCAGTAGAAGAAAACAACTTTGCATTTTATGAAATTGCCACGGACAAAGATGAGCAACGAGTAAAATGGGAAAAGGGCAAAACAAACCAGCATAATAAGGTAGCTCTGTCTTGAAGATTTTTGTTTCTAAAAATTATGTATTGTAGATTAGTTATGATCCTTTGAGAACTAGCTGATCTTCAAAGAAATCTAAGCTACTCCCAGCAATGAGGGCGTGCCAGCAGTGCTCCTGCCAAATGGGGTTAATTGGTTATGCTGCCTTCTTTCAAGACCTCATGTTCCCAGACCTTCAAAACGTCCAGTGCGATTGAAGTATTGCAGAACTAAGGTATTAAAGCTGGTTTTGCTTGCATATAAATGGTACTGTCAAAGAGTATTTTCCCAAATAATCTGAAAAATGTTTTGATAGCATCAACAAGATCAACAACAGAGAACAACCGTGGCACTACAAACAGAACCAACAGACCACTAGAGAGTGAGCATGGCCGAGGAAGACCAGGCTGCATTCAAAATAAAGTCTTTCACTTCTGTGTTGGCAAGTTACTCTTTATTTTCCTTGTGAGGAACTATTGTATCACTAATCAATTAATATCCCAGCATTCTAGGAATAAGGTTATGCAACTCAACTGACATGTAAACACCTGCAGCTAAGATTGGATGCTATCCAGAGGGACCTGGACAACCTTGAGAAGTGAGCCCACGGGAGTCTCATGAGGTTTAACAAGACCGAGTGCGAAGTGCTGCACCTGGGTCGGGGCAACAGCCAGTCTCATTACAGGTCAAGAGCAGTCCTGCTGAGAAGGACTTGGGGGTGCTGGTGGGTGAGAGGCTGGACATGACCCAGCAATGTGCATGTGCAGCCCAGAAAGCCAAAAATGTCCTGGGCTGCCTCCAAAGCAGCATGGCCAGCAGGGTGAGGGACGGGATTCTGCCCCTCTACTCAGCTCTGGTGAGACCCCACCTGCAGTGCCACATCCAGCTCTGAGGTCCTCAGCACAGATAGGATATCAACCTGTTGCAGTGAGGCCAGAGGAGGCCACCAAGATGATTAGAGGGAATCTCTAATGAGGAAAGGCTGAGACAACTGGGATTGTTCAGCCTGGAAAACAGACAGCTTAGGGGTGATCTAACTGGGGCCTTCCAGTACCTGAAGGGAGCCTGTGAGAAAGCTGGAGAGGCACTTTTTAAGAGCATGTGGTGACAGGACAAGGGGGGATGGATTCAAACTGAAAGACAGTAGGTTTAGACGAGATATTAGAAAGAAATTCTTTACTGTGAGGGTGGTGGGGCACTGGAAGAGTTGCCCAGAGAAGTTGTGGATGCTCCATCTCTGGACATGTTCAAGAGCAGGCTAGATGGGGCTCTGAGCAACCTGCTCTAGTAGAAGGTGTCCCTGCCCATGGCAAGGGGGTTAGACCTTTAAGGTCTCTTCCAGCCCAAACCATTCTGTGATTCTATGATGTGAAATGTGTATCAGAAAAAAGTGGTTCAAGATAGAAAAAATTCAAATCTAGAAGTGAATGAACTGTTAGGATATACTTCCCAATAAACATAACATATAAGGTAAAAAATTAAGCATTTAGGTGAACTAGAAAAGGTACATAAAAGATAGCACAGATAATCACATGTACAGAACAATTTCTGCACAAGAAAATACTAAATAGACAGGAAACCCTCAAGCTTGAAAAAGAGAGGTCTATAAAATCAAGCATAATACGAGAGAGATGGAGAGGGAATGACTATTCACTACTTGAGACTCACACAAGGAAATCATCAGGTTTAAAGCACAAGCCACAGGAAATATTTTTTCCAAACAAGGCATAGTTAAATTGTGTAACTTACTGAGTGTTGTGGATGCCAAGTATTTAAATGGGTTCAAGAGGGATCATACAAATGCATGTAGAATATTTCTATTGGTGGCTATAAAAAATTAAAAGAAAAAAACCCTTACAATTCCAATGCACCAGATGCTTCAGAAGCCTGTAAAGTGATAACTGCCAGAAACTGGGGAGATGAAACAGGAGGACACTTCTCACAGTTTTGCATCCCTTCCCTAAAGGGCCACGAGTGCCAGACACTGCAGCACGTGGTCTGGGTTTGTCCAGGATAGCAGCCCTTTGCAGAGAAGCCTTACAGCTGTGGAGACGAGAAGTCTGCCAGGCTTCCCTGTAAGAGGAACCTCCAGGGTTAATCACAGTTTCTCCGGCCTTCCCTGCAGCTCATTCTCATGATTTCTCTGACTTGTGGGGCAGAGAAGGGGAAGAGGGGAGGGTGAGAGAGCAGAAGCAGTGTCAAGAGAACTATGGCACTATTCATGTTGCCTCTAGAAAATACACCATTTCCTCCACCTTCTAAAAAATTTTCCTCCAGAAAGCTTCTGAGAGTTTTCTTGACAACACAGACAGTTTACAACATCTGAACGTTTTTTTATGGCATGCTATGAACAAAACTTAAATACCAGTGCCAAGAATTAGAATGATTTACATCATTCTCTCCAGGGTGGGGCACACTCTATTCTCTACTCAGAGGCTCCTAATGTCCCCCATGCTGCTGAGCTGTGTTTATTACTATAAATTAAGAGGTTTCCATTTCAAATCTCTGAAGCTCTTGAAGCAGGGCAGGCTTGGAGGTGGGGAACTGGGGGTAGGTATTCAAATCCTGAAGGAATCAACTGCTTCCAGTGCAATCTCAGCTCCTGGCTCCTGCTGCATTCCTGCAGGTCTCAGTGCAGCCATTCATCTCCAAAGTGATAGCCGGAGCAGGAAGAGAGTGCTCGACCTTGTACCTTCTTAGTGTAAGCGTTGCAAATCTTTGGATATTTTCAACTGCATTTCCATGGATGTGCAGCCACACGAATTGATGCTTCACACACCGTCTGCCTCAGAGGGCAGCGTGGCAACACCAAGCCAACAATTAGGCCAGTCAGACACCCAACCCACCGCCACCAGTTTAATGAATTACAAAACAAAGCATGTTCACCGTTCATAACATGATTCATTTAGTTTGCCATCTCTTACCAGGACTACCCAAATCCAGATGTTCAGGTAAATTTTGCCTAGACTCCACCAAAGTCCCAGGACATTCCTGAAGGAAAGCCATTATTTCATATTATTTTTCCTGAGACAGAGTTCCCTGCACTGCTTTTCGGCAGCAAAAGCAATTCTACCACGACCCAGAACAGCTAGAGCCAATGCAGGATGATTTTTTTTCTGGGCAAACTAGGGTAAAATTACCCCAAAGACACCTACAAAAATTAGTGGACTACACTCTTTTCCAATGTCACACCAAAACACTTTTTTCTCTATATAAAAGGGGGAATGTGTTAAAGAAAAAACTACTTCCTTACTATTGTAAAAGAAATCTGTGAGCTGCAACTTTTAACTTGTATTTACTGAGAAGTTGGTTTAACTATTGCAGGCTAAGTTTTCATACTGATTTACATCATACTCCTGCAGCTTCTAAAGGGAGATGTCCAAAAGCAATGCTCCCACCAAACAAGGGTCTCCTACTAGCAGATAAAAGCTGAAATTTCAGTGCAGGAAAACAATTTCATAAGCCTTTCTAACAACTAACTTCATTCTGAAAGCAGTAAAAATTGGTGGAAATAAAGAGAGCAGGTTTTGTGTGTTTTCTCCCACCACAAGGATTACGCAATGCAAGCAGCATCTCCCACAGCACTGTGTGCTTGCCTACAAAACTGATCTCAGACAGCAGATGCAATCTGAGGCTCACTTTGCACTCTCAGTGCTGCTTTTGATCAAAGGTGTTGCACTTTTGGGCTAAGATGAAAGCTTTAACACTGGACAGGTCTACATCCTGTTCTCTCAACCAGAAGTGAGGAAGTAGATTCTCGCCCAATAAGGACACCTTCCAAGCCCTGCAGAATAAAACATTGGTTTTATTACTATGTCAAAACTGCAAGGAGATTGGTCTAATTTATTTCAATGCTCTGTTTTCTGAGTTACAGCAGAAATGCTTCTTAAAAGACAAAAAGTAATTGTCGCTGAAAGTGCAGCAAAAAAGTGGACTTTTAGAGATATTCTTGCTGGCTACCAGTCACCCAGAGTCAAACGCAGCTGTCACAGACTTTGGTGGCCTCTAGTGGCTGCTTTGTCCACATCCCAAACTCATCACATGACTTCTAAGACTGCATCAGCTCCACTTCCCATCCGTACTTGCTGGATCACTCCACAGCTGGCATCAGAGTGAGAGGATGATAGTGAGAGGTGCAGTGGGGGAAAGATAAGGTAGGAGTTGTTACAATCATCTTAGATGCCACGTACCCATCAACATCTACCTCTCCTCACCACCTACAGCAGATTTCCTGTCACCTGGCAGGTATAAACAGTGGCAATGTAGCTCTGGTTCTTGCAATTATGTGTTTTCCATTGTTTTTCTAACACAGTTTCTTTTTAAGCCACAGTTTAAGCTATGATGTCTAACAATGAAGTCAAGAACAAGATGTCTTCATGAAAGACTAATCTTCGGTTAACATTGTCTTTCGATTACTCTGAGGATTTAAAAGTTACAAATGCAGGTTTTTAAGAATGATTTAAGTAGTTCCAACAGTTCTGCAAAAGCAACAATCTGATGTATCTTGAACTGAACACAGAGCTCAGGGGAGCTGTAGACATCCCCTCTATAATGTATCAAATGAAACCTGATGGAAAGTAACAGTCACGGTAAAAGTTTCCCAAAAACAGTCTAGCTTTCTCTAAGTTAGGTACAGTTCTCAGATCCCACCACATTGCCTAGATCACCAGCAGAGCAGTGTGGAGGCTCTGATTGAGATTGGATGCAATTTTGCTCTTCTGTATCAGAGAAGCTGAAGTCTACAAAGGCTGTAAAAGTTGTTCCGCTGAAGAGTGGAGACACCGGAGTAGCAAGTTCCCAGGCCACACCAGACACTGCCCAGCACAGCTCTTGGTGTTCATGGTTACTCTCTCAAGCTGGAACGTGCTACTCGAAGGATACAAAATGCTGCACAAACTTTACAGCAAACAAGCCCCACTCTCCAAAGAGGGAGGGCCAATGCAGTTTCTCAAGCTGACAAGTGAGAAACTCAGTCCTGAACTCCTGATAATTTCGTGCAAATTCCAGCTCCAGCCTGACTTACAAGCCATTCCTCTTCAGCCTAAGCAGATTTCCTGTCTCTGTGTTCACTGGTTCAAGTGAATATCCCCAAAAAACTCACTGTATTTGCCTTTGAGCCGCATCTCCCTGATGCTGCTGGACTGTAAGAAAGGCCAGAAGCAAATTAAATGCCTCCATTTTTGTAACAGACTATTCAAGCACAGTTTTAATTCGATACTCTTTATTATGATATCCAGGAAAACAATAACAAGGTGATTGCTTATTACAGCTTCCACAGACTGGGGCTCCAGACCTTATTGTCCTGGGTCACACACGCGCACACACACACACGCACGAAAGACAACCCTTGCCACGAGAACTTACAATCTACATAAACAAAAACAAAGATAATGATTAATCAAGAAACAAAGAGGAGGAATCACCTGCGTGAGAACATGAGTTAAGTTTTGGTTTGGTTTCTAGTCTGGAGTTCAAGAGTTGAAATTCCTACCCTGTTACAGTATTCTTATTACCATGGGCTGAATTTTTACCTGTTGATTACAATGCAAGACATAGTCTTCAACATTTAAAACCAATATAAGGAGACACAAAGCTCTAGACCATAATTTTTCAAGTGGAATACAGCAAAACTACAGTCTAGAGATTCAGAGATCTTGGGTGCTCAGTTTCCTAAATGAGAAACGCAGTGAGAGTGAACTGCAATATGCAAAGCAAAACCATTCAGGAATATCAATTTCTGCTAAACCAGACTGACTAACACAATTTTTTTCAGTTCAGTATATCAAATTGCCTAACGCTCTTGTGTGTGGCATGAAGAAGTAACAACTGTGTTGTGCTGAACGACAATGCTGAATGACCTTCAATGTTAACCACAATAAATACGGACAAAGAATGAATACTGAAACGCTATTGAATTATAAAGCTACCCTTTAGCTGCTCAGATTCTGCAAAAAGTTTCAAATACAAAAAGAAGGAAAAGGAGCTGTCATTTCTGGCACTCACATCACAAACTTGCCATCCTTGAGCTGTATAAAACTAAAGTATTTGCAGAAACCTAAAACAAAAGTGACAGGACACACAGAAAGAGATCAAGAGCAAGTGTATTGGATTCAAAACTAGGCCGTATGATTTTTTTTTTTTTAACCAGAAATAAGAGTTGTTGCCTTTTGAATTGGCAACATCAAAAGAACTTCTATAAAAGGCAGAAAGCAGCCAGCCTACTGCTTCTGCAGCCCAGCACTCCTCACCCATTGCTCACCAAAGGGAATGAACAGTGGCAGATGCCAACAGCAGCCCATTTCACCCACAGTGTGGATGGGAGCCCTAAGTTGTGTTGCAATTTATTCATCCTAAAGGGTTTCACTTCTCATTAAGGAGGTTCTGATGACACTCAACATATTGATGTGCTTATTTCTTGCATGTCTGATCCAGAAACACTCCAGCACTGATCCTATTTTAGTTCTGAAGAGCACACAAAATTCCTTAATGCATACAAATTTAGGGTTATCAGATCCAAAACTGAGTAGTTCAGGGAGCAGTGTGAGTGAAGAGGGGATACTCACCAGACATCCACAACAGCCCACAGTATATAAAACAACCCCACCAACAAACCAATAACCATGGGCTAATCCAGTGCTCTAAAGATAATCCACAGCTCACAATGTAAGAGATTCAAACACGATGAACAGATGATAACTGACGTCAGTCCTTTGAAGTATTTTTCTTTTTAAAGGATCTTCTAAATATTCCCCAAGCCTTCATTTTGTAGGACATTCTTATACCCTGCACCAGAAATAACCTAAATATTTGCATAACAAGATGCAGGCATTAAACCACAGCCCACTCTCCAGATAGCATTTCTGTACGCAGGCTCTCACTGGTCTGTAAATGTTACATCACCACTGTCTCTACTTTGTGTTCAAGTCCCTTCAATACTGACATTTTCCAGAGAGAACAATTAGGACAGCAATGATCACCACTGCATAGGGAGCCGATTGAAAGTGCTGGTCTCCAACATTTACAACACAGACCCAAAGGACTGAGTCACAAATGGAACCAAACCCAAGTATGACCTAGGAATCAGCTGGTGAACTTCCTGAAAACAGGAAAACAAAGTAAGAGAAACCAAATAATCCTCCCCTCCATGACCAAGACATGCATACAGTGCAATTCTTGCAAAGCTCTCTGGAAGACCTACTTCAATACATAGAGGGTTCAGGAGAAGGGAAAAAAAGTTCTCACACCAAAAAAGCAAAAAACCCCATAGTTTCCTGGCTGCTAAGGAAAATAATTTTGTTTGATCCAGGACAATCTACATTTTCAAAATCCCTACTTCTACACCGTCAGTATCCTCTTGCACTGCTTGGAAACCCTGATGACAGATAAAAGGTATCTCAATACAGTAAACCACAATGAGTATTTCCCCTTCCCCCACAAGATCTGAAAAAATCCACTAATACTTAATGGATTTGGCATATAGGAGCTACCAGAGAGACCAGGTCCCTTCTGGTACTGATGACTGGAAGCCTTTAAAGATCTCCCATACTGTAATGTAGTGTAACTTTTAAGAAACATGCTGTTGAAAGGGGCAGCTGCCTTAGAACCTGATCCATCTTTTCCCTGCGACTTTTCTTCTTGCTTATACATTATCACTTGTGAAACTCTGGGGTTACTATCAGGCAACTAACCCAATGGAAAAAACCCAAGCATGCTCATTTTCAGGTGCACCAGCTGCCTGGTCTAGCTCACCATGCAACCAGAAAGGCTTGTGCTAGCTAAGGCAAGGGACAGAACCTCAATTTTGGCAGCAACCTACATTACTTTCAGGCTAGCATGGCTATGGAAATCCTCCCTTCCCTTTCGTATCAAGTTTTGTCCCCAACAAAATCAACTCAGGTGCAGTCAGTCAGAAATCTTCAAAGAACTTCAAAGAAAGGACTGCAGATGTATATTGACTCTTTTTACAGAAATCCAATTACTTATACCAGAGGACCACACTGCTTATCACAATTCTGGGTAACATAACTCCATAAACACAACTAAAATTTTCAAAGAATGAGTATTTAGAAAAAATACCAAACGCTTACAAGTAACTGATTTTCTAAATGCATTATCCCAACACACATAATTTACCTTCAGCATAACTTAAAGTTAGCAGAAATAGTCTATGCAGTTTCTCTGCTTAGCAAATTCCTTCACCATTCCTAAATTTGGGCATGGGATCACCAGAAAAGGAGTATTTCCAGTAGTATTTCCACATTCATGAATGATTCACACAGGAGTAATCAGTCTCTGCAACCAGTCAAGGAAAAAGTGTCCAGGGGAAAACTAAAACTCTGAAAATTAATTTCAGCTGCTCTGCATTCCTTGTTTGTAATTTGAAATTGAATGTAATCACTTTAAAAGTAAAATACTGGTTTTGAGAGAATATCCTGGCACATAAACACACATTTGGGGATCAAAAAAGGCTTGAAATCATCTGTTGTTAAATCTTGAAAAGTTTTGACAAGATGGGGCAAAGAGGACGTTCAAGAAAAAAAACCAAACCAAACAAACCCTATCCACTGTCTGTGTATTCAATTCAAATCCATCTAAATGAACAAAGCTTTCTCTTTGTGGGACCTGGTAATTGGCGAGGATAAATTAACTACTGCCTGTTGTATTTGGCGTAGGATATAATAATGAACTCCTCAGTAATTTCCATTTCTAATTTTCTTGATTCCGTAATTAAGAAAACATGATTAGACAACTAATCTTCTTCCATCTTACCGAATCCCAGATTACAAGCAAAGAGCCAAAAATATAATAACATTTGAAAATCAATTTTAAGCAACTCAAAAGAAGTTATTCAGCCAAACAATACTCTTATGCTAAAACAAATCATATTAAACTAGAAATAGAAGTCTCAATATCTTCTAAGTTTATGAGTGTTTCCATCCCAAGGTAGATAATCAAAAGTTACTTCTTTTGCCTCATCAAACACGATAAATATGTATTTTTAGTTATGACACAGGAGACAGAAAATACTGGCCTCCAATACTCTACCCAAATTCTAGAACAAACTGTTGTTACTTTCTATTACTTGGCAGATCCCAACAACTCCTATAAGGCAATGATGAATATTAAGCCATTGTGGAAACAAAAGTGCTTTTGTAAATGTCCAAAGGCCAAGAAGGTCCGTCCATAAGGCCAAAAGGAGACAAAAAGCAATGTCAGTATTAACAGTCAAGAATATATTCCTTTGAAGTTTTTGGAAATTAACCTGAAGTTTACATTTCAAGACTACTGTGCCAAAGAATGAGGTTTACAAGAAATAGTTTGCCTTAGGGAAACAACTATTACAGCCCTCAGACTCCTATAAGTCTTGAAGATCTCAAGAAGTACCTTAAATGCTCCCTTCATAATTTGTTTCTCCACTCTTTATGATTCTGACAGCCCCAGTACAACCAGATATCACAAGCAAACTGATTTAGAGACCAAGTACCAGACTAGACACTTAAAATTTACCCCCTTTGGCTTAAGGTACGAGTTGAGAGCAAGGCACACAGAATCAGTGGAGGTTTTTCAAGAAACATCAGACACAAACCATGATTTTGGATGAGTAGATAATGTACACCGTTCTCTCAAAATTTCTGAGTTCCAGTTTTCCAGTTTCATGGTCAGATCAGACAGATTCACAGTTCTGCCAATCAAGACATGGGATAGCTACTTCTACTGAAGCAGACTGGGCATATTACAGGGCACACTGCCCCAGAGTTCTTAAGCTGAGCAAGTACAAGCCTGCCAAGTCCACTTCAGGAGCTGCGAACCAAATACTTGGGAACTGTGATCAGCTGAAACATATAAAAAATTATACTGCAGTAAGTCTAAATAGCACTAAACAACTGAAAAATGGATAGTTACTTGTAGTGAGGATTTTGTACTAGAAACGTTTATTCTGAATAGTAAGCAATTGAACTGTAGAAAACACAGAATGCAGATTTATTACTTTGTGGGGTATAAACTCAATTATAACAGTTTTTAATTAAAATTATTTTATTTAATTACTCCTCAATCAATAAGCAGTTCAGTACTTGGGTTAACTTGATAGACTAATTTAGCAACTTCTTCTTAAGTCTGAAATAAATGTCTCACTCATTCTTAAGTGAAACAGGTTGAATTATACCCATTACAAAAGTGTACAGAGAAAACATTATCTGCATATTAAACTGGAAAACTAACTGGACAACATTTCACATTGAATACAATTATGAAAGATAATGGAAAAATTCTTAAATTTAGATTTTTCCAGTTGTAGCAGAGGCCACAATAAATCAGTTTTAAGAAGCTGTAGCTTTTAAATATTTTTTCATAAAAATATATATAGGAGAAATCAAACTATTTCCTAACAGAGGTGAAACAAAGCAAAGCAGTTAGAATAAAGGAATGCTTCTCATAACTTGATCCATTTATCTAATTCCCTCTTCATGGAGAATTAACTGCCCCCCAAAACAAACACAACACAATGTAAGAACCTCCACCCCTAAGATTAGACAGACAAAGCTTTCAAAGAAGGTCCACCACACACTAATTCTCCAAGATATGTACACTTCAAAAGCACAGACAGAAGTAGACAGTGCTACTCAAATAAATTCTTTCTATGACCATACACGCTCCCGTCTAAGTTTCAAGTGCTAAAAGCTGTATCTCAAAAAGGTGTTTTGTTCCTTGTAAGAGATTTCTAACCAACAAACAATAAGACTCTGCAACATTTCCAATTAGTTCAGTTTTGTTTTAATGATATGGGGCAATTCTTAGAGCAGACATTGTGCAGCTAGTAACTACCAAATAAAGAGGTCTATTGGTGTGGTCTTGGAATCCCAAATTGAAATGTAAATTTGAGTCAAGGTAATTAACTGAAAACCCAGAGTATCTGAAAATGCATACTATGTTTTTACTTCAATTTTGCAATACTTCTTGAGGAACTTGGAAAAAGTGAAGTTGGTAGAACAGTATCACCAAGATTACAAAAACTGGAAGGAAATAATACACTGCAACAGTGATCCTCATTAAGTTATTCATCACAGTAAATATTTAAAAAAGCGTCAATGTTTTTAAAAAGTATTGAATCCTCCCCCCAAGTATTTGAAGAGAGATAAACCTTTTTCTTTAGTCAAAATGGCTTTTTAAAAAAAGTTTCCCAAAACAACAGCAATAATCAAAAAACATGAATTGTATTTTCTTTAATCCATAATATCTCTAGTGCTGAAGGGCCATCCATGTAAAAAGCAGATTCTTTGGGGACATTAGTCAGTTAACTTAATAAAACCCAGTTTTACGAGGATTTATCCTTCCTGCTGCGAGGCGAGTCTGCTCCATTTGAGGTCACTGTTCCATTTATTCCATTTTCTAGAAAAAAAGAAGAAAACATTTTTCAAATAGAGTGAGATGCTTTGTATTTTATTACAGTTTTGTAGTCCTACACAGCCTTTAACTTATTTTCTGATGTACCTTCTCTGTTAAACCTCTTAATTATCATTCAGAGTGCAACAGTATAATGAAGTTTTTACAAAGTGCGATATCTAAAGTTCATTACAATAAATTCCAGTTTCCTGATGTGGCCAGACACTGAAATGTGTGCATTATATACATCTAGATTGAAAATCAAAACCAGTTACGGTGTTTTAGAAGATAATCTGTGAAAAAGTAAAGCACAACCTGTAGATGAGATGGTTCTGTGAAATTTTGGAGACACAGTATATACACAATTCTCTGCTACAGGTCTTATTTATTTATCCCAGCTATTTCATATTGTAATTCTTGCTAAAATTACACTCCCTTGTTTACCTTTACAAGCACTTGATACATAGAGGAAATCATTTATACACACATATACTCACAACTCTTAAAAGTATATACTTCAAAATACAGAATTCATTTACGTTATGATGGAGATATTTACATAGATAAGACAGACAGAAGTAAAACGCAAGTTTAGATTTGCAATGAGTATGTGGAGCTCAAGATCAGGCACCTATCCAAGGACACAAAGCAAGAATGTGTTACCAGCTGCAACTCTCTACTTTGATCCCACTTCAGGGCCAGCCTGAAGGTCTCGAGAGGTTTAATCTGTTCAAGTACCACAGTGATGATTTGTTAGCAAAAGTTTCCCCCTAAACCAATGATGCACAATCTGTGGCTTTATAGTGCATACAACTAGTAAAGCAGAGCAACCTGATACCATCGTGAATTAAAAGTAACCCCTTAATTCAGTTTCACCACAACCAAGGAAACACATGTTGCCTGACAGTAACTATATTTATAAAACAAATCTAAAGAGCAAAGTGCATAGGCAGCTACAATGCTTGCAGCCTAACATTTCTGCTCTGACTCCTATCATTCTGACTTCAAGCAACAGTTGCTCGTTTTTTGGGNGGTTAAACTTATTTTTTCCATCTGCAGATGTGTCAAAGGTCACCAGAGTGTGGCCAGTCTACAAAAACAACTGTTGGCCTCCCTCTCTCTCCCACGACACCCAAATGCTCCCATTTATGCAAACAAGCAACAAAACAACCAACAAGAACCACACACGAGCACGAGACCAGACATAGGCCCAAAGAGTCAAAGTCTGTTTGACCACATACCTGGCTGTAAATGGCACCATTTTAAGCCTACATAAGGTGATCTTTGGATATTTCTGAAAATGTGTGAATTATTTTTAAATAAAGAAGCTTAAAAACAATGTACTAGACCCAAGCCAGCTAGCTGAAATCATATTTTCTTACACAGGTTAGGTAAAACAAAGAACATGAATCA
Organism: Machaerirhynchus nigripectus; assembly: GCA_013397975.1. NCBI lineage: Eukaryota > Metazoa > Chordata > Aves > Passeriformes > Dicruridae > Machaerirhynchus > Machaerirhynchus nigripectus. Next base: position 496,687 of record VZRQ01003281.1, on the reverse strand, counting down.
GCATGTGGCTGGGTACCCCACCTACATCATCAGCAGGATTTTTCTACTGTCATTTCTTGCTGCTGGCATAGACTAAAAGTAACACATTTTATTGTGCCATGGCTCCAAAAAAACCATTCAACCACAAAAAAAAAAAATGTTTTAAACAGTTCAATTGCATATATTACTCTTTCAAAAACTGTTTTGCTGCACCCTATGCAAGAGTTCTGAACAGAAAACATATTAGGAGTATTCAAAATAGAAGAATTTGAATGAACTGAGTTCTTTTATTTCCATTTAAAATCAGAATGAAATTCTTCAGTCTTCAAGACAGGTGTAATTCAACTATTTTGTGAATTAAACCACAACTCCAATTAGGTGACCTTTTCACTATTTGTTTACCACTTGCAAATCTCCATTGAAGTTGGGCAAAACCCAGCAGATTCACTAAATTACATGAATGATATAGATTAAGAGATTTTAAAAAGCTATTACATTTCTGAGTCCCTGATTAAATCACTATCAAGGCACATACTTTAAAATTATTTGACATAAAAGACTTAAATTAAATTTAAAAAACTCATAGTGAGAAGGCCATGAACATGAAGCTCTGATTAAATAGGACACTTACATAGGAAACTACCTTCACTCAAGTATAAAAAAAAAATTCCAACTGAATTTTCAGATGAAAAATCCCTGCCCAACACTACACAAAGTCAAGTTGTGATAATTACAAATCATCTAAAGGGAGTGCAGCAATACTCTAAAACACATAATTTTAATAAAAATAGAAACTTGGGAGAATCTAAAAAAATTGTTGATCTCCCACCACGAATCTCAGTTCTCAGTGCAAATGGTCTTGACAAACATCATGTCAAAAAGTGGAACAGGTTGGTAGTACCTAATTGGGAGCAAAGGTTCATGCTGAAAAAAGATCTTGAAACAATTTCTGCCATTTCAAAAGAGTGCAGAAGTTACTCAAGCTAGCAATTAAGTACACGAAAGTTGAACTGTTGGTGTAAAACAGTACAGGGATTTAAATGTTTTTTTTAAAAAGAGCACATAACTTTTTCTTGAAGGAAAGAGCATTCAGTCCATCTTTCACTCCCTTTCCATTAAAAGGGTGTGACATAACCAAAAAGTCAAACCTGGACTCATTAGTTCATTTCCAAATGCTTCAACACAGGTTTAGAGCAGTTAGTAGTTATTACCTTTCCTTAAAGAACTATCAATTTCCATTTTTTGTAAAAATAGTTCAACACAAAACTTTTCACTGGGTGGATCATCAAACTATCTCTTTGCCCTAAACCCTCAGAATTTTGTGGCAATGAAAAACGAACTTGAAATCCACTGCAAGAAAATTTTACAAGTGTCTAGGCCAACAGATCTAAAATTGCATCTGCTCCCTTTTTATAAAGGAACAAAACATAAGCATGACACATTTTGTTCAAGTAATGAAATTAACGATAGCAAAAATATCATGCTGCATTAACTAAAAAATCCCAGGAATTCCTTAATTTGGGCACTTAGAAAACCCAATCATATATAGTGGGTTTTTTTTTTAAATCTATTCTTCCCATGGTAATATTCACCACTACTGCTTCTGTAAGCTGAGTCATCTCACAAGTTAAACACAAAATGCTTCTTTAGCAAACTAAAGTTGGTTTTGAGAAGCTACAAACCTCTTTCTTTTCTGGAGGTCTTTCCTTTAGCTGATACAAACTTCTTTTTCACTGACTGAGGCTGAGAAGAAGAATGCTCTCTCCATCTCCGAAGCTGGAAATTAATGAACTTCCACATCATAAATGCTTGAGTCATGCAGATGGAGGCCAGCACACTGATTCTAGAAACAAATAACAGGTGAAGTTTCATCAGTAAGTTGGTCTCATTATTCAAACAGAAAAGGAAAGTAGAACACCTCAGGTTTTTTGTCAACTTCCACCCCCTCCCCTGGTAACATCCATTTTCTAAGCCAAGAGTTTGCACGCATAGGGCGAGACTGGGCTTAAGCACAGATGATCAAAACTAGAGACAGAGCGATAGTGAAATCTCTGCCCATCGAAATTGGCAAGTACTAGGTTTCTTTCCTGCTGTCTTTCTCAGAATTACACTCAGGGTACCAGGTAATAACAGCTGAAAATGGTTCAACAGTGTCTTGCAGTTCAGAGTATCAATTTTGCAAGGTATTGCTGACTTTGTCAATGCTTCAGTAACTTCCTTTTCTGCATTCATAAGAATGCCAGGTCGTTGGATCACGCAGCAGCAATAGGAGCCATAATAAAGGCAGAGAAAGAGGCAGAAATCTTCAGGACCAAAGATGCTCTGGACATAATGCCTTGACCTCAATAGTGTCTGTAACTGAATATTCCTTTTAATTCTGTTGGTTTGGTTTTGGGGATTTTTTGTTTTTTTTTTTTTCTTTTTTTGAGTTTTCTTTTAACAAAAAAAGAAGAGTAAGCAGTTACAGACTTCTCAGCTGTAGACTGTAAATCAGTCAATTCATTTCAATGTGCCTTAGAAGTTTCTTACATAAGCTAATCCTATTGATCCACTGGTTGCAGGAGAACACTCAGTCATTCAGAATTACTGGCAGTAGTACCGTACCATTTACACTGTGTATTTAACATGGGTTTACAGCATGTGCTTAAGAACTGCTCCAAGTTTACCATACCTAACAGCCAGGATATTAAAGTTCCCAGTACTGAAATTCAGCTGCTGATCTTCTGCTCTTGCCAGTCCAAAGCCAAAAGTGAGGACTGAGAGAATCAGGGTGAGAAGCCTTCCCAAAACAAAAAGAACTGCCCACAGTGAAAATCTAGAAATAAAAACACCACAAATACTAAATGAACTTTCCATTCGAAACACATGCACTAACAATGCAAATGTTTACCCTTCACCACGCAAATTTGTTTGAAATGTAAGAATTACCTAGATTCATGATTTTGCACCTATCTTAAATGCATCTTGTATTATGTTATGAAAACTAATTTCAACTCAATGCAAAGTGCTTTCCAGTACTATTAGAACAAAAGCACATTTTTAGTTCCTACAGAACTGGCTGTACTAGCAACCTGTCCTGTTCCTTTCTCTACAAAACTTTTTAAAATAAATACATTAGTACACGTTGAGAGAATTTATTTCGTTTTATACTGCTACTAATATTTACTTAAATAGGCTAAAACAAGGTAAAAAGTACACAGATGGTTTAGAAATATAAGTACTAATGTTAGTCTGGAGAACTGTGGTCGCTTAAGAAACACTGTTTGAACTTTCTTGTAATTTTGGTTTCTGGTTAGTTAAATGCAAAGGGCTTTAAGACAGAAATTACATGCATTTGAAAGATAAAGACTATTTACCCTTTCTGGTATTTTTCATCACTGAAGTAGAAAAGACGGGATATGTGGAAAAGAAATTCAACGAAGTAATGCAATACCAGAAGAACGAGTCCAAGATGGGTCAGACTATCAAAACAAATAAAACAAACGTTCAGACATTTTGTTAGATGTTTAAGGCAGAGAATGGAGCCAGAAAAGTTTACGATTGACTTACTTCAGGAGATAGGCTCCAGCAATATGAAAGAGGTAAAGTCCAATGTAGACAATCTGGCGAAAGATATCTTCCTATTAGGAAGAAAGAAGTGACCATGTGTTATACACAGTGTTACACAGTATTGTACAATGCTGTCTGCTACTACAAACTATTCCCTAGTCTTGGAAACTCTTCTTGCTGTATCAGCTAGTAGCCTTAACGTGGCCTGGTCTGGCACCAAATTACTCAGCCTGGATCATCTGATTCCACACCTAAGCTATTGCTAACTTACCAGCAATATTCACAGTATGCTACTGTGAGAAAAGGCATCAAACATGGAACAGATGCTTTTAAAAGGATCCACTTTTGTTATGACCACTGTGAATTTGTAAAAGCCATTAAAATACTTATTTTGTATGTATTACTGTATAATTAGATCCTACAGTTCCTCATGCTGCCGATCAAATTGTCAGATTGCAAGAGAATAAAACAACAGTCTACAAATCAAAATAAAAAGTTTTCCAAGTGTTGACATCAAATGTAAAAATTCAAGGCCATCCAAAATTCAGGAACACTGTTGTTGGCAAATGCAGAGAATATTGTTATTAACCAGTCATGCTAAACCACATGGTCCCGGTTTTAGTGAGGCTTTAGCCAGCCCTATTAAAGTGAACACTTCATGGAGACAAAATAATAAAGAGGAAGACACATAGCACATGGAAAGCAGATTGTGCTGTCTGTGAATACAAGAACCACTGAAGTATGCCAGATCACAATAAAAACCTGTTTTGGAGTGCTGGCAGAGTACATTCAGTTGTGCTTAAGGAACTCCTTTTTGGAAAGATTCTCTTATCTTTCTTATCTTCAAGCAAGGATCTTTAGCTTTATCTTGTATACATGTAAGTAAAAAAGGCCTAAAATTTTAATCTTACAAAGTTATACTATGTTATTCAATACTCAGTAACAAATCCAACAAATCCAAAGGTTCAAACAATTGTGACAACAGCAAACACCACACTCATAATACACAAAGAGCAAGGAAAACAGGTGGAGAGAGACCTACTCTAAATTATCTGAAAGAAAACGAAAAATTAGTTATTTCAGATAAAGACAACAGTCAGTACAAACAGTCAGTTTCTCCAAGCACAGCCAGGACCAGCCTCTTACACTTTAACTTTGTAACTGAAGTAACATTTATAAAGCCCATGCTGCCTGCTCTGACAAACTGCCAGAGATTGTAGGCCTCGTGGCATAATGCATGTGGAGGTATACATGACTATATAGAAACCAGAGTTAAGTTCTTTTCTTGTTTATGTCAGCAGGACAGATAACTAGACCCGAGTAAAAGCTGCCAGTTCCTTAAAGAGAAGGAATAAGGCAAGGAAACCAAGATGGCAGAGGTTAAGCCATGGTTAAAGAAATATCAACTATGAACTTGCTAAAACAAATAAACGATCACTCTTTAAACTTAATGCAAAAGTTAGGGTGCACAATTTCAAGCAGCAGCCAAGTAGAACACTACTATTCAACATACAGCACTTAAGCCACTTGTGACAGCTTTCTTGAAGTTATTTTAAGAAAAATCTCCACACTTGGCTGTGAAGTCAAATTTGAGAGGTATCACTAGCACAATATGGGAAGATCAGCTGCAGTGCATCTGCAAAACAGTATTCATACTGCATCTGAGCAGCATAAAAACAGTGCATCTCATTACTATTTTTACTAAGCCTCTTCTAGGCTCCTGCACAAAGACCTATGGTTATGTAACACCTATGTTTTATTTTCTTGAAAAAGCAGAACTGGTAACAGAGATGCAGCCTAGTCACAGAACAACAACAGTCACAGAATGGTTTGGGCTGGAAGATACCTTTGTAGATCACCTTGTCCAACCTCTATACCACGGGCAGGGACATCAATCACTTGATCAGGTTGCTCAAAGCCCCATCCAACCTGACCTTGAACACTTCAAATGAAAGCTAATTCACAACTTCTCTGGGCATTCTGTTCTAGTGTCTCATCGTCTTCATCATAAAGAATTTCTTCAGACCTACTCTAAATCTGCCCTCTTTCAAAATCATTGTTCCTTGTCACTACAGATCCCAGTAAAAAGTCTCTCTCCATCTTTCTTATAAGCCCCTTTCAAACAGTGAGAGGCCACTGTAAGTTCTCCCTGGAGCCTTCTCTTCTCCAAGCTGAACAAGACCAACAACCCCAATTCTCTCAGCCTGCATTCACGGAAGGGGTGCTCCAGCCCTCTGTTCATCTTCGTGGCCCTCCTCTGGACCCACTCAAACAGATCCGTATCTTTCTTGTGCTGGGGACCCCAGAGCTGGGTGCAGCACTCCAGGGGCAGTTTCACCAGAGCAGAGTAGAATCCCTTCCCCCTACCAGCTGGTCACTGCTTGTTACGCAGCCCAGGTGACAACTGGCTTTCTGGTGTGCAAGGGTACATGGCCAGCTCATGTCCCATTTTCATCCCCTTAGTGTGCCCTTCTCTGCAGGGCCATTCTCAACCCATTCATCCCCAGCCTGTACTGATGTTGGGGATTGCCATAACCCAGGTGTAGGACCTTGCACTTGGCCTTGCAGAACTTCATGAGGTTAGCACGGACGCAATCCTCAAGCCTGTCAAGATCCTCCGGATGGCATTCCTTTCCTCAAGCAAACCAACTGCAACACTCAGCTTGGTGTCATCTGCAAACTCGCTGAGGTGCACTCAATGCTTTTGTCTGTGTCACTGATGAAGATGTTAAACAGCACTGGTTCCAGAACAGAGCCTTGAAGAACACTGCTCGTTACTGCTTTTCACTTGGGCATTGACTCACTGACTCTAAGTCTCTGGACACAGCCACCCAGCCAGCTCCTTTTCCATCTAACAGTCCGTCCATCCAAGCCATCTCTTTCCAATTTACAGGTAAGAATGCTGGGGGGAACCCCTGCCAAGAGCCACAACAGTAGTTCAGGTAGATGACATGAGCAGCTCTTCCCTAATCTGCTGATGCAGTCACTCCACCATGGAAGGCCATGTTGAGGAGTTTACAACAGGGAAGTTTAAGCAGGAAACTGTTTATACAAAATGACCCTGAGCAAAAACATTCAAAGAGACTACTTATTTTGGTCCAGGAAGGCAAAAAGTGTGCTACAAAAAATCAGCAGCAAACTCAGTGTTATCAGAACCCAAACAGAGAAAACCCTTAATGGAAAAATGATGCTGTTAAAAATCGAGCACTGAAAAAAATTTCAATACGTAACTAACCAGAATTTCTGCTGAGGAAAATGCTATTTAAATCAAATCCCAGACTTCCATACTTCTTTGATGTATAGAATTATTCACCATTTATATTCTACACCTATATCATGATTCATGAAGCAACTGGGATTTCAATAAGACTATTCAGACTATCAATTCTGAGAAACAAACAAACAAACAAGAGTTGAAAAGAAAATCTCACATTCATTTGCTCTAGGGAAAATTCTTTCAGTGGATGAGAAACACTAGTAATTTTTATTTACACAACAGATATTTAGCAATTTTACTGCAATTAGGATTTAACTGAAAAGAAAAAAGCCACCCTGCTCTGGAGTTCCTCCCATTTATGTTTTGAACTTACTTTTTTAGTTTTCTGGAAGTACAGTTCTGGAAAAGCATGAAACCAGTATGCCAACTGTAAGATGTAGAAAAACTTCATTTGAAACCTGTACAATACAGCAAGAATTGAAGAATATTACTTATTATGAATTAAATTAAAACATTTCAGAAGCTTCTAGTGAACTCATTTTATCACTGTCTCAAAGAAAGACAAAATACAGATCTTTCCTGCCAGCCAACTCTAAACTAATACTTTTAAAAACAAAATCATTAAGACAAAGCTCACAAAAACTTAATTCTTTAAGTAATAGCCTACAGAAAAAGAACTTTATACTACAAGTTGTCAAAGAATCAAGAGCCCTCATAAAAATGACCAAGAATACATTAGTGACTAATACAGTTTTACAAACTACTTATTCTACACAGATCATACTTGACACACCCTAGGCTTGAAACACCCCCCTCTCCCCCAGCAATCCTCTAAGGAAGAGGCCTTACGGAATCAGAGTGTGCGGATAGTCCCTCCACAGAGAGGTTGGATCTGATATATAGTTCTCCTAAAGAAAGGAAAAAACAAACAAAAAACCCCAATAAACGGTCTAAGATGTTACTTTCTAGTCAGAAATAATGACTGGACATACATGGATGCATTTATGTGTATGCACATGTGTACATACAAAAACGCACACATCTACATACACAAGTAAAAGCTACAGATCTATACATTTTCCCTCAAGAAAATCACAAATAGAAAATCACAAAGAAAAAAAAGCCTCAAGAAATCACAAATAATCAAAACCAAACCAACCCAGAACACAAATCCCCAAACCAAAAGACAGTGGCACTGGCTTAGGAAAATAGAAAGCAACCAAACAAATCAAGTGATCATTCGAGATACAATGTCCTTATGAGATGGAAATTATTCCAGCATTACTACAGACACAAGTCTTCTCTTGTAAACTGCTGACAATCTTAGAACTTAACTAAGAGAAGGAAAGTTTTTCCAGGAGTTATTATGTTAAAAAAACAAAAAGACAAAAGGCACACTCTTCACCTTCTATGAAGCTAAGCTCATACACATCCAGCCACTAGTAAAGAGCATGTCACCTAAAAGCACACAGTGATCTGAGGCTACAGTAATCTGTCTTATATACCCATTCTCTAGGCTCCAGAATGCTATGGATGGTGTTTTCGAAACATTTATGTTAATAAACCGACACAAAAAAAAACTTACGGAGAATTAAGTACCATAATAGAGTTAAATGGTTTTACCTTATTCAGTTTGACAGTAAATCAACTCAAGACTGACCAACAGTAACACTACTGACTCTATACTCAGTTACGACTACAACCCACATGGAATACTTCAACTTGTCCCCACTTTAAAATTAATACCAGCTAAAAACAGAAAAACAAGCCAAAACCACACTCGTCATCAACATAAGTGAATTTTTTGAAATCTCATAATGCAAACAGAAGAGAGGGCATACTTACAGAGACAAGAATACTCGTTCCCCAAACACAGGAGAAAAGGTAGAATGCACTAAGTTGCCCAGACTCATTGAACTTGCTGTGCTTTGTTTTTGAAAAGTGCATTTTCCTGTTAATTTTCTGAAATGAAAGTCCACTGTTATTTATATGCTGCAGTACTTAACATCTATTTGGTAACTACACTAGAATATCTGAAAGTTTTAATGCATGTTTTTACAGTTAAAAACTTTGATGCAGAAGTTTACTTTTAAGTTAATAATCTCAAAGTCTAATTAAAACCTGACAATTAACTTGATGAAAGGAATTATTATTTTGTACTTACATCCAGTACATACTCCTGGATTATAGCATGTATGATTATTGCTACAAGCATGTAAAAGAAAATTGTAGCCAAGTCTTTGATGCCATAGTAATAGAGAGAGATTGTTTCTGCAGATTGTTCTTCTAAAAGACAAAGAGAATTAATTGTTAGGCACCAATACAGTTTAATGGTCAGTAAGTTTATTTCTCAGAGTGAAACCTTTCAGACAGAAGTAGCTTGTAGTCAGATGAACAAATAAAAGTCAAATTAAACTGCCACCCTGAACTAGGTCACTAGACTGTTTATAGCTATCTTCTCCATTACATCACAACCCCAATTTGACTCTGGAAAAATGCTATAAAACTAAAAACTTAAGTGCACTTAGGAAGCTTACCCAAATACACTGAAAGCAGACAATAAAAATACGTTAAACTATCACCCCACTTTGACTATTAAAGACAGTCACCTGCAAAGCCAGAGTAAAGACTTCATGTGAATTTATCTACCAGCCAGATGGTGTTTCAGCACTAATGACGAATCCAGCAGAACAGAAACATTGTCTTTAACCTAATTAGCTGAAACAGTGTTTTAATAAAAATAAAGTGAAATCCTTGAAAGCTGTTCATTACCTATTCAGATTTACAAATTCCCTTCCTGTCAAGTCTAGGAAGTGTGGCATACTAATAATGTCTGACACACTGTCTCATAACTAACCTCCTGCAAGATACATACCTGTGGCAGGAATGGTAACATTATACTGAAGTGTAACAAAAATGACGGCTGCTTTTGCTGTAATCTGAAAGAGGAAAAACCAAAAGTGCTATAAATTCTCATGGAAAGAAACTACATTAAACTGAAAACATTTGCCCATAGTTTCAGCACCCTTGCCCAGCATGTTTATTTCCTCCCAAAAAATTGATCAACTCCCATTATCTCACCACTGCACCTGACTTTCCAAGGGCAGCACACATTTCATGGTTTCTACAGGTTTGTTTACACAATACTCAACCTGCCAAATGAAAGATCCTTGAAAATGTTACTTACAAACAGCTTTTTCTACAACAATAAAATGAAGACACATGCTACAATTCTGTCTTTAGTCCATACTGTATTATTACATTAACAGAATGTAAAATATCATGGAGTCCCTAGACCATGATGCATTCAGCAGTGGCTGAGAATAAACTTTATTTAAAAGTACCTCTTTTATTTGACAATATTTGGAAGTCTGTTATCATATTCATAAATCTGTGGGTGATCTGAAAATTGTGGACAGGGAAGGAAAAAAGACATTAAGAACAGAAAACAATTTCAGGCCAGTGGGATACCAACTCAGTACAATTATCATTCTTTTGACCCTGGGGATCCTTTGGCAAGAAGCATAAAACATAAGAAATTAAATTTAGCAGTAGTGGTACTACCCCTTTATGATGGGCTGTAAGAAAAATCAGAATTAATAAAACCAATTTGAAGAGAAGATGTTTGTCCTAATGGCTTTTTTGGGAAGGTGGGCTGGGGATATTCTAAAACCCACAATAAATAAGATGAAGTATAAGTTCTTACTTGTCAATAAGCATGAACTTATTTTTAACTATAGCACATCTTTTGCTGAATTCCAACATGAATCAACATGCCCCAAATGAGAGGGAAAAATAACTGTGCTTTACCATATTCACGATCAGATAGTTTCTCATTGCTGTAAAAACACAGTGTCTATATGGTAATTAATAGGGCTGACAAAAAACCCAAGCCCCTTTAGGAATCCTGGAAGAATATGCTGAGTGTCTGAAGATGATAATTAGGTTACTACCAGTACTAATTATTTACAGGAAGTGAGATTTTTAAAACTACTGCTTTGTCAACAAGCCTTAGACTTTCTATGAAACCTCGAATACGTGGCAGACTGTTCAGTCCATGTAACTTCAGGGAATCCAACTAGTTTGCTTAAATTAGTGAAGTTGCCTCGGGCTCCCTACTCATCAAGGGAGCCCTCAGAGGACAATTCAAAACAGTATTCAATCCTGAACTGCCCTTTGAAGCCTCTATCAGCTACTCTCAATACTGGAATTGTACAAGTCAGGCAGCGTAAACATCTTACCATACCAACATTAACCGCAGCAAGTGATTTCCAAGACCTATATCAAAGCATTTTAAAAATTGCAACATACCACATCTGTACCAAAAATGACATATGGCCTTTTTAAGCTGGGTTAGAAAACACTGTGGGTTAAAAAAAAAAATGGGAACAAAAGAATTCAGCAGATTCAATCCCCCAAAACTTCTAACCCTACCAGTAATACTGTTAATACAGCATACCTGATGTAGGCACAAAAAGTAACGGTTTAGGTTCACCTTTTAAATTTCATTCCCCAGAAAACCACCATATAACGGCTGTCTAGGTGATTTTTGATAGCAAACCCAAACACAACAGTGTAGCTGGTCTGCCCTGTTTTTACTTTTCATATAGCTATCTATTGATCTATCTATCTTCTTCCCAAATCCACTGGCCTTTAGTGCTGAGCTGTACCAACAGCTGGATGAAACCATGCTGAAAACCATCCCTGTAACAAAAAGGTCCACAACCCTTAACAAATGTCTAAAATAAATGTCTAAACTAATGTCTAAAATATCAGAAACGTTTGGTCAACAGTGTCCTTATTTCATCATCAGTGATCTTAGATCACTGATAACATTTTGGCAGTCACACAGGTAAGTTACCTTTCCAGCGCCAAAAAGGCACGTTTTAAAACATCTGCATTCAACATGGGGGCCCAGGGAGCGGAGGGCCTGCAGCAGGGCCGGCCCTCAGGCCGGAGGGAGAGCTCCCCTCGGCCGCTGCCAAACCTCGGCGCATCTCCGAGGCGGGAGGAGGCGGCGGGGGTGCCCAGCCCAGCCGAACGGCGCCTGGAGCCGCCGAGATGCTCCGCGGGCGGGGGCGGTGCGGGGG
>VZRQ01003281.1:462673-477299 GCA_013397975.1 Machaerirhynchus nigripectus | reverse complement strand
AGAGCTCTTTCCAGAGCTTTAATTAAAAATATTTTTTTTGTCTTGGAATAGCTGAGACAAACCACCTCACTGCCGATCCTTGCCTCGGGCTCCAGCCATATCGGCTACAAAGAGTCTCCTGTCACCGGTCCCAGGTTTTGTTCTTTTTCTTTCCCTAATTTAATTTAATTGTTTTATAATTATTTTCCCGTTAATAAATCAATATTTTTCTTTTAATAAAAACGAGAGTTGTCCCGTTTTTTACATTTATGAACAGATACATGACTGTATCTGCTCTCTCTTCAAAACTGAAAAGTGATTTCTGAGAAAAAAATCGATTATTTTTGTTTGGTAAAAATGAAAATGGTGGTTTTGAGAAAACAAACCCTTAAGTCAGTAGCTCACTCAACCTGCACATTCAAGATTCAGAGTCTTTTGTAGGGAAGACTACCTTTAATGAGAAAGTTAATTTATCCCCTACTTGTTCTCAACAGAAAATGCTGTTGCTTGAACTACTTTGAGAGGGAAAAGAAGGGATACCTGATACCCTTGATGAATCTGGTGGCACAAAACTGGAGAAATGTATAGGTCAATGATGTATGTTAATAACCAAGAATTGAGACAATATTTAAAAGCTTGTGCAGTAAGTACCATGCTGGTACAGCTTCTATGGCATTCTGCACAAAATAAGCCTAAAGAGAACATTTTCTGAACTTCAGTAATGACTGTATTTATGTGACTCTAGTCTATTTTCTTTGAATAAAAAGCAGGTTGTTATTATTATTACAAAAACTAAGTCTCAATTGTTCAGTTAGCTCCTAGTAGCCATTCTATCATTAAGACAAATAGAATGTCTAAGTTGAAAAAAATACACTAACTTCACGTTGTTATTCAGATTGGTAAATGCTGAAAATCTGCAACAGCTGTAAATTCCTGTAATTATTTACTTATAAATAGACAGTTCTGGGTGAAGTTATGTATTGTACAGGAAGAAATATTTTCCTTAGCTTTGGCTGAGTAACGTTTCCACAGGCGCATGCCATTACAGAAACAGAATACTTCACCTTGTTCACTAAGAGTAAAGGCACAATGTAAAAACAGTAAACTAAATACAGTAGCTCTACTTAGGTACTGTACTAATCAGAAATTGTAAGAATTTACACTGTGTGATTTTAACCATCTCTGTAACACATACACACAAAAATATGCATTAGCAAGGGCAAAAACTTTAATGTAAACCCCTAAAATGGGTTTAACCTGTACATGCATATTTAGGTATGAATTTCAGAAAATAGAAGAAGGTATAAATGCTAGCATTAGGAATGTATTCTATGGTATGTTTTAAATAAAGATTTAAAGGTATATGCATTGCAGTAATCTGAGCTCTAAACACTCAAATACTTTACAAAATATTTTCTAAAAGTTTGGAAATACTATACAACCATTTTAGATATTACTCTACTTCAATTTGTCTGATGGACAGCTACTGTAAAAAATTGCATTTTTTCCCCCTAGAAAATAACACACTAAAATAACATGAGAAATAGTGCAAAGAACATCCAAATGAAAATGACCCTGCTTCCACAACTTACACACTTTTCCTTCTTTTTCCAGCTTCTTCAAGTGGACTAGGAGGTTACTTTCTGCTGCTGGAAGTAAATTTTCAGGGATTTCCTAATGGGAACAAAAAATATGCACTTTGTATTTGTTTAAATATCCATCATTTATTTTTTCAATATTTAGAACCCTTGGTTTATTACCACAGATTTTCCTCTCCTGAATTGGTATGCGGAACATTCAGTTAGTTATGTAACAACAGGAAACTAAGATAGGTAAATCAACTTGATACCAGTTAAATGAGTAGTCTAACAACACATTTTTGTTTACTTTTCATTTGTATGGTGAAATTTTTGGCCAGCACTAAGAAGACTCCTCTTCTGAGCTTGGTCTGCCCCGGGTTGTCAGTGTAGCTGAGCATTTTTAAAGACAAATTTATAATGCATTTCTCCACAGATACCTATCACTTCTACTCCACAACAACATTTGCATAGGTTTAAATATGCTGTAGCAATTAGTACCTGTAAATGAGTAAACAATTAAGAAATTTAACAGCTTCAGGAGGACAAAATATCTCTTACAATTTTTCAATGCTCATTATGTACAAAGCAGTAACACCCGTTGCCCAGAAAAGCTGTGGATGCCCCATCCCCAGAAGGGTTCAAGGACAAGGTGGATGAGGTTTGAGCAACCTGGTCTTGTGGAAGGTGTCTCTGTCCATGGCAGGGGGGATGGAAATCTATGACCTTTAAAGTCCCTTCCAACCCAAACCATTCTATGATTATATGATGATTGCTCAAAATCCCCCTCTCCAGCTCTACCATCCTAAAGGTAAAGCTCTTTTTTCCTTTTTTGGATATTTAAAAGTTCTTTAAATAATATGTGTGGCAGAAAGGTTCACGAGAAAACTAGTTAAATGAACTGTGGACCTTTAGAATACTTTGAAAGCATACACTTTTTTTTCTAATTTGAAGCTTTAACAGTACTGAAAAAATTCTAACACAGACAGGACAAGTGGTTTGTGATTTACAGAAATACAAGAATGGCTCTATACTTAAAACCTAGTTGATCAGGCAGGAGAACTGCAGAAGCTGAACTGCCATAGGTAATCAGCACTGCAAAATGTTCAATGTGATGCAGTCATTCTTTTGGAAACCAGGGATCAGCAGAACCATGAAAAACGAGCTGTGAAGCTGTTACAGACCTGTTCACATGCCCCAGCCACTGGCAACTTTGACATCTTCCTCCAATGCAGAAATGCTGTATCTCTTAACTCTGCCTGTTATGAGGGCAACCCCACACCACAGGGACAAATTGTGGAGGTTACAGGAAGGATGACGAAGTAGCAAAAAAAGTACTCTTACACCAGTCTAATGACACATACAAGCTATCCAACTTCTGAGCTGCAATACCCTTCCCTGTGGAACTGCAGCTCACCTGCAATCTCCTGCAGACTGATAAATCAAGAACTGGAATTTTTTAACTAATCTTCAGGAGGCTCCAAACACACTTTGAGAAACCTACGACTTAACACTCATCTCATACTTTTCACTTTGACCTAAGCAATACAATTTTATTTTTGCTTACTCTTATGAAACTGTGCCTAAGACCATCTGGATAGTTAAATAAGTTTGTAAGAATCATCTGGACCTCACCGCAATTAAGTGCTTAAACAAGACAGTTTAAATGCACAGTCATAAGTGAACCCTGAACAGGCAGGAATATTTTTTATCCCTTTTAAAAAGCCACCATGGTTTTCACTCTGACCAACACTGTTACATACAAACTTGATGAACACAAACTCAATTTTCTTTAGTTTGATCTAAAAACTTTTAATCAACAATTACCTTGTATACTATCTTTACAAGCTCCGAGGATGTATATGACTTCCCAGTATTCTTCTGGAAAACATTTAGAATTTGCTGTTCGCGTGCAAGTCGGTGAGAAATGTAGTTTTGGATTCTAGTATTTGCATCACGTACTACTGGGCCATGACCTAAAAATCAAAACACATGTACTGGAGCACTATTACTTACATTTGTAATTAAGTACGCTACTGAATAATTGAAACATTCTTATGTAAACTCCAGTAGATTTAAAAGTCGTGAGAAAAAGGTTTGAATGTCTGTATCACAGCCTGCATCTGAAAAGCATTAAGATGGAAAGGAAGAAGAAGAGTATGAAAAGTCTGAACAGGGAAGGGGAATACTTCAGAAGGAATAAGGAAAGCAAGGGAAGACTACTTTAGGTTATTAGAAAAAAAGGAAAGGAGTTCACTGCTGAACAGATTTTAAAAATGAGATTCAGATTACTGTATTATCTCTGTTTGCCTGTCTTCCTCTCCCCAAAGGATATTGACACTGATGATTTAAACTGATACTGGCCTTGGAACAATAACAGCTGATGCAAAGGACTCAGGTACTACTCTCCTGCTGGGGCAAACACCAAGGTGACATCTTTAATTGTGACAGGTCATTTTCCCAAACAAATCTTCAAAGCTGATTCATACACTGTATTTTATGTCTTTAAAAACACTGTCGTAATTATGATGAAATTAAAAATAAAATTAATAGAAGACCAATAAGTGAGCCAATCAGAATGAGTCAGGGCAGGAAAAAAGGAAGGCACGGGGAAAGTTACAGGTGGATCATTTTATGTCTGACTGGTTAATAACCAAAACACATGTTTTTTCCTGGACTGACTGTGGCAGTTCAGAAATGTTCAACTTACTGACAGGTCTTTGAATCACATTATGAAAAGGCTTAATTGGTAAAGCACTAACCTTTATGAAAAATCAAATACTGCCTCATGGTACATTAAAATGACAGAGAAAATATTGTTCAGCCATGAGAGCTACAAGCACAGAAGTTAAACTTAATGTGTTACCTGTAGAGGAATTGACTTGCACAAATATTCATCACATGGTTTTTATAACAAGGTTTCCTATTTCTTTGCCTGTAAAACTCACCTGAAACAGCAGCAGCAACTTCAAGCTCTGCCAGTGTAAACTCTTAGTAATTTATAAAATTAGTAGAAAAGAAACTACTGTAGAAAACCATAGCTTTCTTTTAGTTGTTTGGTATCATCAAAATCAGTTTCTTTTGAGGTTCTCTGACTATTTTAAAAAAACCCACCATATCCTTTACTTGTAGTTTTGGGTTTACTGATTAAGTGAGTTTATAAGCTTTTAAAATTAAAGCTTATTTTGCCTGAGGACAAGCAGCTTATAGAAAAAGAACAACTGATTTTCCACGTTTTGAATGAAAGTGTCAAAGGAATCTATCCCTCTGTAAGTCAAAATATTTATACATATCTCAACTTATACACTCACTTCAGCACACTTGAAATTACTAAGTATACATTGAAGCTTACCTTGTTTAAGTATACTATTATAAATACAAGATATTTAATGTGTAAATATAAAACTGTACTGTCATATGCATTTATATTTAATGATTTCATATTTAATCTTGAGCTATTTTTCCTTACAAAATAAATTACAAGTATAACAGTATCTCTACTGTTAAGATTTATAAACCCAAAACTTTAAATGTAGAAAAAACATAAGATATACAAAGCACAGGCTATAATGCTAACTGTCCATCCTCTTGCATTCTCTAAGACAGAAGTCTCACTAAAGCAAAGTTAAGGGTTGCACATGGAATCATAAGGCATTCTTAAAACCTGGCCCTACTCTTCCAAGTGATCTAATTGACTTAGACTAGAAGACCAATGTCAGAACCTGAAATGGAACCCACATTTTGCAAAGTTAAAGGGATTTCAAATCCATTACATCATCTGATCCACAGCTGTTGTGTATGCATATATGTACATTAAAATGATCTCAGAAAGCTTGGAACTAAATCTAGATGTGGAACTTTCCCATCCATCATTTTCCAGGGACAGCAATACAAGTATTTATTTATTAATGAATAAATGGATTAATATCCGAATAAATGTAAAATGTTCCTGAGCATATGAAAAGCACCCTTAAAATACGAATGTCTTTCCATGAATTCAGCCTTAATATCAGATTCATATTATTTCCTCATAACACATTGTGAAGGGTGAGATTCTCTTACTTTAAATTACAGCACAAAGGACAGAAGTGAAGAAAACAATTGGCTCATGAAATCTTCCACAGATTCCTAATTCCAGTACCATTTTTTTCTGTATTACCAAGAAACATTGTTTATTACTACAGGATGGGGAGCCCTCTGCTGACTAAAATGCCCTTTTCTTTTCCCAAGGATTCTCATCAATTATCGTTTGTAATTAGCTATCATAGGTGTTCTGCCTGAGCCATTCACACATTAAATAAAAAAAGAAACGTGGAAGGGGAAGGATTGACAAAATTAATCTACTCTCACCTAGCCAGCAGTGAGTTTGTTACAAAAATTCATCTAATTCTGAGGCTACCACATGAGTGTTAAAGCATGGATAGGGAACAGAGAAACAGTTCAAGAATTATGAAGACCTAATATTGCAACACAAAGTAGTTGTCTTATATAGAAAGTGTTGTTAAAGCAAACTACCTCTGCTGCAGTTACCCAACGGTATCAACAATTGTTCTGACTGGGCAATAGCCACCTCCTACACAACTGCACGTACATTTTGTGGTGCAGGGATGAAAAAAGAAAGTTAGCTCCAAACCATCTCAATACTTAGCTATCATCACTGAAAATGCACAATGTCAGACTGGCTTCCTAACTGCACGTACAGTATGAACACAGTTAAAACACTAGCAAACAGTTATAAATAAAGAGCACCAATGTTCAGCCTTGGTGAATGTGTAATCTAGATTCATAAGCATTAAGAACAGAGTGAAATACAACAGATAAAATTGATAAACCAAATAGAATTTGCCATGTACGAGGTTTTGGAAGGCAGAAATTCACTTAAAGGAACAGACTGTGTTTTACAGGTATTAAGAAAGAAAGAAAGTAGAACATTTGATTGAGATCCTACAGGCTAAAAAAGTGTTTGTTTTAACAGTAGTTAAGTCAATAAACATGACCAAGTCACTATTCTGTCTACATCAACCTCCACATCCATGGAATATATATAATGTTTTTCTTAAACAGCATTTTTATGCTTAGATCTTAAAGCACTTAAAGGACACCTACTTCAAAAGAAAGCTATTTTAAGAGTGAACAGAAGAGAATAGGCTAAACAGAGATGGTTAATGGAACAAGGCAGAACTGAGAACATACTACATAACAGTAGCTTGGAATAACAAATTGAAGATGAAACAGAAAAAGTCAGAAAAAATCCTGAGATGTAGCTCTGAAAAAGCAGATGAGGACCTTAAACCTTAGTTAGATAATGAATTCTTAAAATGCAGTCTTGTCAAACAGATGTGTTATTTATGAAAAGTAAACACATTCCCAAGGTTTGGAGGAGAGAGAGGAAAAGAATTAAAGGAAAGCCATAGATTGAATAAATTGGCAACTTATTTTTAAAACATGTTTGACCTCTTGGCTCTTGTTCAAATTTAACCTAAGTCATTAACTAAGACAACCATTTTAAGTTCTGCAGCTTTCCAAGATGAATTTGTGATTAATCTGTACTGCAAAGGACAGACATCTCTCTTAAAAAACATCACCAGGTTACTCACACTGACAGCGTATGTGGGGATGAAAAGGACCAAAAGAACAACTATTCTTTTCTCTTCCACGATAACTTCAAAGAACAGGGATAGAGTAATTTGGGAAAATTAAATTTGCTATGATTCCATCAGTGAAAATTTTGGCCTCTGGAGTCTTTGGGCAAGAAAGACAAGAGCTACCCTCAAATGGCGAAATTTCAGAAAGGAAAGATACGTATCACTAAAAAATTTCAAGTTTTGCAAAACACCATGACAAAGTCATCTTAGCTTGGCGCTTTTTAAGTAATGAACTTTAATTGTTACACCAGGAATGATATTTAAATGTAATAATAGTTCTGAAATTATTACACAGTAAGAGAGAGCCGTTAAAAATACTTACCTGGATATATCAAATCTGGTTTCATCTCTAACAACCTTTTCAAAGTTTTCATGTAATCAGACAGGTCTTCTATTACTGTTGTTCCTTCCCCTAAAATACAGTCACCAGAAAATACAGCATTTTCTTCTTCTAGATGTAAAATCATATGATCATCAGTGTGTCCTGGCGTATATAAAACTCTGTTTAAATAACAAAAAAAGCATATGTTTTTCTTACAGCATTCATATTTCATTTTTGAAGCCAGAACCAACGATGGTAACACACTTGCAAAGCAGCCCATAACAAGAACCAGAAAAAACTGACCAAAAAAGGCTGAAAAGCTGATGTAAACAGGTATCACTTTGCCTAATCCCAGTCCATTTTCTTATACCATGTAGAGAACACCAGTCATCATCTCTAACATACTTTTACTTACATGACACACCACAGTACAAGTGCATTAAGGGAGCTGACTAGCCATGTAGAATTTCAGTAATAGAGGGCTTTACTCTGAAGCTTCAAAAAAGAAAATTGATATGCCATTTCCAGATTGAAATGTGTGAAGTTCTTGACATACATGCTGCACTTAGGAAGGAGGGTAAGGATGATGTCTATTCTTTTAGAAATTAACTACAAACTTCTGAACCCAACCCAGATAAAGTTTAGTCTCCCAAAATTTATTTTTTCCTGGAAGCCCCATAGCACAGTGGAGCACAGCTGTCAAATACAACGAACCACGGTCTTTCAGCTGTTCTATGTGCAGGTCATTAAACACCTGCATGGTAAGGATTGAGGATGCACAGCTTGGATGAGCACTGCATTAGCATGCAGCAAAGGGAGAGTGGGTTATGTTTACAGTATATGGTAACCTAAACTGCCAAGGAGCTGCACTGGGGTGTCCTTTCACTATGATTTCTGAAAAGCAGAAGGGCCTTATGCTGAGGCTGAAGAAGACTGAAAGTAACACAACTCCAACCAGCATCACAGCAGAAATTCATTAGAATCTTCTTGTCAGTGGCAGATGCATCAAAGCAGTGATCAGGAACTGGCAGAGCTGGTGCCTAGTGTGGTGTACAGGGCAAGGCTAAACAGCTCCCAGCCATGTCGATGCAGGGCTGGGAGACCACAAGTGCAGCATCATCTCATGCAACAACTTCCAGCTCCTACTGAAAACTGAGCTCAGCAGAAAGCAGGTGAGCCAATGCCCTGTGGAGGCAACATCAAAATCAAGTTGGTGGGTTGTAGCTCACCTTTGGGAAATGGTATCCTTATTCACTTTGCATCAAGAACTTTCTGAAGTTCCTGATGCGACCTTACCAGGAAGCCAAACCACTAACATGGAAAAAGAGCAGAAAGGGAACTCAAGACTGCCTAGCACACCTTGAAAACCTGAAGGTTGCTAACTAAAATTTAACATGCAGATACTGCTATTTTGGAACCACTCGTGGGTCTAAGAGTTTCCTTGAAGTGGTTACCAAATAAGAGGTGAGAATACCTGCTTTTAATCAAACATGAAGTTTGGCTGCATTACCCCTGTCACAACCCACCCATAGGGGCTGTGATGTTTGTTATAGATTCTCTTCAGGATCAACAAGGACACCAGACTATGTGTCAGGGAACTCCCATGCTTTCTGGTATAATCACCTTAACTCCTGCAACTAGCCCACTATTTGGTCTCAGAAGCATTGGCTAACAAGCCCTTCACTTTGATGGCACACTTCAACAAGCTCCCAATCCTCACAACAAACTTCTCACAGGTGTTGGCTGCATTTTTACAACACCCTTCAGCAAGCTCCCAACTCCCACAACAGCACAGCCAGCCTGTTTGAGCCCTCCAGGAACTGAGCTGGGGTGAGGGACAGATGAAGGCGTGAGTCTGAAAGCAGAAAAGGAAGTTGGCTCAGGAAAATGCTGTCCCGTCTCCAGGGGATCTCCCTGCCAATCACAACTTCTCTGTCGCAAGTCAGAATGTCTGAGACAAAACATGCCTAGGCCTGGTCCTCCACACCCCCAAACTTCAAAATGTGCTAATCCTTAATTGGCTTGGATTGAAATTAAAAAAATCATTTTCCATATCCAAATTTTTGTCCAAACACGTGCCACTTAGGGTAGTGAAAGGTCTTCAGTATGCAATACAATAATCTTCTTACGTTTTTTTCACACTAGTAAAATAAAATGCTTTTGGACAAAATACACCCTTTTCTTTTTTAATGT
Organism: Machaerirhynchus nigripectus; assembly: GCA_013397975.1. NCBI lineage: Eukaryota > Metazoa > Chordata > Aves > Passeriformes > Dicruridae > Machaerirhynchus > Machaerirhynchus nigripectus. The sequence continues at coordinate 467,583 of VZRQ01003281.1, read as the reverse complement.
TTTCTTTTTCTTCCAATCAACCAAGTGACATATTCTACAAGTGGGATATAGTTCCCATCTAAACTGAGGAAAACAAGCAAACCTTGTCCTTACAAGAGTAATGCCTTGTTAATGAAAGAAGTCTGAAAACAGAATGGTCAGACTTTTTTATTGTGTGTGTGCTTCTATGGGGCAGACTGGCTTTCTGCTTCACACTCATTCAGACTAACATTTAGGCAGTACGCTCCATGGAAAGAAGTCCTCTAAAACTGGTACCCTACAAGAACCTCCTAAGTTCAGGGTTTAAAATGTAATATTTTAAGTATTAAATGTTTTAGAGTCTCCTAGGGAAATATTTTTAAAGTAAAAAGAAAGTCATGCTAAATGATCCAGCCAGACTACCACAGACTTCCACAGTTTTAATAGTAATTAATTATGTAAGAGTGATGAGAAAGCATGTAAAATCCTATTTGATTTTCCTGGTGAAAGTATTATTCTAGGGAAATATTCTTAATTTCTCTGCTGAGTCCAAAGACTAAATCCAAAGGCTAATTTCTGATAACTCTCATTCATAAAAACAATTCCTTTGTATTAACATATCCTGCTGGATCATGATAGGAAGTCAACATGCATAAGTGCTGAAAAGATTAGAGGTATGGATTGACAATCATTAGAAATCAGGATACATGCACATGTCAGAATTCTGAAGAAAAAAGAACTTGCAGAAATTCATGGTTACCTGAGTGTGGCTCCCTCTGTCTGTATCACATCCCCATCTTTAAGATAAAAATATTTATGTCCTCCTTCTATCGTTTCTTCACAGTGAGGGACACGAGGGAGCTTACATATGCGATATTCTGAGTCTAATATTTAAGGAAAGCAAAGAAAATGGTGTTTTGAATTTGTCACTAACAAAGTTATTCCACAGACAGGTTACTGTTTGAATAAGTACTATTAATTATCACACAGTATGGATACAAAACTAGAAACAACAAATTCTCTATAGTAACTTCATATTTGTAGAGCAATCCTATTCCAGAGCCAAAACCACTGAACAGTGAAAGCTGCTGATTCTGAACACTGCACTCTGTAACAGTGACAAATTTGAAGACAGAAAAAAAATCACAAATGAAATTAATAAAGATCAATAACTATTATATTTTGCAAATGTTCTTTCTTGACTCACGAGCCAATTCCCCCAAGTTTTTACAACGTCACTAAGATTTCTGCGTTCACATTTTGCTTTATGATTCACAGAAGCATCACTCAACATTTGCCTAAATTGGATGGAGACTTTTTGACCTCCAACTTCCCGCAGCTTTTACCATTCTGAACAGTGCATAAAATGCAAACACCTTGGCTATAGATAGCAACCTAGAAAGGCATTTATATCCCTTGCTAGTCTTTACAACCACATTCATAGGCTGGCAAGCCCAAAATCCTCACCAAGACACCAATACATCCATGTCTCCAAGACACCAATTGTTTTCAGTAGCACCCAGGCTTCATTGCAGATAAGCACCTGGCAACTTTACAAAATTAGGCCTGTGACAAAGCTCGTGACAAAGTCCAACAATGTTAAGAATTACCACACTATCCATACTGCTTATTCTCTTCCCAGACACCAATGCAGAAATGCCTCTTACCATTTATCAACATGGAATACATATTTTTAGATCAGACTTTACTTGCAGACTGCCCTACTGCTTTCCCTTTGTGATCTGAGTCCTATGAATTTGTCAGCAATTACTAATGGGGTCCTGTACGGAATCTCAAAGTTCTTTTTCAAAATTCAAGCTATTTGTTTTCACAAAAGTGAAAATAACAATCAATTCATCATTGCTGTCCAAGTAAAACAGAATGAGTATCAAGTTTTTCTCACATCTCTTAATACCATGCTGATGATAATCTAGGTTCTCATTATTCACACATAAGAAAAATTCACTATGAAGGTATGCACAGGTATTGAAGAAAACCTGTAGAACTACAACTATTACATTCAGATTATTCATTGCTCTCAATCTACACACTGCAGCAGAATCATGAAATTACATGTAGTTTATACAGCAATTCCAGAAGAATAATTCAATTGATTTGCAAAGAAGCATTCTGTTAATGTTTTTTCTTGCCATGTATCTAACATTTTCAGCAATATCTGAAATCTCTGGCCTACCATTCGGGATGTTTTTGCAGATATCAGGTATTCCACCAGTATGATCACGATGCCAGTGTGTCACTAGAATTTCTTGAATCGCGACGTTGAACTCTGACAGTGCCTGCTTTAAACAGCTGATATATTCAGGAATAGCTGGCTCCCCGGTGTCAATAAGGACCCTTCTACACAAGGACCGAAAAAAGGGAGGAAGAGACACACACCAGAGAATAATGAGTGTTCATGTGACAGCCAAGTAATATGAATAAAATAAGCCAACACGTGGAAATTTAGCCAATTTCTCCTTATCCAGATGCCACCTCTTGCCGCCTGATATTCCACCCCCGTGGCATAACAATTTAAAAAGTGGGATAAATTATAACGCAGGCCACACATTTACAACTCCGGGACAAGTGGCAGAAGCCGTACCGCGGGAGAGCTGCGCGGCCTGGGGTACCCGCCCGCTTCCCTCACGCAGTTCCCCGCCTCAGCCCAAGGGTCGCCCGGAGGAGACTCCACAGCCCCCTGCCCAGGCCGCCTCCGGGCACTAGCTCCTAAAATTTAATGCCGTACGGTTTCTTTCCTCTTTTTAACCCCGACTAAGTGATTTGGGAACAGGCCGGTAGCAGCCTCTCGAGCTGGAGGCAGTGCACAGTCCGCAAGCGGGGCCGGGGCAGAGGAGCCTCGTCCGCCGTGGCCCACCCCGTTCTCCGAGCAGGGTCGGTACCTGTGCCCGGTGCCCACCAGGTAGGTGTTGGTGCCCTGCAGGGTCATGGGCCCCGGGTTGCAGCCCAGCACCCGCACCACCCGCGACGAGAGCCGCTCGATGCGCGGCAGCAGCGACACCATCTCTGCAGCGAATCGCTCCGAATTCTCGGCTCCGCTTCCCTCACGACGCCAGAACACAGGAAGGCGGAAACGTCTATTGCCCGTGCTCCGCCTCCCGGTGCCCAGCCGCGGCCCCTTCCGCCCGGCTGTGAGGCGGCTCCGCCCGCTCCACGGCCGGGGCGGGGCGGCCGCCGGTGTGCGGCCAAAACCCGGCTCCTGGAGGTTAACGCTGTGGTGATCCAGTGGGATAAAGTTCTCCTTCGTGGAGGACAGTTCTCGGCGGAGTTCAGTTCTCCGTGCCGGGTCGGTGCCTCGCCGCTTCCCAGTGAGAGACATGTCCTTTGCCGTCTTTTTCCAGAGAAATTTGTTGTAAGAGACAGATAAACCTTCTCTATATCCCAGGAACACGCCCACTTACAGCGTATGTAGGAGCTGTGTATGCTCCTGCACGGCACATAGGCGCTATCTAGGATTCAGCATTTTTAATAAAATTTGAGAGCTACTGGAGAGTGTCCAGCAAAGGGTCACTAAGGTGATGAAGGAACTGGAGCATGTTTTTTGTAAGGAAAAGCTGAGAGACCTGGGACTGTCCAGCCTGGAGAAGAACAGGCTCGGGAAAATCAAATCAGTGTATGTAAAAACCTGAATAGAGCGTGTGTAGTGGATAGAGTCGGGCTCTGTCACAGGGCCATTGCCTCAGGTCCTGTCATGGTGCCCAGTGCCAGGACCAGAGGCAAGGGGCACAAACTGGAACACAGAATGTTCACTCTGAATGTCAGGAAACACTTTTTCACTGTGTGGATGACCCAAGAGTTGGCACAGGGGCCCAGGGAGGTTGTGGTGTTTCCATCCTTGGTGATGCTCAAAACTCATCTGGACACAGTCCTGGGCAACTGGCTCTAGGTGGCCCTGCTTGAGCTGGGGGCTTCAAACATGAACTCCAGTGGTCCCTTCCCAGCTCAGCCATTCTGTGATGTTGTGAAATTATGTCACTGTCATCCAAATAGAAATACTGTGTTTGCAAGCAGCAAACCTGCAAGGTGCTGAATTTTACCTGTTTGGCTTTTCAGTGTCTCCTGTGAAGCCCCAGATTAATTACCTTTCAGGTGATATTGCTAAAGAAAATAGGGCAGACTTGTTCTCTCCTTAAACTACCTGTAAATGAAGAATAAATATCATTTAACCTGAAATAAAAGCAGGTAATATTTCTGTGGGTAACTGTACTAATATTAGAAATTCAAATTTTATCTGATTGTTTTATATTTATATAAGATCTCATATGGTACCTGTTATAAACTGATCATAGCAATACAAAGCCACAGCCAGAAACTGTACCTCTGATGCTGATAATCCATATATTTAGGCCTTCAAGCCAATTTCATTGATTTATTTGCTAAATCTTTACTTATTTGAGATACATATTTACTTATTCGAGATATAAACCCATTACTTTTATTTTTTGTTTTCATGCTCTTTAAAGCATGAACTACAGACAACAGAAAGAATGTTTCATGTTAAAGGAAAGAAGCCTTTATGTGTGCAGGTATGCTGCGGAAATAATCAAGAAAACCCCATACGCAATATTTCAGTCTCTCCCCATATCATTTGCCTGTATGCTCTTTTGTAAGAAAATGTGACTAGACCTGAATTCAGCTAATTCTGAGGTACCCTCTTATGCTTATTTTGTAACATATTTGTATAGCTATTGGTACATTCAACCCACTTTCAGTCTTCAGGTAAAGTTTAGTTGAGTCATTAGAAGAAGCTACTACCTAAGCCAAGGCAAGTTGTGTATTTAAGTAGTTTTTTATTTTTAAGAAAATTCTGACTGTTTAGAGAGGGTTTCGAAAATTACTTATCTGAATTTTACATGTCAGTGATAACTCAGTAAGGTGCCATTATTTTTAGCATCAGAAGACTTTTTTTTTTTTTTTTTTTTTTTTTTTTATCA
>VZRQ01003281.1:430151-462648 GCA_013397975.1 Machaerirhynchus nigripectus | reverse complement strand
TTTCCCAAATTAAGAATTGTTTGGGAAGCTGTTGACTTGTTCACCGGGGAATACTTGTTACTGCTGTTGCTGTTCTGTAGTAAAGCGTTTTCTGATGTTAGGCGGGAGCTGTGAATTTGTTTCATCTGTAGGTGGCAGCAGTGGTGCCTTTGGAGAATGAAGTACAGGTTCTTTGATCATCTTAATTTCCAGCACAAGCCCATCTGTTTAAAAAATCTGTTGTTTCTCTTATAATACAGAGGTTAATAGGGACGTAGTGAAAGTCCTGCTATTATGCTCTGATGTGGTACAAGAGAAGATGAGTGTACACCCTCAGCTTCTTTTGGTTCTCTGACTGTTTTGCATTGTTAAATTGTTCTGGGGAAAAATGTTCTGAAGCAGGTAGACTATCAGTATGAAAACCAAAACCAGCTGAGTTTCAATAAACCTAAAATTAAATTGTTGGTGATATACAATGATTAATTTTGTAACAACTATGAGATACACAAGACACAGACTGGTATTTCTGAAAATCCCACAAGATCACTGTTTGAATTTTTAGTACTCAAGAAATCTTTGAATACCGGCACTTGGCTTTTTTTCACATTTTAAGAGTAAATGTTGAGGACAAATACCTCTCCACTGTGGCTGTGTAACAGCCTAACAGAACTAAGCACAAGCGTGTAGTTCTGCAATACTTAGTCTGAATCAATTGAATAGCAGATAAAAAATGTCTGGAGACACTCATCTTCATAGCCGTTGGCATGTGAATGTCTCGTTGAAAGGATTTTTTACTTGCAGAATTTTTCTTTCTGTTTCATTATATTTTTATTCTTTTAATCTGGTACAGAGATAAGTAAAAGGACCTTAAACCAGAAAGAAGTGAAGCAGATTTTGCAGAGAGAAAGGCCACGGGCTGCAAGATTCCTGCACTGAGAGGCAACATTGTGTAGAAAATGTAAAAAGTTGGATCAGCAGGTTTGTAGGAGATGATCAGGGTGGATGATGAAGGGCGTGGGGCATCTCTCTAATAAGGAAAGGCTGAAAGAGCTGGTGCTGTCCAGTCTGGAGAAGAGAAGGCTCATTAATGCCTATAAATACTTGAAGGGTCCTTCCTACCACATTTGGAAGCAAATAAAAGGATATGTACTGAATACCATGGGAGATTTGTCACAATTTAGAATTGTGCTTGCTTTCATGCCAAGTCTAACCAGAAAACAAATAAATCATCCAGCCAGTAATTTATCTTGTAGGCTGCTTGATTTACACTCCAAGAATCAGGTACACAAACCTTGCACCTCCCTCCATGCCACAGAGTTTTTGTCATTCTTTTTATTGTAACAAAGGTCACAGCAGTGAGTTTGTGACTTGGCTGACTTAATGGTATTTCAAGCACTGCAAGGACTGCTTAGAACTAGGACTTTCTAAAATAAAAGGGAGAAGCAGGAAGGCACACAAAAAAAGACAAGGGTTGATATCATGTTCATTATGAAGACACTGAGGATTGTACCTCCTGTCCTAAGAGCTAGAAGAGCTACAGGCTGAGGGTGTGCATCCTCCTGTGCAACACAGTCATAGAGGCAGAATCACACCTGTGCCTTGTACCCTGCAGCTGTTTTAAACGTGCATAAAAGTTTCATGCTGAGTACCAACAGCTCAGCTGGAGCAGACTCTTGAAAACACCTGTAGTTTTGCCAGAGGAAAACAATTTTAATCACTTGTCCCTGGCCATGTGCAGTCTTTTCATGCATCATTGCACAGGAAGGAATTTTTTAAAGTGCACTGTGCTACAGTTTTCAACTATAGCCAAAAAAGATCGTTCTTTTTGCATAAATCTTTGGGATATATACATGGGTATACAAAAAAAAAAATGAATGAGCAAACGTATACATGTAAACACACACACACATATACTTGTGTTTCCAGAAATTATCTATTGGCTTTTGCTCAACAGGTCTAATGAAATAAAGTCTAAATTTGAAAATGAATACACAGATATAGAAACATACAGAGGGAAAGTGGTTCTTTTTTTTAAACTTTTATGAAGTAAATTGTTAAATGATTTTATTGAAGAGAAATTTATAATCTGTTAAATTTAGTATTAATTACAAACAGGGATTTCTATGCCACATTTTTAGAATAGAAGTTTTATAATACAATCATAAGAAGGACAGTTCTTTACAGATAGCAAATCATTAACTGTGTCACGTGGTTTCCATATGATTTGAGTTTCACTTTGTGTTATATCAGTAAGCCCTTTAATTTCCTTGGACTGCGAGTCTTGTAAAGGTATGGATGGGAAACCCGTGAATATGGAAATCTACAGTTTTTGAAGTGAAAAAAACCTGTATCCACGGCCAGTATTAAGGTAACTGCATTTTAAAATAGAATTTTAAATGTATAGTGAGAACTGAAGGCCTTGCTAATCACATTTTATTGTTTCTGCTTTGTCACAAAATGATTCTGTAGAAGTATGTTACTTTTTAGAGCGGGCTTATATTTATGTTGACTGACAGACAGTTTACTCCTCCTGCTCCTGTCACATTAGATCTCCTATGTTTAACAAGACTGGGGACAATGTAATTCTGAGTGATACAAGACTCTCTCTCTTGTGGCACTTAATTGAACCCCACCTGGTACAGGAGACTAGGGTGCTCTTTGGAGTGCTATCATGCATAAACTATAGGGCTATTACAGGCTGGGATCTTTAGCAGTGATTTCATGTGCACCTGTGAGCAGGCATTGGTGCTTGGATTTGGAATTAAGACAATGGACATTTGTGAATACAGATTTATGAGTCTCAGGTAGAATTTTTTTCAGGTTGCCATGAGCAAAACATAAACCTTGTGTCTTCTTAACCATTCCAAGGTTCTTTCAGGACTAGATTTCTTACTCCAAATAATTGAGAGACAGTGAGCAAGCTAACATGCTGGATAATGTGTGGCTCTTCATTTATCTCAGCTTACCTGATGGCTTCAAATAGCACCAAGATGTTCTGTCCAGACAGGTCTGCAGACTGCTGACATGACAGTAGTTTGGACAGTAGGCTTGTCAGAAGTAGAAATCACCTGGCTCACAGCTACTCTTCATGCTGTTATTTCAGAGGAGTCTGCCTGTAAAACTTCCTTTCTCATATTCCTCTTTGAGAAGTGCTTGCATACAGAAAGGATAGTGAGGTTGTAAAGAGGGAGGAATCCTGTTACTTTTTTATTCATTCCAGATGCAAAATTAGAGGCTACTCCTTGCCACTTGAATGTCTGGTACAGTATTAGTCATTAAATGTGAACCTTGGTATCTTGCCTAATTTGGCCATAAATTGTCTCTAGAAGAACTTTCTGTTTGAATCCAGGTATTGACTAACCTGTAACTGTTGTTCTTCCTATAACAGTCAAATAGTGAGCTTGCTTGTTTTGTTTTGTTTGATGTTTGTTTTTGTTTTTAATCTGTTCTAAAAACCAGGGATACAGCTTGACAAAGGTGGTACTCAAGTTGCAGAATGACATGTTGTTCTATAGAGTAAATACAGTTTCCTTTGGAATTTTCTTGAATGAACCCTAGTAATAAACTCTTAAGTTGGTTCATACATGAATTTTCAGATATAAAAATTCAGAGTCACAAGGCAGCTGGGGTTGGAAGGGACTTCTGAAGATAGCCTAATCCAACACCCCTGCTAAAGCAGATTCCCCTGTACCAGGTTGCACAGGATTGCAGGCAGGTTTTGAGTATCTCCGGAGAAGGAGACTCCACAACTCTGGGCAGCCTGTTCCAGTGCTCTATCACCCTCAAAGTAAAGTTTTTCCTCATCATCAGATGGAACTCCCTGTGTTTCTGTTTGTGCCCATTGACCGTTATCCTGTTGCTGGGCATCACTGAAAAGAGTCTGATCCCATCTTTTTGACACCTGGCCTTAAAATATTTGTGTTCATCAATAAGATCCCCTCTCAGTTGCCTCTTCTCCAGCTTGCTCAGCCTGTCCTCATGAGAGAGATGCTCCAGTCCCCCAAACATCTTTGTAACCCTCTGCTGGACTCTCCAGTTATTCCTTGACTTTATTGAACTGGGGAGCTCAGAACAGGACACAGTACTCCAGATGCAGCCTCACCAGGGCAGAGTAGAGGGGGAGAATAACCACTCTTGACTTGCTGGCCACACTGTTTATGGTGCACCCCAAAATGCCATTTGCCTTACTGGCCACACAGAGACATTGCTGGCTCATGGTTAACTTGTCTTTTTGTGTTTGTAAACACAGAGTTCATTTTATGCTGGACTTTGTACTGAAGTCCACTTCCTGCAATCTAACTGTGAATTGGATATAAATTGCGTTAGTGATTTGCAGGAGATTAGCGGTATTTTACTGGAGAGAATAGGAAAGAACAGAGAAAGGATTCCAGCTATCCCAGCTGCAAGATAGCCTGATCTTTCTGACATCTTCTGGGCCAGGATATGAAACCTAAGTAGGAGATAGAACAAGAGGCTAGAAATAGCTAAGGCCTAGATCCAAAAAGATATTCCATACACTCAGTACCTTTTCAGGCTGTTATATTCCCACTTGTCTTCATTAGGAAATGAAGACCCTAAGTTCTCTTTTCTGGGTTTGTACCTAGGTCACAGTGAAGATGAGCCCAGTCAACCCAAGCAAAGAACAGTCATTACCTTTGTTAATGGGTTATTAACCAATTCCCTCATTTCATTCCTCTGTGGCAGAGTGCCTAAATTCACAAAATCCAAAGGGACTTGCCTCCACATGCCCTTCCCCTGCTCCAAGTTTCCTGGCGCAGCTGTTCCCCATGTATTGTCTGCAGCTGTTTGGCACTGGCACCAGCCCAGCTTTGGCATGTCCTGCATCCCATCCTTTGGGTTTGCTGCCAGCAGCTTTTTCCTAAGATATGTAAGGGAATTAAAGGGACTTCGTAATTTTAACTTTATAGCTTTGCAGAGGTGGACATGAGTGAGAAAAAAATGTACTGCCTTACAGCTTTTCTGTTTCACCTGACAAATACCACAGATCTACAGAGGAAAGATGTTTAAGGACTACCCAAAGAGGTCACAAGAATCCTTGCAGTGTTGGGCAATGTAAAATGTAGTTCTGACTACAAATTAGTTATATTTGCAGTGAACTATGTGGTTAAATCAGCTATGTGTAGCTACATACAATTTGGAAGACGTTTCTCAAAGAGGTATAGACTGGTCTAGGTCTGGCTCCTTACAAGCCTCTTTAACAGGAGAGCTGCCATCCTGTTCAGCGCTTTCTTACTGCATGTGGAAAACCAAGCAGGAATGATAAAAGCACTGGATGTATGCACACAAATGCAGTAACACAGTTGGAAACTGCCAAATGATGCATATTCTGATACCATGGTGTGTACTCAAGACTAAAGTTTTCTCAATGTTTTGTGCTGTCCACAGTAATGGAGAAGGGCTCAGAAATTAAGAAAGTTCTGGGAAGGAATCAGTCTTTTTTCCATAAGCTGCTTTTAAAAACTCGCTTGTTTTTTAGTGTTTTGCAGCTCTTAGGAATTATCTCAATAGCTGCTTGAGTGGAGAGTCACTCTTTGGGAGAGTGGGTGACCTCAGCAGGTTCAGAAATGCAGCTCTCTTCGGCTAATTGTTCACCAGAATCTCAGCACATTCTGCATTTTGTACTTGCCTGTTCAAATGGTCATGAGAACTGCTGTATGATATTTTAAATGATGAAGATATTGTTACTGCTAATCTTCTTTTTTTTTTCTTCTTCTTTTTAGGAACCAGAAATGAAAAACGACTCCATCAATTAAAAGAACAATTTCCATTTATCTTTTTTTTTCAGAATAGACGTGAATTTTAGAAGTTAATTTAATATTTAAATCAAGAGCATGGAAAAATGCAAGTCCCTTTGCCATAATAAAAATGGATAACCCAACTCTCCTTTGTATAAAGCAATATGAGCAAGGGGTATCATCAGGAAAAAGACTCCATTGTCGGAGACCATTTAGATTCCTTTACGTGAAGTAAGGAGAGAATGACAACAGTGGCAGTTTCACACATGATGAAATTTACTAAGCAGAATTTTTTTTTTTTAGTTGGTGGAATGATAATTTATGTAGTTGATATTGGAGTGGACTTTTGGGTAGCTAGTAGATATTTCTGTCAAGGACAATACTCTTGGAGTATATTGATACTGTGTTTTAGAGGTCTTTCATCATTAATAACTCAGATATTTAGTTATGAGTGGTTTAAAAATGACTGGGAAGATACTGATACTGGGAAGCTGAAACTGGTTTTTCTAGTTCATCTTTTTCAGTGTGGAATTTTTATAAGGTAAGCACATTTTAATATTTATTTTCAAATGAGAAATCATGTTGCTTTAGGGCAGTTATTAAGAAATGTTTAGTATGGCTTCAGGGACAAGACCAGTTCAGGCCTTAGCAATTACTGCTCCATGAAAGCAAATGAATTTTTGTCTGGTTATGCCAGTGGTAAATTTTGTCATGTTTTGATGGACATGTAATTCTTCGTTCATATACCTGTAAGTAATGATTTTTATAATTCACAACCCAATTCTATTTGATTAATCAGCCATTTGAGGGGCATACTTAATAAAAATTATTGCTTTGAAGTGTACTGCTGTTGTAACTGATAAATACAAGTTTTCAAAGTAATGTTAGGCACACTACGCAGCCGAGACAGCTGAAGAGGTTATGTTTGAACATGAGTGTCTAACCATGTGTAGAAAACCCACCAAGATTCAGGAGAGAAATGAATAGCTGAATAGTTTGTAAAAATACTTGCAGCACTTGATGGTCATAGGAAACTTGTTTGCTTAGTGGATTACCTTAGCCCTAAAGCAATCCATAAAACTCTTGGACTTACCTGAACTCATACTGTTTCCAGTGAATATCTCTTACCATGAATTTCTATAATTTTGAGTCTTTCCCAGAATTAGCTCCATATTCTCTGAGTGGCTTATTACCTAGCAAACATTATTTTGTTCTTTGCTCTGACAGTGTTGTCAACTTGGTCGCTTGTTCTTTATTGCACAAGTGATATTTTCTCCTATGCTGCTACTTACACCTGGGAAATTTCCAAGATGTTACGCATAAGTTACAAAGTTCTTCCAGCCACTCCTCACAATTCAGCAGTGTTATAAAGCATAATTTAAAGTATAAGCTGGTAACAGCAAGCTGGTATCTGTGCTTGTGCCTTTGTGATTAACTATTATATGCTTCTTATTATATGTGTTTTTCTTAGGTGTATCAAGGTACAGCTTCCTCCTGTCCTCCCTCGTAGTCATCTGATTTATGCAGTTAGTTTAGACAAGTCACTTGAGTTTATCTCTGCAGTAAATGGATAAAAATAGATTCTGTCAAGTCAGGTCACACTTGTTAAGGTGAGATTCTCCAGAAAGTCATTTGGGCCAGGAACCCATGTTCATTCAAAGAGGAAAATGAGGCCCTAACCAGTAAATGAGATTTGATCAGTGAACTCTGGATGCTTGAAATGATAAGATGTGAATACACCTTACCAAATTATCTTTCTTCATTTTTTCTTTCTTTTTCTTTCCTTCCTTCTTCCCTCTTTCATGTACTTTTACACCTCCTGATCCAACTTTGAACTTAGACTCCTAGAATGATTTGGTTTGGAAGGGACCTTAAAACTCATCTCGTTCCAACCCCCCTGCCACGGGCAGAGATACCTTCCACTTGACCAGCTGCTCAAAGCCCCATCCAACGTGGCCCTGAGCACTTGCAGGGATGGGGCATCTACAGCTTCTCTGGGTAATCTGTGCATCACCACCCTAACAGGAAAGAGTTTCATCCTAATATCTTGTCTTAGGCTACCATCTTTCAGTTTGAAGCCATTCCCCCTCATCCTCTGACTCCACACTCTTGTAAAAAGTCCCTCTTCAGTTTTCTTCTAGGCTCTCTTTAGGTACTGGAACTGGTGACTTACAAATTGGTACCCTTTGGGTACTGGAGGTTTGTACAGTGCACAGAAAAATGGGAATCAGTTTGGTTTTGCTATCACACTGACAATGCGAAGTAATAAATATGAAAATCATATTTGTATCTATATATATGTGTATACATATATACAATATATATAAAATCAGAGGAAAATGAAATTAAAAGTATTTCTTATCTAAGAAGGCTTTAGTTTCTTTTATTGGAAAGAGTGCATACCTGCAATTATATTTCATATGAAATAGTATGCTCTGGAAGTAGACAAACTTAAGTTAAAAACATACATATTAACTATGCTGACTAAAATTATATTCAGCCTGACCCATCTAAATGGCTCACACAGATGTTTGTAGAATGGAGAACAGTCTTGACATAACAGACAACATTAAGACAATAACACAGTCAGGGAATGTGGAAAAATGGGACATTTCCTTAGAGCACCATATGAATTCTGGATCTGTCTGATGTGTAGCAGTGTACTTCATCAGCCAAGGACACACCTGTGGGAGACTAAACATTAGCAAGTCATAACCTCTGCTGTCAGAACAGAAGGTCGCATAGGCAGCAGCCACTGTGATACTGGCAGCTGCTGTTGTGCCTCTTTATGCTTAAAGGTAGTTCAGAATGCCCTGCAACTTTGAATAGAAGCAGATGAAAGACCTTTTTTTTTGCATATTTGTAAAGATTAATTCTAAATCCATGAGGCATCAGAGTAAATGTGAGTGCTTTGCTGAAACTGGGGTTATTTCATTACATATTTCTAAAAGGCAGTGAGAAAAATTCAGAGCCAACATAGGTGATGGGCTGCAGGGTGGGCCCTGCTCTGAAGCAGTACCAGCTGACAGCACTGAGCACACCTGTGAGAGATGCACTCTGGTAAAGAAACTTTTCTGCTTAGTGACAGAGCTCTGGGAGGAGGTGAGGAGGTTGAGGAGTATCAGGGATAGAGAAGAGAGAGAGGGAGAGAGATACAGACTGTAGAATAACACCCTGCCTTTCCTGAGATACCCCCACAGGCAGGCAGGATGCATGATATGGATGATTCCCTATCCACTCTTCACCTGGCTAAGCACAGTGACTTAAGGGTAGGGGACCATGGCAACAAGTTCCTGTCCAGCGCAGCAGGTGTGTCTTCCCTGTGACTACCCCACCTTCACAGGTGCCCTGGCATAACATGTATGAGGCTCTTCAAGTGGAACTGAATAATAATGAGGATGATGGGTCATCTGGCTTGGAGATGTCACTAAGGTTAAGTTACATCCTGTGTCAGACCCTTACTGCTCTCTATAAATGAAAGCAGGTTGCAGCCAGGTGGGGGTCAGTCTCTTCTCTCAAGTAACAAGTGACAGGATGAGAGGAAATGGCCCCATCTTGCACTGGGAAAGTTTGTATTGGATATTAGGAAAATTTTTTTCACGGAAAGAGTTGACAAGCATTGGAATAGGCATCCAAGGAAGTGGTTGAGTCTCCATCTCTGGAGATATTGAGAAGATATGTAGATATGACACTTAGGGAGATGGTTTAGTGGTGGACTTGATAGTACTAGAGCAATGGTTGTACTTGATGATCTTAAAGATCTTTTCCAAACTAAATGATTCTGTGATTCTATGTGTTCGATCACATTTTGTTAATACAAATTTACTGACCTAAGTATTGACTTAGTTGCATCAGTTTCATGGATTTAATCCAAGTATTTTGACACTTAGAAGGTGAAGTTTGACATGCAGCAGAGAGTAATTTTCCTTTGATAAAGATTTATACAATGCTGAAAGCTGTGACTGCATGACCAGAATTTAGACAAAGCAATCATTATTGCCAGGCCACTTGCAACCTACCTGTATGAATTACTAAATGGCACCCAAATATTTATTGGTGTAGTTTGATGAGATGGGATGTGTAGTATAATACTGGGACTGTGTTGCAAAGTCAGTGGAAATCTGAGGGGAAGCATGTGATATGGAAACATTGTCAAGGCAGCTTGCTTGGCACATATGAAGGCTGTGAAGCAACAAAACCAAATAGCTGTCACCCCTGTGAATTCCCAGCCAGAGACAAAGCCTTCCTAATTTTACAGGATCAAACTTCATCACTTGTGAAATGATGATGAATATGTAGGAATATCTCAAGAACAGAGAGACAGTGGAGCTGTTTCCCTGAGTGTTTATAACAAGTAGGAGGCCTGTCATCTGTGTTCTCCACAAAGCAACACTACAAAGAGACAAACCACTTTTTTGTTCTCCTTTCAAAGTGAATGATATTTAGAGACAGTGATAATTCTTTGCCATTCACATATGACAGTTCCAGTTGTAAAGAAATTGTAGGTTTTTTACTCTGTTGGCATCCAAGTAGCTTATATACCTTGAAATGATGAAAAACATATCCTTTTTAATGAATTTATAAGGAGAAAAAGTAAATGGTAAACCTGCATTTGTCTATATTACTGACATAACCATTTCATATTCCATTTAGGATGCACGTCTACTTAAAAGACATAACTAATCCAATACTTCTAATTAATGTATTTTCATTACAGTTGTACTATCTTTTTAAAAGAATTTTTACAGTTTATGAATATTGAAGCACAGAACTTCTATAGCAATAGATATATTATAGGAAAATAGATTTGAGGAATATAACCAGAATAGTTTCAGAGCAGGTACAGGGTTTAAATGAGCTGTGGGCATGATAAAGCAGAAAATTTGACCTACCCTTTACTATGGACTGAACTTTGCCCTAGGCTGGGAACATAGTTCAACACTAGGTGTAAAAGTTGGCTCTGAGCCCTTTCTAAAATGTCATTATATTGCATGCCAAATGGGCAGATGAGAATGAGAGTGTAAACTCAAAATACTCTTAAAATATGAAAATTTGTCAAAGTGAACTACAGTAAGTGACATAAGCATGTGGAGCTCAGAGAACTCCACCTTGCTTAATATATAGTTAAATAGCAGTAGAAATATGTGGACTTTACTAGAAAAAAAGTATTCTATACAGTATTCAAAGTCAGAAGTGGACTAAACAAAACCACTACAACTAGTGACAAATACATAGCATACCACCTTGTAACAGTATAAACCTAGTATACAATGCTCAGAAGCAATGTGCTTGAAAACTGACAAGTGGTTTCAGGTATGCATCCAGCTGAAATATTCCTTTTAGGACATTTCTTGCCTTGCATATCACCTGCCATCTCAGCTGTGAGCTCTGCAGCTCGAAATTTGTGCAGCTGGTTCTTCTTGCTGCTTAGACAAACACAGGCTCTGGTGAGTGAGTCCATGGACAACTAGCAGATCAGTCTACCCAATTGTTTTTTCTTGAAAACATTGCAAACTTTCCAGATTTTTACATCTTGAATGCAAGAACCAGATGTTTTGGAGTACTAATTGTTTTATAAACAGAAAAAGCTATAGATGCCTTGCCAAACAGTTCAGTTCTTTCCTTGTGAGCAATTATTCAGGGAACAATAAGATAAATACACAAAAACATAAAAATAAAAATGAGTTTCCTTTGGCAGTAGATAATAGACCTAGAGCCAGCTCCTGGAACCAACATGTGGCCTGAATGGCAGGGATGCAGTCTATGAATCTCTGCAAGGAGAAAAGCAAAGGCTCTTCCCCTGAGGCTCCTGAATAGTAACAAAGCTGTTCCACACCTACTCCTACTGTTGCTTCCATGTTGCAATTCTCACTTGTATGAGTGAGATGCCTTAACATAGCAGGGACATAGTCATGAATCCTCTAGCATGCACTTAACCCAGGACCTGCCAATCCTGGCTGTCTCACCTGTAGCTGTGGAAGAGACCCCTACACTGCCTTCCCTGTGCTCAAAGGATTTGGTCTTTAGAGGTGGTGAAGGCGTTAAACTTTTAACCCCTGGAGGAGCAAGGGATTCTTCTTAGCTCCCTTAGTAAGCAAAAGAGTGTTGTGCTCCAGTGTTATATGGGGATGAGATGATCCTGTGAGATCTGGGTGTCTAATGATCTGCTGCCCTCTGTTCTCTACATATGGTAAATGCAACTGCGTGGGTTTTGTCAGGTCCGTGGTGTGATCCTGTGGATGGTCAGGGAATTAGGAAGCTGCACTTTAGCATGAACCTTGAAGTTAGCTCAGATGCAGCCTTAGGGAATGTAAGTAGGAAGCAAGTTAAGGCATAGGACGTTGCCTTTCTCAGCCTGTGTATTAGCAGTCTTGTACAGCTGTCTAAGACAACCAAGTGTTGGCCTGTGATGTTCTGCTTAATTTATCAAGAAAATAGATCCAAATGAATGATGCAACTGTCATAATTTATTTACTAAATTAGGTTTTCTTTTGAGGGGGAAAGGCTCCAGTATTCTTTGTAAGGCTAGAAAAATTGGCTGTTTTCTTAAAAAGGGACTACTTATGCTGTTCTTGCCTGCTGGTTAAAGTCAAAATGGGTTCATTGGAGAAGAATATTAGAAGCTCAAAACATCTGGGAACTAAATTGATAGAAATAGGCTTGGAAGTGATGTCTGAAGGCTGCTGTGATCAAAATCCTGTTTATGGTCAAACACATGGATTTATATACTTATAAAGCCAAGAACTTAGTATAAGTGGAATTCTAACAGTTGATTCCAAGAATCATTATTAGTCTAGATCTATTTATTACAGGCAGAGACAGAATACTTCTAAGCATAAAAATCTTCAGTAATAATAATAATAAAAATACTACAGTTAAAATTATTACACACATATTTTTTCATTCCTATCCCTTTTTTTTCAAGCCATCCCTTATCATTCTATGCATGTGGTTTTCTACAATATATCCTATCTCTCCGCATCTCAGGACCTCTGCTATCTTAGCAAGACTAGATTTCTCTATCCTACATCATCGTGTATGTAATAAATATCTCATTTGATGCATATCTGTTACTGTTACCTATATAAAATGTTTATTTAATGTTTACCTATATATAATTATGACTGTATGACACAAAAATAAAGAAAAAGAAAAGTGAAACAGATCAGCCACCTGGTCATTTGGAAGAAATCACCAATTTTTCTCCAGAAAACCCAAGCTAAACCAAGCAATACAAAGTCACAGACAGGTCAAGAAAATTTCAAACAGAGAAAGCCTGGCAAGCCTCATTTCTGAGGCCTTGCAAAGCTCATGTCAAGTTACCAGCAATGACAGTGCCTGTTGCAGTGCTGCAGAGTTACAAGGCTTAGGCTACGATCTGCCCAGCCAGTGTTAATGACTACTTGAAGTCAAGTTACCAGCAGAAAAGAGCAAGCATTGATTTGCTTCAAGGCAGGATTTACATGCATACTAAACTGGATACTTCTCCCTGCTTTCATTTGTTTACTAGTTCCAAAAGTCTTTGCTGCTGAACCCTTCACTGGAAAGAGGTCTTTCGCTGTGAAACCCACTTCTGCAATTACTCCCTTTAGTTTATAAAAGAAAAGAGTTTTTTCTTACCTTTGTTGACTTCCAAAACAGTAATGCAGGGAGTCAGATCACTCACCAGGGTGGTGTGGCTCTGTATGTGAGTCCATTTGGTGCAGCAGAAATACTATAATTTCCAGCATCTGGAGTTCTGGTCTTATATGAAGTTAGAGCCACCATCCTGTTTTCCCAAACTCAGATGTAAAGATTAACATGTACAAAAGCTAGTTCCTCTGTTAATTAACAAAAGAGTTTATGATTAAAACTTAAGTGTTCTTTCCCCTATAAAGTGCTAATTGCACTTCCAAGCCTGAAGCAAAGTTTCTGAAAATGGGAAAAAGAGCTAGGTTTATCTCCAAGGAAAGCATTAGGGACATCCTGAACAGAATAGGTTCTTTACAACATGGAATGTACACCAGTCCTAACTGACTAATTCCATGTATCCTTGCATTTACTGCTCTTTTAAAATAAAGTGTTAATTTAGGCTTAATAAAAAAACCAGAACTGTTCTAAAAGTCATTCTGGTACACCCATTTGCCAAGGCAAATGGCTTCTTCATGTAAAACCACTCAGATTGTTAACAGAATCTTTCAACCCAGGAATCCATGTGTCTTGAAAACTATTTTCTGAAATATAAGTCTTCCTGAGTATTTAGAGAGTAACAATGTAGTAGGTTTTTTTAAAAGTCTCTTTTATATTTGCAATTCATCAGGTATTATACTTGGGGCTTATGGATCTATATTCTGCTTACATAGATGTGGATGTTCACAGCTGGATATTCACTAATACCCTGAAATGGATACAAATAAAGTGAATGAGTATTTCAAAGAGAGACTGAAGAGAGATGCTAAGGGAATTATCAGAAATGCAGTACTTTTAAAGAAATAAGAACCTAACAAAATAAAGCTTGTAATCTTTATTCAGGCAAGTCTCATTCTCTTCTATTAGTTTTCTTACTGCATGGTATTGCTGGGCTTCAATGATTCTCTGATATCACTGATACCAGACAGATATCAGACAAAATTTTACCTGAGTAGAAGATGGAAAAAGTTGTTGTAAGGCTGTATCATTTTACTGAGTTGGTCTTCTAAAAAGTGCTGCCTAATCAAATGTCTTTTTTTTATAGGTATTGGTTTGCTTTGAAATATGGCTGCCAAGTTGCATTTAAACAAACAGGCAGAAGAGATGCATCAGAAGCCAACACTTCCAACTTCATTCAAAAACAAACTATTGATGCAGTGACTGATATTAACATGCTCAGGGTGTTCAAGACTTTTCTTGAGACCACACCACAACTTTTTCTTCAGATTTACATCCTCATGGAACACGGCAAAACTAATTTCTATCAATGTAAGTCTGTCTTCTTCCTTATGTTGCAAGTTGAGTATCTTACCTAAAAAACTCATGACTGGATAACATTTTACACATGCCTTGGAAAACATAAATTCCACTGCATTATTACTATGCATTTAATTAGAATTTCTGTCTAGTAGAGGGTCCATTCTGCTGAATCAATGAGAAGGAAGATTTCACCGTAAAAATGAAAAGTCATATATAAATACTGTACATCATAAATATAAAAAGTCACAATATCTAATAGAAATATAATGATGCATCACTTCAAAGTAAGCTCTTAAATGCAATTTGCAGAGCAGTATGATTTGTGTGGTTTTGCTTACAGATTCTTTGAAAACTGCTAGCTAGGTGTTTAGAAATCAGTAACATAATTAAAGCAGCCCCATGAACTGTCACTACCATCACCCATGTTACAGGTGAGGGACAGAGCCAAAAATAAATCTAAGGATATGTCAGCACTGTAGAATGCAATATGGTGAAGAGATACTGGTTCAACTTTCAGAAGCAGGACAGCAGCTGTACAATTTCCAGCTCTAAAACTAGTACAATTATTGGCAGGACATTGACTTATTCAGGGTTGGAATTTATCTAACCAAATGGGGATACCTCCACTGAAGTCTAGCATTCCTTCAAAGTCTATGGAGTCAAAATTTACTCACGGAAAAGGATCATGCAAATCTCATCTTAGATATGACCATGTGAAGGACCAAGTCTTAGTAGTAGATTTCTACATTTTAGATACCACAGACTCACAAATATCAGTGGCTGAAACTTAAGTTTTTATGGTCTATTTGCAATACTTTGGGAATTTCTAAGTCACCTGTGTATGGAGATGGCAAATATGACATGCAACTTAGGCAAGGCCATTAAGGATCAGGGGCTGCGCAGGATAACATAAGCATACCAAACAGCATTAGATGCCTAGATTTAAGTAACTAAAGTGAGCCTTAAAATTAAGATGACTTGCTTTGCAGCGGAGAGTAAATACAAAACTGGGATAAAGAAAATGTTAGGAAAGCATGACATTTTCTAAAACTTAATTCAGAAATCATAGTGTAAAATACACATATTTTTCTCTGTTTTAACATTTTTCCTTGTGTTTTGTTTAGATGCTGCCATTATTATGTCTTTTTGTGGTATCTCCATATCAATGGTTGATTATCAGGTATCACTACGAAAATCTCTGCCTGACAAAGATGAATTTCATGTGCTTTCCAAGTTCGTGTATCTCCTCTATAAATTGCTTACCATCACTTCTTGGATACTCAGTATTTCATTGATCATTCTACTAAGTGTCAGAATTTCTGTAATTCTGCTAATATTTCTTTGGATCTGTGGCTTCAGTTGGACTTTGAAACAGCATACATCATTTTGCAAATCTACGAAGATGGAATATCTGTACAGAACTGTAGTTGGAATCATTCTAATTTTTTCATTTTTTAACATAAAGGGGGGAAGAACAAAAGTTTTCATTTCTATTTATTATGCTACTCACACTGTAGTAACTCTAGGTGTTTTGTTTGTATATATGTTCTGGAAACCTTCCATTATCGAAGAAATATGTTTTACAATTGTAGGCATCTTAACTATTTTGAGTCTGGTGTTAGGTATTATTTTTCTTGTTGTTTATTACAGCCATTTTCATCCCACTACTTATTGCACACCTCAGGCATGTTCAGATGAAGTTGATGCAGTGGCAGGGCAAAAAGATAGAGTGAAAACTGGCAGATTTAAAAATTTCTTAATGCAGTGAACACTGTAGGGTTTTTTTTGTTTGTTGGTTTGTTTTTTATGGACTTCAAAGCAAATTCTTGCTGGACAGTCTGTTTCTCTGTCATTGTTTCTTGTGTATCATCACTGAGGAGCACATAATGGACCAGAGTTGTTGGCTTTGAATAACTTATTTGTTTTCCATGATACAAAGACTCCGTAACATGAGCATTAAAACTACATTCTATTAACTTAAAAACAAGGCTTTTTTTTTTTTTCCTTGATGAAAGGAAGAAAGTGTGCATTTGAAATAACTGGGGGCAGTGATCAGTTTTCTGCTTTTCCCCATTACTCTAAAAGCTGCAGTCCTTAATGTTAACAAACTGTACTGCCTTCTCCCTGAACATCCCCTGAAGAAGAATAGCTTTGATTTATGGCTCAGTCACTGTCTTGCCACAAGGAAATTGGGGAGATATTTCTCAAGCATTTGATCATCTAGGTGTTTTAATGGCTTCTTTATTGTTTTTGTTCTATTAATCTTTCACACAATCTTCTGTATTTAGGGCTGATGCCAGCTTTTTCTGGGTTATAATAGCAGCCTGAGTGATTTATGGATGGCAACAGGAGTCTTGCATATAAATGAAGAACTACGTTCCATGAAGCTTTCTCCTTTGGGCTCTAAGATGTAACAGTTTAAATGCTGATTTCCACTTGAAATACGAGGCTATGTGAGGCAGGCAGTGGTGTAGTATCTTCTGTCTTTATCACTGGAGAAAAGAGGAGCAACAGTTCTGATAACTTGCACTTACAGGGGCTGGAAAAACATGTAACTAGCTTGTCCATCAAGAATTTTTGGCAGAAGGCAGAGTGAAACTAGACAACATTTCAGTCCTGTGAATGCTAAATCAACAACAATGAAATAAGGTTGATAGCCACAGTTCCTTCAGAAATAAAATCAAAGGGGGAGTATTTCAGAGCTGCTGTGTTTTAAATCTGTTATGAAAACCTGGGACTCTTTCTCTCCTGTCCTTTCTCCTTCCATTAAGTCACATTTGCAGTTAGATTGGCCACAGGCAAAGGTAGGGAACAGGGTTTGAGAAAAAAGATAGAGATAAGAAAAAGTGATAAACTTTGCCAGGAACCAAATCTGTTAATATTTTTTATTGACAACAAACTTCTGTGAAACTCTGGGGGAAGGGCTGATGCTTTGGTTGATAATTAGGGTGCTCAAGAGCTGTGTCTTGTGCCTTTTGTGTCAAGTTCATGGACTGCAGACTGCTTTTTTCTTGTTACTCTTCCAGCCTTACCAGAGCTCAGGGGAAGTTTCTAGATGTGTTTCTTTCCTGTTCCATGTCCACACTTCTCTTTACCAGGCCAACCACATACATACATCTCCTTGATCCTACTCAAGGAAATTAATTTCTGTGTGCATAGCTTGGACTGAATGGTCTGCCTTTCTGAGGCTACACACGAGAAAGTGGTGTAGCGAGAAGAGTTTACTTCTAAAATCCCTCATTCCTGCTTAGGGATAAAAAATATGGGGTCCAGAAGTTAAGACAGAAAAGCACAATCCATGAAACAAAGCAATAGTTTTACTAAAACTGGTATAAAAACAAGTACCTTCACTTCTTTTACTCTGGAAGAGAGATTTCCAGATTTGTTTGCCCTGGAACATCTTATGTAAGAGGAAAAAGCCCAAGGCTTTCATGCACCGTGATTGTCCAAAAGTTCTGTCTTCTTTATTGCAGAATGTTGTCTCTATTGTATGTTGTCTCTATGTTGTCTATGTTGTCTCTATGTTGTAACTATTATTTAAAAGATGACCTCAAACTTTATACATGATCTGAGATGCAGATCTCTGGGGAAATATGAGATCCTGAGAAGTCCTAATGTGGGCACTTCAGCCCTGGGGCCTCCAGGTTCTCTGCCTACTGCCAGAAATCTGGAGCCTGAGTTGCTCCAGATTAGGTTAGGTTAGTTTCTGGTGTAACAAAATAATTTGGTGATTTTTTTTTTCTTTCAATGAACTGACAAATTCCAAATAGAAGTCTTTCACTGCCATCTCTCTGGCCAACCTCTAACACTCATTTTCTCTCAGGAGAGAAAAGCTGAATGTTGTGCTGCCTTCTGTTGTTCTCCTTATGTCTCCTCACTCACTCTTCTGTGCCCCTAAGAAGAATATTACACTGAAGTTGAGCGGGTAAGAAAGATATCTAGGTGGCTATTTATATCACTCTAATTTAAATACACACCAAACCAAATTACTTCAGCTTCAATCCTTATTTTATGCTTCTAAGTCCTAGTGGATATAAATGTAGCCATATCCTAAACCTGGAAGTTATCCTTGGGGAAATCATGTAGATTCCTTTCATAAATCTTAAAGATCTTCAGTGTCCTTCCACCAATATGTCTCCATTTTGCTGTCATCAGTCAGGGGGCCTCAAGAGATGGGAATTCCTAGTAGCTTGTTCCCTGTAGATTTTTATCTACAGGGTGATACTATGAGAATAATTTTTAACTTGAAACTCCTCCCTTTTTTCTTGACCTCGAGTTCAAGATTTTCACTTGATTCCTTTCATTTTCACAGTTATGAAAATGGCTTCTTATTCATCTGCTCATTCTAACTCAGCATCACTGTAGCAGGGAGGACAAGGAAGCACATGAATTGACTCCAGACACATTTCATATCACCAGTGACCACTTCAGACAAAATAAACAAAGCCCCACTTCACCTGGGTGTAAAGTTCAAACAATAGGCTTGATAGATATCCTTTCTGCTCCCCAACTACCCTTAAAATTCAGCTGCCACTCAGTTCATGCATTGTGCTTGACCTTGTCATTTTAATCTAACAGCAAATTGAAAACAAATGGGGTTTTTAAATTTTTTTTGTGTTAAGTATGCCCATTACATCTTACAAAAAGTATTTTAATAAGTTAAATAAAATTAATAAACAATTTCTTCCTGTTTTGACTACTGTCAGACCTGGGTAAGAGGAACAACATCCAACAGAATTGTTTTAATTATCCTGCTAATATTCAATGTGCCATTTGATGGCATGGGTGAGCTCACCTGATGTACCACAGATAGCACTGATTTATGAAGCCATAATTGGGTTTCCAGTAAACATTTGTCAAAATAATGTATTCATTCAAACCAAAGCCTTCTTTATTTATTCATATAAAAGAGCACTTAACTTTCAACAAAGAATTGCCTGCCATCAAAAACACTCCATAAATGTGGGAAATTTATGAAGATACAGTACCAGAGGGTGATCAGTGGAAGACTAAAGTTCACTTTAACCCTTCAAAGAGCTGAGTTCCACCTCTTGCTTAGTACTGGTACTGTACATGTTTCTCACTAAAAGCCTCAAGCCCAAACATTAAGTTTTGTATATTTACACATGAAAGTACCATCTCTTTTTTCTACCACTGAGTCTTACATCTCAAAGACTGTTTCAAAACTAACATCTCTCATTTTTATTATACAGTCTAGAAGCATGTACACAGCTCAGAGTTCTTTAGGCTTACCTACATTCAGCCCACAGGTTTCACCATGCCTACATTTTTCCAAAAAAATGATAAGCTTTGAGAAGTTAAACAACATATCTTGTCCGAACCTGAGGTAATACATGTACTTGTCATTCATTCCAACTGAAGAATTTACCTCTCTGCAGTCTTCTCTATTTCCTTAGCACTTTAGTTTAATTTTACAGACTTTTAGTAGAAGAATAGCAAAGTAGATGGGCTGATGCGGCTAACCCCTTGGAGTCCACTTTCAACAAAAAATGTTCTTCTTTTACCTCCGGTTGGCTAACATATAACAAATACAAGTCACTGAAGGTTCCCACTATGCAGGTTTTGCATTTATTAGCTTAGTAAAATGTAGACCTTGGTGGAATAGGGAGTGATGCTTCAAAATTAATGTAGCATGCTAGCATCTGTTGAAAAATGAAACTGCAGTAGCCTTCCTATGACTGTATTCTGGTTTCCACATTTTAGCATACTTTTTATTTCTGACCATGAACATGGATGTAAGTAACAGAGTAGAATGAGAAAGAATAGGAAGATTTCCAAGCGCATGTTCATGCCTCAGAAACTCTGGTGTGATTTGGTTAATCTCAATACAAATATGTCAGTATCATTACCATTATCATTACTACTTGTGTCACTTTGTCAAGGTGAAGAGGATGACAATACTTAGAAGCATATCTGCACTGCAACTGGAATGCAACAAAAGGTTAGTGGTAAAGTTCTGTAATGCTTTGCTCAGCACTTACAAGTGATCTTAAGTCTCTCTGATTCAGCACAGGTATTTTTTAATGGGAGCCTAGAAAAGACACAGTTAACTATTTTGGTCTGTGGGCAGTAGGTAAACTGCTGAAAATAAAGGGCTAAATGTCACTGGATAGTTCCTGGCTGCTATGAGAAAGTGAATGACAAGGCTACATGTTTGCTGGTCACCTGCAGAAAGGTGCAGAGGGGAAGACACAGTGGATAGAGAGAGTGGGAGCTGGTGTTTTTTCCACGTAACATACTACACACATTTAATCTAACTTGAAGAGTGTTATGCTGTAGTAGAGCAGAAAGAGACCTCAAACATAATTTTGGAGTTTGTCCTACAGCAGAATCACTGTGCTTGTGCCATTCCCAGCAGAAATTTTCCAACTGGTTCTGAAAAATACAATGTTCCAGTCAATCTCCCCCAGATCTACAGAGTCTTGTCAGTCAGGAGCCTCTTACGTTCAGACTCTCTACTGCAGTTTCAGGCCCTTGTCCTCCCTGCCTCGCAGAGAAGATTGGTTCCCTCTTCTGTGAAGCAGAATTTTACATACTTGAAGATCATGATCATGATCTTCTCAGACTTCTGTAAGTGCCAAACACATGAAACCACTTAATCATGTTTGCCTTTTCTTCTGACAGTCCTTCCTGTTGCTTTCTCTTCCATTTCACCATGTCCTCCTTGAAATTCAGGGCCAAAATAATTTTGCAGTACTCTAGCTACTGCTGAGTGTATCCAATGGACTACTTTTTGCGTACACAGGCTATAATCCTATTTTTGTATCATAAAGTTTTCATCTTTTTTTATGACATCATGACTTTTCATGACTCATGTTCAATGCACTGTAGTGCAAATATTTCTGTGCAGAAGCATTGTCTTATCTGTTCTTCCCTTTTCAGGCATTTAGTTTCCACTATAAGACCCAAGTTCAGCTCCTGCCTTCTTTAAGGCCTGGCTTCCTTCAGAGATTTGTTTTCAGGAATAAAAAATGGCTTCTCCTCTTCAATGGCAAGTATTTATTCAACCGAATTTGTCCAGGTGTTCACATAAAAGTTTGAGGTACTTCAGAAGAATACCATTAGCTTTTTATAATCCTTCTGCGCTTATATTAGGGGTTTTCCAAAAACTACATCTTACATGAAGATGCGCATCATAAGTGAACACTGAATTATTTAACTGAGAGAAGAAATGCATTTGTCTGGCTAAAGTTATGCAGTATGGAGATACACACCACTGCCCATGATGGAGACTGCATGCTGTTGACAGTTTTGTAAGCCACCAGGTCTTTGTCATACTCTTTTAATCGGATGAAAAAGCAGAGTGAGAAGAGAGTATTTTTGTAATCTGGACTCTGAAAAATGGAAAATGTACAACGACACAGAAAGATTACATACTACAGGTCTCTGCCATGCTCTTCTGGCCTGTATATTGCTGGGCTATAGACATTCCTAAACTTAGATTTAGAAGAATAAGTCTTAGTCACCTGTCAGTTGCTTTTGTCACCGCTCCAAAGTGGAAAACAGTACCTCATATAGTTCTGTGCTGCTTTGCCACATTCACTAGTGTGTGGCAGTGTTATCTGAGTGGTATTGATATCTGTACTTGTAGGCTGGTATTTACCTCAAACTTCAGACAATTAATTCAAATTGTATGTTAGGTTTATAGGGATCTCTACAACCAATGGAGAAAAAAGTCACACCCAAGGTACTGCCATCCTGTCTACCCTGCCACCTATTTAGAATGAGGTAAATGTTTCTTTAGAGGTGCCCTTTCCCATTGACTACAGCAAGAATGTCTACAGGATGGAGTTTAGGTAGGTAAAACTTGTTTATGTAACTGATCCTTTGCATAGGATTATGTGTTAGGTATTGCTTTGGTGTAAATTGCTGATATGACCCTATTTTCTCACTTGAGAAGAAAAGTGGAAGGAATTTACTGCTGGCGAGTTCTCCCTGGGTTCTCTACCTTGACTTTGACTACATGGTCTCAACTGAGTGTGACCTTATAGTCTGGAGAGCTGAATGGCACAGTTACATAAACACAAGGAAAACAGGCTAGGCCACACCATACGGCCTAATCCCTTACAAACAACTTAAATGACACTGCCAGAACTTGCATAAATTAATGAGTGTGTGCTTTGGCAATCAGTTACCGTAATCAACAGCATTTTAAAAAAGCATAATATAAACACAGTTATATTTCAACTTGAATGTCCATTTCTACTGTGATGTGCTAAACAGAGGATTTTTATGAAAGAAATAGGCATGGCAGTTTCAAACAAGAATGACTATTGTGTAGAAAAAATGAATATAAAATTACAATTACTGATTTGACATCTATAATTATAATCAGACTTGGACAACAATTGTAGCTATCAGTAACTAATTTATGCCTTTCTTTGAGGAGAGAAATGAAACCCTAAAAAGCCTTTTCTCATTTATGTTTTCCCAGCCAAAGGAATAATGTTTACATGTATATATTTAGAAGTATAATTAAAGCAGCTGGGTGTGGCCTTCCTCAATCCAAAAGAAAAATGAAACACAAACCCACAAGGTTTTTTTTTTGTTTGGATTTTTCTTGATAATGAGGGATTGTGCCTGGGAGAATAGAAACTAATAACTTGCAGGCCTTGTCATGGGCAATAATTGCTTGTCCCCCACCAAAGTGGGCTGGACTTCTGAGGCCCAGCAGTCACCAAACTACACGTGTGAGGTGGTGGCCCCTTGTTTGCTGGTTAATGGCTACTTACCCTTGTGTGCTTTGAGAAAGGTACTCAGTTCAACCACTTGGGAAGAAAACAACAGAATCCCCCTAAAATACTAGGTCTTCCAGCTTCTGTTTATCAATAAAATTTTCAGATGGGTGACTGTCAAAGCAATGATTAATCTGCTGCTTAGAAAAGTCCCAACAATATTGTGTTGGTGATATCTTACCTATGTGTCAGACAGCCATACACCAAGTCAAGAGTTCTATGTGATTTAAGACCTCCATCTGAATTTTTGTTAAAAAAAGGGCTTTCTCAGCAGCAGATTGGAGAGAATCTGTGGTTCCTGATACAGTTTGCTGTAACTAATCTCAGAAAATTGATGAGTGTTGCTCAGGGGAATAAATTGATCAATTCATTATAGCACCAGGCTAAAAAAAAAAGCCTGCTTCATAAATTTTAGAAGACTGATTCTCCTACCGCCTACTGAGCTGCAGAAGCAAGTTTTCAGCAAGTACAATTCACCATTGCTTAATCCTCTGGCAGTCAGAGCACAGCCTGAGAAGTCAAAACATACAACATCCCAAGCCACTAAAAAATAATTTTAGACAAGACTTGCCCATACCTTGTCCCTCTCACTCCTTCATTTTCTGTAAAGGCCCACCTGGTGCTTTTTCAGGAGTTAGCTCTGCTGCTGCTGTTCATTGAGAAACATCTTTGTGTGACACCCAGGCAGTCTATGCATAGGTAGGGCAATATGGCAACAGGATTTTTTGTACCACCTGAATGGGACTGAGGTGTAGGAGAGAGGAAGACAAGGCAGGTTAGTCCCTGCTCTCTTCCAGCATAAAGCCCCCGTTTCAGCTCTCCACTTGTGCCTGTGGAGAGAGCAGGAACCCATCTCCTGCACAGGAGGAGAGGGGCACAGCCTGGCTGTGCAACCAGAGAAATACCCCAAAGTGCAGGTTTTCTACCGCACCTCACTCCTGCTGCTTATCTAAAGATAATTTGAGTGTTGCACAGTGCCCTTGCTTCTGCAGGCCTGATTATTGTACGTAGATGACCTACTTTTCCACATCTTTTTTTGTTTCTGTCAGTGTCCCATCCACATGTTATGATGCCATGCAGCCTCTCCTCTTCTTTCAGCTGAGGAATGCTGGATAGCCCACCTCTCTCTACACCAGAGGTTCTGTAATACCTTTCTCATGAACTTTTTCCCAGTGTCTTTTCCACTCACTCCACCTAACTATGTCAGTCTGTTGATCTCCCATTTCATCCACTTTACTGCTTCTGTGCACTTATCTTCATTTTCCCAGGTCTTGTACTGCTCCTTCATGTGATTTCTCCATCCTCCAATGCCTATGCCAAAGCCACTGTGGTACTTCTAGCCCTGGCATAAATTTTGTTACTCACTTATTACTTCTCTTTCTATCCAGTTGTGTCACAGTCATGGAAGAGCTGAGGTTGGAAGGGACCTCTGAAAATCATATGGTCCAACCCTCCTACTGAGGCAGGGACAGCTGGAGGCATCTGGGTTGTTGTGAAAATTCCCTAAATGCAGTCATGTTACAACATTCAGCAATGTTGCTGGCTTGGAAATTTTTGTGAGAACTGAGGAAAAACAAACTGTCACTGTTTGACACCAAGAAAAGCTCCCAGATCCTGAAGTAACATAGTGACACATGAGCAGGCCACAGTGCTTAGCATTTCCAGGTAAAATTGGGAAACATAACGGGAACCCAATTGCCAGAAAGAGATGTAGCTTTTACAAGGCTTTCAACACCTAAATATTAATAGAAAAGCCTGATGTAGTCTTCCTCATTTATATGGTTTGTGCGAAATCTCAGCCTACATGCTGTTGTTCTTCCATACGACCCTTCCTGATATTGCTATTTCCCTAACTTCCCACAGAGTGAGATCGAACAGTCACACTGTCCATGTTTGCAGGCATCCACACGAGCTGCAGACTGACCATGCTGCGAAGGCAGCGACCTGGGGACCGCCTCTAAACCCCTCTGAAGGGAGGCATTAGTGTACTCCAGTGAGCTGCTTAGTGAGCACCTCGGGCCCAGAGAGTTTTTTACTGTGGATGTGGTGCTGTCTAAGAGTGAATAAAGGCCTCTGGGCTTCAGCCAAAGTATTCCCATGATGTTTCACTGATCCATGCACATGGTCTGGTGAGTCACTGACCTCTCTTCCTTATAACTTAACTCTGTGTTGCTGTAGTCTGGTTTATATATATATCTGTACAATCTGCATTTATTTCATCCTAAGTGTTTTTACCTTTCATATTCTAGGCAATATAGTTGACTAAAAAGAGCACCTCTGCCAATGATGTCTTCTGGTGTAACAAACAGAGCAAACATGATACCAACAAAAATAGCAAAAAGCAACACAAAATATTCATATAGATATACATGTACATACACACACACATATATATAATGAAAACAGATGGTTGTTGCTCTGCTGGGAGGGGCAGTATTGTTCACTGCATAAGCAACTGTAAGTGTGGGGGCTGCTTTTCATTTTCCTAATCCTTCCTTGACATCCTTGGTCTGTTGCCTGCCAACTAATCTCCCTCATGCAAAAACTATTAACCAGCAGTTCTAGCATTAATCAAGCAGTTGATTGTCCTTATCTAGGTGCTATTTTCATCTGAAAACAGTTTACATTAGGAACACGTTCTTAGCAGAATTGCTAAAAAGACTTTGTAGTTTTTCAGATAGGCATCAGGGCACGGGCATGGTGATTTCCTTGCATGGTAATAATGTCAGGAGTTTGGTTTGTGAAGAAGCACTCTCCATTTCTGAGATTTAATTCTCTGAGTGTTTAATAAAGAAAGGAATGTAAGAGAGGGACAAAAATAATTTCAGATACTAAATTTTTTTAGCAACATTTTGTATGACTCCATTCTCTCTCTACTCCCCCTCTAACTATCAGGGTTTTCTTTTTCTCTTGGCTTACAAAGATGGGAGGTTGACAGTGCCAGCAGTAGAATTTCTCCTTTTATCCACAAAAGTTTACAACACAGGTAATGGCATATTTTCAATCCACCCTGTCCTATCAAGTCCGGCTGTTAATGTAAGTGGTGTCTGCCCAAAAAAGGTCAGGTAGCAGAAACTTGAACACTGCATTTTTTTTAGAAAAGTTGCCATGTGGAAAAAGTGGCATCAGTATCACTTATCTTAATTAGATCTGGGATAAGGAATTTTTAGCTTTCTTGTTTTGATTCTGTAATTAAATTGTTTCAGTTCCCCTAGAGAAGAACTTCAGTGGGCCTTGCAAACTGCCAAAGAAGCTCTAGTGAGGTATTTAACTCATGGGCTTAAACACATCTGCAGCTAAGCAGTGAAGGTTAGGTACATAAACACAGGTTGAGGGTTTGGATTTACCTGAAGAATTATAATTATCCTAGGATTATTCAGCAATCTCTGGATTATTAGAGAAATCTTTCAATCCCCTATTACCCAAGACTTGGTCTAACAGATCAAGGGTTGAACAGATGTTTGATTGAATGGGATAATAATTTAAGTAGGCCTGACCTCTCTTTGAGCTAGAAAAGCTGCAGCTGAACTCCCAACTGAGATAAAATTTTATCAACACTTTCATGAAGGGCTTGTTTTTGCAGCAGTACTGCACCATTCTATTATTTCACAATGTGCTGACCTCAAATACTGAATGCAGTTCTTATTTCCCCATCTCAGAAAAGAATGATTACAAAAGATTCTATAGAGAGACAAGCACGATCAAAGCTATTTCACAACCTTCACAGAAAGGAACGAGTTGTATCAAAATTCTTCAGACTAGAGGGAACTGAAAGGTGATATATTACAGGTCTACAAAATTAGAAAACAAAAGGAAATAGTCACTCCCTGTTTACTTACCTGGAGTGATATAACAAGGGAGCATCAAATAAAAGAGATGTGCCACTTTTAAAACAAAAGGAAAGACACATATGTTATGAAAGCTCTTGCCATAGATATAACAGATATTAAGAGATTATGTGAGCTTACTCAGCCACTGTGGGGACAGGGATGAGGGGTGGGGAACAAACAAACAAAACCCCACAGAATATAAATTATTTGAGAGTTATTAAATATAGGCACGTTTTTATCACAAACTTGTCCCAATTCTTTACCACAAGTCTAAAAAGATGTTTGCCTCCAGTCCGTTACAAATACTGGGAATGGAAGAACAGGACCTGGAGGTGAAGCTCTAGCACTGGTAGTGAGTTTTCCATATAATAAGGCTACTGAAATTTGTCATCACAGAATCACAGAATGCATAAGGTTGGAAGGGTCCACAGTGGGTTGTCTGGTCCAACCTCCCTGCTCAAGCAGGGTCATCCTAGAACACAAGGTATAGGATCACGTCCAGATGTTTCTTGAATATCTCCAGTGAGGGAGACTCCACAACCTCTCTGGGCAACCTGTTCCAGTGAACTTCCTGTGCATCAGTTTCTGCCTGTTACCTCTTGTGCTATTGCTTGGCACCACCAAGAAGAGCCTGGATCCAGCCTCTTGACACTCTCCCTTCAGACACTTGTGTACACTGAAGTTCCCTCTCAGTCTTCTCTTCTCGAGGCTGAACAGGCCCATCCCTTGCAGCCTTTCCTCATAAGAGAGATGCTACAGTCCCTTAATCATCTTTGTAGCCCTCTACTGAACCAGCTCTGAAAGCTCCATGTCCCTCTAGTCTGAGAAGCCCAGAACTGGACACAGCACTCCAGATGCAGCCTCACCAGGACTGAGTAGAGGAGCAGGATCACCTCCCTCGATCTGCTGGGAATGTTCTTCCTAACACACAGCAGGATCCTCTTGGCCTTTTGGGCCACAAAGGCACACTCACTGCTGGCTCTTGGACAGCTTGTTGTCCACCAGCACACCAGCTTGTTTTTCACCAGGACCCATAGGTCCTTTTCTGCAGAGCTGCTTCCCAGCAGATCAGCCTGTGCTGGTGCAGGGGGTTGTTATTCCTTGGGTCCAGGGCCCTGCATTTGCCTTTGTTGAATTTCAGATTGTTCTTTTCTGCCCATCTCTGCTCCCTGTGGTCATCCTTTGGAAGGGCTGCAGAGCATTCTGGGGTATCGGCCACTGCTCCCAGCTTTGTGTGGTCAGGTAACTTGCTGAGGAGACATCTGCCCCTTCATCCAAGTCACTGATGAATAAGTGAAACAATACTGGGCTCGGTATTGAATTTTGGAGCACACCACTAGTGACAGGCCTCCAACTAGATGCTGTGACACCGACTATGAACCCCTGGAATCTGCCATTTGGGCAGTTCTTCAGAATCTTTGAAATGTTGTCAGTATTGCAGTGTTACAGGAAACTGTATATTCAGAGATCCACATTTTAATAAGCAGCCAGTAAGGATACATCCATTAGCTACATTAAAGACAGATGAGTAACCACTTACCAGTGTAAAAATGACAAAACATAAACCAAATGGGAAGCACAGTGATTTGAATGTTTCAGTTCCAATCACTGAATCTAACTTTCTTGGTATCTTATTAGGGAGACAGAAATCAAAGAGAACAGCAGAGGAACAATAATGAATACTCTTGCTCTCCTTAGAAAACAGGGCAGGAACAGGGTCCTGCTTCTGGGTTTCAACTGATGCCAAGCCAAAATGATGACTTAGGGCCAAAGTCCAGCCAGCAACACCAGTCAGGAGCAAAACCTATTGCCCAGGTCTGATGTCCATGCAGGAGCTACACTTAGAGTTGGAGAGAAAGATTCCTACCACACAGACCTGATATCTATTCAAAAAAACACACAGCCAAACTTAAATGTGCTCCTGAGGCCATGGGCAAAAGGGGTGTATGTGTGTCCCAGGTGAGGCTGCTCAGGCCAATGGAAGCCAGTTTGTGCAGCCAGGGCCCCAGGAGAGTCCAGGAAAACATATCCAGCAGGAGCACGCTAAGCCAATGTGTTTGGTTTGACAACCTCTGCTTTGTACAGGAAGTCAGAAGGAGCTTTCTCAGTCTCACTGACTCATCCCTGCCCATCCTACAATATTTATATGCTCAAAACAAGCAGGCACTCTTTTAAACTTAAAAAAAGGTCACGTTTTGTCCTGCTGAGGTCAGTAATAAAATTTCAGTTGATTTCAGTTGGGTCAAGACTTTACCTCACTGTGTCTTTTCCTGAGCTGCTGTTTTGAAGTCCAACACGGTAATAAAAATAATTAGAGGAAATGCCACAGACTCTCTTTTTCCAAGCCTTTTCTGGAAATCACGGACATCCCTCCTATATCAGTGCATTTTATACTCCCTACTTTGACCCTTGTGTCAGGCTAATGCCTTTCAGATTAAGAGTCAGATAAACCTGCTCCAGAGTGCATCAGTATCACTCCCTTTTGGCCAGAGGTCTGGGTCAGTGATGTGTGCATGAAATATGCCTTTCCTCCTGACCTGCTGATGGAAAAGTGTTATGCTACTGTAGGGCTTGCTCTGAGTTAAAGACAACCTAACAGATGAATCAGAAGTGAAGTCCTTTCCAGGGTAATTCTTTATGCCCAAATTGTTTGACCATTTTCATAGTAAAATTTTACTGCCAATACTTTTACCCCACATGTTTCTGGAAATGGATGAATACTGTTAGTGTCTTCTTGTCATAGATCCAGGGATTTCTGTTTGTTTATTTTTGCTTGAGAAGAATAAATAAACCGGGTCAGTGCGACTAGTAATGTGCCAAGAGTTTAAACACTTGAAATGCTTAAGTTAATGCTTTCAGGATTTTTCTTCTCTGAGGATCCTCATTGTTCGGTGTTTGGCAAGTAACTTTTCCTAAGATTATATTCTTCTCTGCTCTCAATGAGTTTACTAAGGCAGTCAGAATTATGTGGACATCCATCTTTTAGCTAGGAACTACAGAACTGACACAATGCATGGGATTTAGGTGTCTACCTAAATTTAGCAGTGAATGCATATGTACACTAGCTGTCTAGTCCACAAATTTAGAACTCCACAGGGAGCTCTTCAACTCCCTACCAGTGCAGAACCTTCCAGACCAGTCCAGTGCACATGGGATTCCCCTGCCTAATCATGTATGTCTACTGTCATTTTTGATGTTCCAGGATATTTCCCCTGACTACCATTTGCAGCTCTTCAAGGGCAAAGATTTTCTGTAGGTCTTGGGCCCAGCCTCCCTTGGTTCTGTCCCAAGTATCCTAGAGCATCTCAAACAGCTCTCAAGACCTCTCTTTAGGAGAGTGAATGCCTCTCTTGTTTATTTATCTTAGGATAAGGTGAAATTCTCTCCTGGCTTCATTGGCTGTATTGACTAGGTCTCCACTGATTACTCTGAAAGTGTAAGATGACCTTGGCTCACAGTGACAGTTAAATTCTGGTAACCTTCTGTCTGAAACCCATTCCTTGTGCCCCTAAAAAAGAGTTCCCCAGTCTTCAGGATTACAACCAGTACTTCTCAGCATGCCCTGGTTTAAGGAATTATTATTTATTTGGGTCAGGTTGCCCCTCTAATCACAGCATGCAGTGGTGCTGGTGTTCTCATACGGGGCCTTAAAAGGGATTTAAGATGTGGAGGAATTTGTACCAACAAAACACAGCAGAGATCAATTTAGTATTTTGAGTTTTCCTTTAAAACAAACATTGATTCAGAAAATTTTGTTCATGTGTTTGGCAACTTGCTCAGTAGTAGCCTTTGGAAGACCTGCTGTGCCACTGCCAGAAGTCAGTATTTTTTTTCTAATTGGGATAATCTGTTAATTTAATCATTACCTTTGCTTATAAATGGCAAAATATCATTGAGCCTTAATTTTGCTGAAAAGCCTTATGCTATGACCTTATGGCACATAATATTCAAAATTTATACAGTATTTTACAGTGTCTTCATAGTAGCAGCCTCATGTTAATAGATATTATTACTGATTTGAAGGTGTAACTCTGTCAGTGTGTTGCTCTGTATAGTTTATTTGTACTAATTTGTGAAGTGCTGAGGAATTAGTAATAGTTGCACAATCTCTGTAGGTATCAGATGGTGTTCAGCTCTGAACTCTTGAGGAATTAATGATTCGGGGTAGAACAAATGAAAAATTCCTCTCCTGCTTTCCACTGAGAAGACATGAACCATGAACATAAAAGGGACACATAATTACATTAATAATCTCTTCTGCAGACTAGCTAATAGCTCAGTTAATGAATAGCAAACTAAATTTATATTTATATAAATGCTATTGTTACTCTACAGATCAACAGAGCTTTGCAATCTTGCAAAGGAGACCTCAGCTTTTAGGTTTTATCTTTATTTTGTTTTTCCCTTACAAAGAAGAGTTGCCTGTCTGTACAGGCAGAAAGGCTCCATTGTATACGTATTTGATATGAGAATTATATATATTTTTGAAAAATGCATGCTACTGCACTTCATGGTTTGGAAAATGACACATGATATCATATCAAAGATCTCACAGCAGTGCATGTACCCAGGGGACAGAGTCTAAGCTACGGTGTGTAAACTTAATTTGATCATTTCCTGACTTAGCTTGGCTGATGCTAACCCATTGACTTTCTCATGATGTTAATATTTATAGAGAGCATGTGTAAACATAGACTATATTTCATTCAATTTTTGGTTTAGTTATTTTCTATTCTAGTGCATCTGTTTCTACTGGAATCATTCTGTCATAATTGATTAATGTTAAAAAAATGAAATACCTTATTTTTCTCTAAGAAAAAAATTCCATTAAGAAATCTAATCTTTGCTTATACCTTGCAGACTTACTAAACTATTCCAATGACCATATGAAAGGTGCTTGTTTGCATGCATTTGGGGGAGGCAGCAGTGGAAGCATTTGCAGATATCAGCTCCTGTGGTAGCCTTTTGGTAGTCTTTCAAAACTGAAATCAATTTGACTTCCAAGTAAAGACAGGCACTGTTCATTGCTGTTGGTGTTGTATGACACCTGGAATATTTAGTATGTTTTTTACCAATTTTGAATTCCATTTCTGCCTGTACAGCCATGAGCCAGTCAGAATTACTACTACCATTTTAATGCTGCACAAAATATTGGAAAGGATATTGCATGCTCTCTACTCCCGTTTCCAGCTCCAGGGAGGAATTTCCAGAAGAAATTAAAGTTCAGGCTTCATTTTCTACCTGTTTT
>VZRQ01003281.1:295893-425053 GCA_013397975.1 Machaerirhynchus nigripectus | reverse complement strand
CATTTGCACAAGAAACTACCAGGACACTGCGCCCACCTGCAAGATCTTGCCATAAACCGACTTGCTTCTGGATCTAGGCAGCCATTGAGCACTTGTGGGAGAAATCCCACTTGAAAAGTCCTGACATTTTGGTTGAGGCAGCAGGGGAAGTCCTGAGCACTGGCAGTGTTCACAAATGAGGCTTTAAACTCTGGCTGTGGGACAGCCCTCTACAATGAGTTTTGCTGAACACTTGCTGTTAAATCTGCATTTCTTTGAAGAAAGTTCTGAATTTAAAACTGGTTGAAACAATATTTTTGGATGATTCACTTGTAGTAAATATAGATAAATTAATATTTCCCCTTCATAAACTGTGCTCTGTTCATTGAGGAGAAAGAAAAATAGACATTTTCAACCATTGTAACCTATGATTCAAGCTCTTCATATTGGTACGTACGTACATGTGTTTTAATATGTATAGATGCATACTTATATTTTAAAGATCTTTCCATAGACCATGTCTCCTATAAAACCAGATCTGTGAAAATTAAATAGGAAGCTAAAGAATACTTCATCTAGGCTGGGGTAAACTTTCTGGAGTGTAAAGATCAGTTCCAGCCCCAACAACCTACATCTGTGACATACATTTTTTTCTATTTTGAATCTTAATGGAATTTTTTCCAACAGTTCAACAGGTGCAAACTCTAAAAACAAATCACCAGAATGGCTTATTTGGATAGTTTTCATCAGCAGATCCTGCTGTAATAGAGGTACTATAGAGAGGCTTAGCTCATGAATATGAAGTAATCTAAAAAGCAATTTCCTAGGCTTGAAAGAATGGGTCACAAAAAGGGAGATGAGTGCCTGGAAGTGCCTGCACACTGCCTCTCAAGACCACAAATAAAGGTCCAGTACAATTGCTTTGAGTATTGTGTGATTCACTCTGTATAAAAAACCCAAAGGTAACAGTGACCACAGCACACATTTGTGATTCACACACGTGTGTGATAGCACACACTGATTGTGATTCTAAAATAAATCTTTGGTCTTTAGATGGTTAATTTATGACATAAATTCTCTATAAAGCAATTACATACATGCCCAAGGACAAGGATTAATAAATATATAATATTTTAGTGCAAGGGAACTAACAGTTCCAGTAATTTCAAACATCCATGAAACATTATGTCCTAAAAAAAAGGGGGGCACAAATCAGGACTGTTAAAACACAGTATGGATTTTTTCACCAACATTTTACTTCCTGACAGAAACTGAACTTGATCCACTGTTTTTTTTTACACTTTCAGCATATTCTATTCCAGTATATTTCAAAATCAGACTATTTGCTAGAAAAGGGTCTGTTTATATGGAAACACAGGAATTGTATATTTTCATCCTTCTGAACTAAAAAATCCCAAATGTGTGGTGCCCCAGGATGCTTGTTAGGGATGATAGTTTGTGTAGAACAAGCGATAAACAACCCTTTGTTTCATTTCCAAACAGTTTTATAAATAGAGCTCATTTACAATCTCATAAACTTCATTCTGTCCTGAGGCCTTTCTGCAGAGCTTCATTTACACACGCACAAATTGAGCATTAAAGAGGTTTACTTTAGTTTGATAATGATCTATTAGGACTGATTATACACATATAAAAAATTGGTCTCTAATACAAATATTCTTTCACATAAACAAAGCATCACCTCATTTCACTGCGCTCTCATTTCTATATGGGCTATCAAGTTCATAACATTTTTCCAGGGCAAAGTGTCCCTCTCTTGTAGCATAGTGCTTTGGAGCTTAAGTATTTCCTTAATTACGGAGCCAGGTCCGTAATTACCAGGTCTCCAGCATTTTTGTGGAAGACCCTTCTTAACAGAGGGCATAGTTGAAATCAGGTGATATTTTAAGTGTATGTGTATGATTTTATATGAGGTACCTATATGTGCATATGTGGAGTGGGGGGAACAGAGTGGAAAGGACGGTATTAGTAGTGGGGACCTACACTATCCCGGTCATTTAGAAAGGGCATTCAGCTTGGCACTGGTTATCATCTAAGCTTCTTTGTTTTCAAGCTGTAAAATATCTCAAATAGCAATTCCTGATCCCTTGCCCACATTTTTTCTTTCAAAGCCCTTCCTAGGCTTCTGCCTTACAAAATGTTATGCATCTTCCTAACCTTCCACATGCAGCAAATGGCATTCCCTCTAGTATGACCCTGGCTTTATGACAGTGGCTTGGAAGGTGTCCCACACAGAGCTGTGGAGGGAGTGGTTCTGGCCACTGCCACAGCATTGCTATTCCCCAGCAGGGTGAGTTGGGCTGGGGAGAGAAACTGGGATTGAATACATTGAGGACAATTCAGGTTGCTGCCTCACACCAGCATTTCAGGTTGTCCAGCAGAGTCAGCAAGGAGGAGGTAAGAGGAACATGCCAAATAGGAATAAGTGTATCCCAGACACTCTATCTGCTGTCAGTGACAAATATCACTTTATTGCTGAAATTCTCTGTGATCAGTGTCCCAAAGCTATTCTTCAGTAAAGGAACAAAAGGAAAGTCTGGTCACCTACCAGTGCCCTGGTACACTTGACTATTCTAACTCAACCAGTCACACCATGAAAAGATTGATCTCTCTTTAAACTGTGCCCGACTTATTTCATATAGACTGACAGCACAGTATCAGCAACATATGAAGTACCAAAAATGATTAATGCCATATTCCATCCTCCCAACTGAAAACACAAATGAGCATGTAACCATTTTTCTCATCCCTCTGTGACTGTTAGCAGAGCACATCCCAGTGACTGGTTTTCCTCTGGAGCGTCCACGAGACCAGCTTTAACTGGAATGACCGGAGAAAACACAAAACAATTTTAGATTTCACACCAAATCCAGATAATTTTTAAAGCCCTAACTAACTTTCTTACCAAGCTTTTTGCACAGAATTTATTTCAGGTATGATATTGTAGTTTTCTGGTGCTGCAAGGAATCCATAAAAGTATTTCCTGATTGGGTTAGTCCATGGATAGGTGATCATATGTTTTTATAACCAGCACAAATAATTATGGCTAAGAACATGCAGCCAAAAAAAAAAAAAAAAAGGGTAAAAATAATTTAAAAATCCTAACGAGATTCACTTAACTGTTTCTTCTGAAGGACTTTATTTCCAGGTAGGCATTCCCAGAGAAGGCTGCAATGGTTAGTTGTCAAAAAAAAAATCTGATTCTTTGTTAACTGTTTAACTGAGATCTATAATACCCTCACTTGTAACATCAAGGACTGAGTCAGTTTGTTCCCACGCTTGAAATGAACACCTTCTGAAGAAAGCTGTAGTTCACCACTGCCAAAGGAGTGACATGGATACAGACAGCAGCAGGGCTCCACTGTGGATAAATATGTGGTCGAGGACCAACATTGTTTTCTGGTGAATATACAGTGATCATTAGCTCTAAATATCACTAAGTAATGTCTACACTAAATGTCTTCTTATTTCTGAGGGAGATTATTTACAAGAGCATGTAGTGACAGGAAAAACGGGGAATGGCTTCAAACTAGAAGAGGGCAGGTTTAGATTAGATATTAGAAAAACATTCTTTACTGTGAGGGTGGTGAGGCACTGGAACAGGTTGCCCAGAGAAGCTGTGGATGCCCCAGCCCTGGAAATGTTCAAGACCACGCTGGCTCTGGGCAACTTGGTTTAGTGGAAGGTGTCCCTGCCCATGGCATGGGGTTTGGAACTAGATGACCTCTATGGTCCCTTTTAACCCAAAATGTTAATGATTCTTATTTGCTGAAATCCAAGTTAGTTGATCATCAGTTCAAGCACAGGAAAGCCTTTCTTACAGCATTCTATTTGCTGGAGAATAATGTCAGAAGAAATACAGGAACTTTTCAGATTTTCTTCTTTCATTGGGTAATAATCACTTGTTTTTTTGGTTATTGTGTATTTCTGAAAGTACTGTCTGGCCTCTTGGAATAGTGATAAGAGAAGGGCAGTCTAACTGCTTGCAGCACTGAAACAATTCAACCCCGTTGGTCAGTGGGACCCTCAGTTCATAACCCAGCACTATCCTAACTTCCGTCCTGGTCCAGCCGATCTGTTCTTACCCATTTCCCCGCGGAGGCCGGAGGCTGCCCTGGGTTCCCCCCGTGTTCTTTACACCCGATCCAGCGACAACGGGGCTGCTGGCCCTGCGGCAGAGCAGGGAACGTGCAGAGTCCCGCTGTGCCCGTGGCGTCCCGAGGGAAGGAAGGGGACACAGCGGGCTGGGAGCGCTCCCCCTCAGCCCCACGGGCCAGCGCGGCCGGCAGATGGCGCTGTCTCCCCGCGGAACCGCTCGTTTCCCGCGCTCTGCCAAGGGAACCTGGGCGGGATAAAGGGATATTGGGAAGATATTCTTCACTCCGAGCGGGGGGAGGCACGGGAACAAGCTGGCCCGAGAAGTTGTGGATGCCCCATCCCTGGCAGTGTTTAAGGCCAGCTGGGATGGACTCTGGGCAACCTGGTCTACCGCAAGGTATCCCTGTCCACGGCAGAGGGTTTGAACCAGGTGGTCTTTAAGGGCCCTTCTGACCCAAACAAGTCTGTGATCCTATGAAGCTGATTATTTTTTATTAATATATTTTATACTTTAGCAGCTGATGCAGCTGCTCACCTGTCAGACTAAATCTAACAATACTGATGCAACAAAGGGTTTTTCAAGAAATCTGTAGGCATCTCTTACAAAAATGCTCACTACACAGAAGTGAGAAAGCAGCAGACTGTTAATTGTTTACAGAAATCATGTCTACTGCAGCAACATTTTAATATTTCTGGAAATTGTTACTTGACACTTTAAAGAAAAAAAAAAAGACTGGCAATTTTAAGACATTCAAAGTTTCAGAGTTAAAATATTCAGCATTTTCTGAAAAATCAAGCATATGGTGTTTCATACTAAGAACCCCAAATTACTGGTTACTTCTCGAAAACTAAGCCTATAAGTGCTGAACCTCTTACTGCCACTCTATTCACTGATAAAAATAAAGTAGCTCATATTGCCATCTGAAATATTTTGGCCTTCTGAGCAGACAGAGATACACTGTCTCATGAGATCATGGCTAAGTCAACGGTATTTATTCAAACCTTTGGTTTATTGCTGGCCAAACCTCAAAGGATCTGTGTTTACCTTTAACTGTTAACAACCACCCAACTGGAGAGCAACATAAGAAATGATGTTCAGTACTTGGTTTCAGAGACAAACACCTTCACAGCTTGAGGAGGAAGAAGAAAAGAAAGGTGATTTG
The DNA here is from genome assembly GCA_013397975.1 of Machaerirhynchus nigripectus. Taxonomy (NCBI): domain Eukaryota; kingdom Metazoa; phylum Chordata; class Aves; order Passeriformes; family Dicruridae; genus Machaerirhynchus; species Machaerirhynchus nigripectus. The sequence continues at coordinate 419,792 of VZRQ01003281.1, read as the reverse complement.
GGCATGGGTTTGGTTCACCCCTTTGTACATAATGGGGCCCACTGAAATTTTTGGATCTGCACCCAAGTGTCAATGAAATGGGGGAACTTTAATATCCAGGCTCTCGGTTTGGTTTGGATCTACCTCTGTGCTTTGAACTTTTTGTGTGGTTACTTGAAGATTGTCCAGCTTGTCCACATTTTTTGAATCTGGAAAACTGAGCTGAAAATGTGATCAGCTGTGTCTTTTTGTGGTATTTGACAATTTCAGTTCTCGACAGAAAAAATAAATGAAATCTGCATGTTTCAAAACTGGGTGCTTCAGCGGAAGAGTTGAAGAATTAGAGTTGGCTGGTAACAAGGACAAAGAGGTGCAAATGTGAACCTGCCTGAATGGTCATGGCTGTCACCTCCTTTCTTCTTTCCTAGACTCAGAATACCAATAGTGTGAAATGCTCTTATGGAAAAATTATTTTAGAAGGTACCGTGTTAAGATAGCACATCCCCACAAATGCTTCAGTAAGAAACAGATGTCCCTACTCCTCGATTCCCACATCATTTCCACTTTGAACAGGAAAGTTAAATGAAACAGAAAACTGTTACATGTGCCTCTAGTTTTCTGCAGTTCTAGGCATTTGAAACAAAAGCCCACTGGATTCAGAGAGGTTTTAAATATTTTTAGATTTAAAATTACCTGAATTTTAATGCATAGTTTGTTCCTCTTCCAACACTTTAAAAGTACAATTAACTAAAAATAATCAGAGCATCTGCACTGGTCCTTATTTGCATAATCCATTCATAACTTCACATTATTTTTATTTGAATTCTTACCCTGTGTTATTTTTCCTACCATGATAATGCTCATTATCAATGAAACATGATTTTGAAAGTACCTGGTAGTCTGATATTATTTGAATGTTTAATTAAAATCTAGCTGTAGTCATTGTATGATTTCATGTTGCCCATGTCATTTCATTTCCTACATACTACAAGTTTTCCTAATTTATTACAAGCCTATTTGTGTCCACAGCTCCATTTAAATCTACCTTCTAACAATGGGAATCCGCCGTGTTCCCTTAAAATTCCACTGAAGCAAATATTTGCACAACTGGAATCTGAAGTCCATGCAGGTTTTCCTTACGCAATTTATAAAGCAAGTTAGGGATAAAAAGTGAAAACTCAATGTTTGTATTGTACTAAGAAAACCACATGTATCAGGTGGACTGTAGGCACATGCCAGGGGGGCAATGACACACACAGATGTTACTTACAGTCATGACACTGTCATTTTTTGGGTACCTGTGTTCAGCAGCTGCATGCAAAGTTAATTTTAAGAAAGCCTCCTGGAATTAAATCTGTGTAGCAAATCTCTGCAGATAGCAATCTGCCCTTTCTGCTGTCAAAAGAGCAAGCATTTTAGCATCTTTCTCTTCAACATGCAGGGTGAGTACTGAAAAGCTTTCTGGGAACTTTTCCATGTTACTGATGCTACATACCTCTCACAAAGTAGTTGAATGATGACTATAATAAGTCAAAGATAGTAGCTAGAAATATAAGAAACAGGGTCACAGTTTATTTCTCTTCTAAAACAGAATAAATTGCTTGATGCTTCAGGATGAAGAGCTTTAAATTTGCAGCGTGGATTTGCTTGAGCTGACAGCCTTTGAAGAGCTTGACCTGTAACTTGTATGCTCCTGTTCCACTGCCAGCCCAGCCCCATAAGTCACCCCGAGAGAGAGTGACAGCCTCACCTATAAAATTATGTCCTCTCCTCACTAGTGAGCTCAGGATTAGTCTCCTTGAAAATGTTAACTGAGGTTTGAAGGTATCACATGGCTTCCTGGGACAGCAGTGGTGATGTTTGTGGAACCATTCGCTGTCTCAGGGCTAATCTCCAGGATAATTTAGATTAACCTTACAGATCTCTGGAAACCCCATTCTCCATGATGGACTATCCCTCTTATATCCAGTCTCAATCTTAAGGGTTTAACCCAAGCTGACATCATGATGTTATATCAAAAGCCTTAAACTGATATATATCTAAATAACCTTCCAACCTTCCTTGATTATATTTTACCTTTTGCTTTAAAGTCTCTTCACCCCCTCACATAAACACTATATCTACTGTGAATAATGTTAACCAGAGAAAGCAGGACATTTTGACATCTTCTTGTGTTTACTTTGTCACGAGACAGATCGCTGTGGCAAATAGATGTGATGTATCAAAGAACTCCCCCTCCTTGTGTTTGGAAAGGGTTTGAAATCAATCAGCCCAGGGTGGGAAGGGAGCAGGGTTTTTACCTTAGCAAAGGTACCTCAGGGGCAGACTCTGGCTTCTGGCATGGGAAGCCAAATTATTCTCTGTTAGTAAAAGTATTTATAGTCACCATTACAATTTGGACTGTGGAGTACATGGCCAAAAGCCATTAGAAGCATAGAGAAACATGAACTAAAAGTGCAATTCCAGTCCAAAGCTGGAGTAAAAGAAATAAATCATGCTTCGTAGAAATATTAAAAAAAATTAGCTTGTCAAGAATTATGCAAACAGATGAATTTTTTTTTTTAAGTGTTTTGCTGCTGGGAGAAAGGAGTTTATGTCTCAGGGATTTTTACACAGCAGCCAGAGTAATTCCCACGATGCACCTCCTGCTGAGGTGGCTGCCACCTGCTGCACTGACCAGCCCTCGTGTGCCTCCCCAGCCCAAGGCATGGCAGAAAGATGCTGCAGTGAAGAAGGCCAGCAAGGTCTGAGCAGTGTTTGGTCCTGGAGAGACTCTCCTTACCTATAGACGTATGCCTAATGGCTCACCTGACCTGACTTGACCTACCTCACCTGAGCCTTCTCACTGCCCCCTGTGTGTTCACCCCCAACAGACTTAGGACAGAGAAGTCTCGACATAGTCATTCTGCTGGTTTATGTTACGTACGTGGAAAATCTCATCATAAATAGGATGTCTTGAGGGGGAGGAAGGTGAGGTATAGTCATCATTTTAGGCAGGTGCCCCCCTCCCCTTTTTCATGCCTGTGTTAGGTCGGACCACACTATAAAAAAGCTGAAATCCCTTTGAAAACAAAAGATTACCCAACTCCTTGGCACCATTCAAGTTGTTCCTGCTCTCCCCACATCATGGCAGAGAAGTTTTTACTTCTTTACAATTTTGAACAGGTTGAAGACCAGTTACAGGATAAAGAAAAATTACGAACCTGAGAAAGGCAGGTCAACCATCATGTTTCCAGCAACTGTGAATGTTTTTACTTCCAGCCTGTTATTCGAGTTCTGGTGTCAATGATGGAGCAATAAAAGCAGTTGCAAAATAATGATGCAAAAAGGCCATGTGTCTTATGGTTTATGTACAAGACAGAAGCTGACAGAACATTAAAGACTATAACTGTCTGGGAGGCACCAGCCTTGGGAGAACATTTTTTTCCATTTCCATGTTGGTTATGCCCTGGGGAGTACTTATGGGATTGTTTCTCTGGTCTCTATGATTTCACAATTACGCAATCTACCTCCAGGGATATGATCTGTTGACTCAAAAAATAAAACAAAAATCTAAATAAAAATGAGTACAAAGGTACAATAGTAAAACGGATTTAAGGAGAAAATGTGGAAATTTCCAAGCATTCCTACAAAGGTCCCTAAACTAAGCCACACGTTTCTTCTACTTAAATATAGAGCAAAGGTGAAGTACACAGTGATGTGATCACAAGTCCTTGTAAAGCCATTCTGGTGGTCCAAGGTGGCTTAAGCATAACCCTCAGCTCTTTTCGTCTGTGTCCCATCAATCCCAAGGAGCACTGATCTGTGATATATTTGATCGTATATTATACGACTCTGAGTAGTATAACTTCCCTTAGTGATATTTTCCTTAGGCATGCCTACTATGCCTACTTACCTGAGTACTGCATCTGCACTGGTGTTAGCTGTAGCTTCTTCATCTTTCTGTGCCAATGCAAAACCACTGGCAAACTGCTCTAAGGAGCAGTTACAGATTCCTTCAAATTTGCTCTGAAGTTTTGTCTTTTTGACCTGTTGGTAGCTCTGGATCTGAAGAGCAGGAAGTCAGGTCAGCCCCTTCTTTCAGCTCTTCCTTTCAGCAAATCCTTTCAGAGCAAACAGAGATTGAAATTGTCCCTCAATCTAAAGGATGTGGACAACTGCTGTCTAATTAGATATCAACTGTTTGAGGGATTAGGTGATCTGCCCTTTCATTCAGACACTGGGTGACTTAATGGCTGTAAATAAAAGGCCCTTTAAAAGTTAAAATCACTTCAGTGCACATTTCGTAGACTCACACAATATTCGGAAAGCAATGAACATAAAAAATGACACAGCATTATCTGTCTCACACACAGATAATACACTTATCCTGGAAAATGTAAAAAATATGAAGCCTTTCAGTATGAAATGGAATGGGAAGAGATTGGAGGAGAGTCTTCCTCAGTGTTTGATTTCTTTTTGACATCAAAAGCCAAGGTTAGTCCCAAGGGTTTTATGTACAACTGGCAAGAATCTGGCAAGGGACCAGGACCTTGCAGTGTTCAGTTCTGGGGTTCCCAGCACAGGAAGGACGTTGGCCAGTTGGAGTCCAAGGGAGGGCCACCAAAATGATTACAGGGATGGAGCACCTCTCCTACGAGAAAAGGCTGAGAAAACTGGATTTGTTCAGCCTGGAAAAGATAACTTAGGAGTGACCTAATTATGGCCTTCTAGTACCTGAAGGGAGCCTGCAAGAAATATGGAGAGGGACATTCTACAAGAGTATGTAGTGACGGGACAAGGGGGAATGGATTCAGACTAAAAGATAGTAGGTTTAGATTAGATATTAGGAAAAAATTATTTACTGGGATGGTGGTGAGGCACTAGAACAAGTTGCCCAGAGCAGATATGGATGCCCCTATCCCTTCCAGGCCAGATGGGATGGACTCTGGGCAGCCTGGTCTAGTGAAAGGTGTCCCTGCCCATGGCAGGGGGTTTGGAACTAGATGATCTTTAAGGTCCCTTCCAACCCAAACCATTTTATGATTCCATGACTTTGGGCAAGATGAATGGTCTGAACAGTTAATGAGGTTATTTACTTGTGCTTTTTACAAAAATAGTTTTATTTCAGAAAGTCCTGACAATTATCTTTCCCTGTGCTTCAAATTCAGCTCCTGACAATACAGGTACTAAAAATCAACTTAAAAGACAGAAAGTCTATTTAGTCTAGGTATGGTTATAAATAAAGTGATAAATTTGACAGTCAGTATAACTGACCTGGTTTCTAACTGCACTTACAAGCATCCTTCCCACTGCCTGCCCCAGGGATCCTCACTGTGGTGCAAGTGATCTCACAACCATTTCCTTCAGACTGTGGTGGATTTGGCCTAAATTTCAACTACATTTCTGGTTTTTGTTCTGGAATCACTAATAGTGAGTCAAGGAATCAGTTCAAACGCCGTGATTTATGTGAGAGTTAAATGCCTCTGAAAGGCAGAGAAACTGCTTCTCAAGACTGATTGCTGTTGCAATGTTTGGTGTTTTCCTTAAAAGTCCCAGGGAGAGTTTCATGAGAATCCAGTTACTTTAAATTTAGACTAAACCCCAACAAATTTATAGGTCCTGAAAAATTGTGAAGGAAACGTTAATAGAGAGGCTTTTTAATGGCTTAGAAGCCAAAGAACCAAATATTTAAGCCAAGGAACTGAATGTTTAGCATTCGAATGAGGATCTAAAACGTATTGCTGCTGCTTTTAAGGTAATGATTTATGAAGGATTGCTTTGGTGATGCTGAACAAAGCACTGGGCCCTGAGGCTGTATATACTCTGTGCTTGCTTTGGCCTTCAGGAAACAAATTTTTACTCAAGAGTTTAGACTCAGAAGGGTTTCATGTTGTATGACTTTGGTGATTTGATAGATGTCTGTGTGTAACATAGATGTCCCCCCTGTAGTTGTCAACCTGAATAACTATTGAGTGACTGCAGCCTTCTGCAGGGTGGGAAAGACTTGTTGGAAAAGTGTCCTCATTGTGTACAAGAGGAAAAGGCTTATAACAACCGCCTGCAAGCTGAAGCCCTGGCACAGGGACAGAAACCAGTTATGGTAGGATGCTGAAGGAATAGGGTCAAAGGGGCTGACAGGAAGAATGGCTTGAGTATCATGGCTGCAAACCTCTATGGTGGGCACATGGCTCATGGGAGAGTCCTGGGGGCAAACGGTGGCAAGTGTTTGGGGAGGCCGTGGTCCTGAGGGCAGCCTGTGGCAGGGCTTGCAGATGGGCTAGGGAATTCACTGCCTGCACTGACATCACAACTGCTCCAAGGAACAGTCACTTTAAAAATTGCAAAACCATATCCCGTATCAAGGGCAGGAAGAACCAAAGTTGGCAAGGATGGGGAAAGTATGGCAACAACAAGCTCTGTGGTAATGCAAAGGAGATGAGGCTCTTGAAGAGCTATTCTGTCCCTGCTGGGATGAAAAGGAGTGGTTTGTTTGCACTGGTTTCATAAAGCAGGCTCTGGGAGGGAGATTCCTGAGCCGAGTCACCTGTTGTGTGGTGTGTGAGTACTTCTGGGGCTCATCAGAGGAAAACCCGAGGCATGGCAGCAGATGCAGGAGTGCGGTTCTGCAACAGGACTTCTGTGTTTCTTAAACTTAGTCTGCTTGTGCAGCTGCTCTTCATTGAATGAGAAGCAAGAAGAAACAGCTTGGATCAACTGTGGTCAAGGCTATGCATTTACTGTCTGCCTTTAACAGTTTAGAGCAAATGAAAAATTTGTTTTGTAAGAAACACGCTTTGTGTGCTGACCCAAATCACATAAAATAGATGTGGCTGTAGAGTATGGAACGTCCAAGCTGAAGTGGTGAATCCAGTAACTGCTATTTGCAGGTCATGTCACCCATGTGTTTTGAGTGCTCAGACAGCATAAAAGTCTGTAACTCTCAAAACTAAAGCAGTTCACCATAATTGATTAATCTTTTTTGGCACAGACCTTTTTAAGTGCTTTATTCTCTGGGTGCTATTTTTCACATTTTGTCTTCTTATTAAAATCTACGTCAACCAATCAGCTCTCAGAAACAATGACCTATGACTCATGTAACCATTGACAGACTGTTTTGGAACAACTCACAAAAAGCTGAAATGCATTAAACTATTCAGTTAATACATAAATAGAATACAAGGTCAGTTTGCAAGCCATTTGTTAATAGACTAAAGGGCTCCCTTCCCACAAAAATAATTTAAAACATGATTTATCCAGCTTCTTCCAGAACAATTAATTCTTTCCAGAGTCTCCTCAATGTGAGTTACAGATGTAAAGGCTAGTCTGGCTACAGCAATCAAGGACAACCTTTTTGCAGGTTTTGGTTCATTTCTCATTCCTTATGTGCTTGCAGAAGCCTAGCTGGCTGTGGTAGCCTGGCCTGAAGATGTATTTTCAAGAGCCCTTCTATTGGTTCAACAGTGGAGCTTCCTTAATTTTGAAGTATTTGGCATTTTCTGTCTACACAGGAGTTTCTGGAGAGTTGTGGTGATCCTGGTTGATCAAGCTGATAAAGTAGAGAGGAAGTTCTTTGTACAAATAGGCCAAATGCTAAGGCTATGGTCAAGAAGTTGGGTAAAGGATTGGATTGACTGAAAGAGAATTGGAAATTAATTTCTCCACATTTGGTTATGTTGAAAAAATTTTTTATTGTTCTGAGTACATGCCAGATGTCACTGTAGAATGGTGGAAATGTCACCTAACAGCTAAATGACTTGGTCCCCCCCATTTTCCCTGCAGTGCAATTAAGAATTTATATCAATATATAGATATCAATGAGATCAGAGGCTAATTTAGTCCACTATTCTGTTTCCAGAAGCATCTAATGGCAGATGCTTACAGACATGTAAGAGAATAGAGAAAATAGATAGTTCAGTGCCTGTTTACAGCTCAGGGTCTTACTCACTTAGACAAACTATCTGGTTTTCTGATACCCCTCAAAGGAACGTTTTCTTGTGAGTTGTACAGTCAGCGCTTAAACCCCTGTAACCTCTCAGCATCCATTATGTAACCGAGATTTACTAGGGGTAGAGCTAAGCTTCTGTTATTAATTTTGAGTATAATTCCAGATATTTTCAATTCATGCCACAGAATTTTAATATAGTGTGTAACATCATTTGCTTCCCATTCAACGTCATATCACACAAGATTTTGCAGATTGCCATTTTACTGCCATGATTGCCTCTTTCTCAGACTAAGCATTTTAATCTATGTTGAAGACATCTGATCTGTCATTTATATCTTTCCATCTCAACTTCTAATATAGATGTTATGTCTCATTACTGGTGCATGCAGCTGAATGTGCCAAAAAAACTTTACTCTGGAAGTTTGAATTACTGGGTTTTTCTGATAAAGCTGGCTGCCAACCCAAAAACTTATTTGTTGGGTTTGTAGATCTGACTGTGGATCCTCAAGCCTGCAATGCTCCCAGCCTCTCCGCAGCATCAGAGTAGTGCAGTGCAGCCTGTGCTGGCTCCCTCTATACCAGGCTCTTAATTGTCTCACACATTGTGCTGGCAGTCTCTTCATACTCTGCCACACATCTTCAGCCAAAATAGGAGCAAACATAACTTTGCCCCTGCCTGTCTGCAGAATGCAAGTTCTCTCCTGCCCTGCCCCAGCAGCCCCTGGGCTGGCAGAGAACACAGGCTCCAGGAACACTCTGCTGGCCACACACTTGGGAGAAATCTCCTATTCAGCAGCAGGCTGGGGCTCCCTCAGCTCTGGTGCCTTTGGGCTCCTCCTGAATCATTTCCACACTGGTGAGAGCCAGTGGGCTACTGGCAGATGCAGACGAGGGGGCTGTGGGTGATCTAAAAGTGCAGATGTGATGAGGTGCAAACTGCAGCACGGTTCGGAGAGGACGGATGTGACCGGATAGGTGGAATACACACGTGGCATCATGTCACTGCAAACAGCTGCGCTTGACTACATGGCCATAATTTTGCATATAATTACATAAGTTCTTTCTGGTCTTAAAAGGCTTTTCTTTCAAAGGTCAATCATGCTGTCCAGATATGTTTTTCCAGTGCTTTAATATTTAATTATGGTATTATAGAACCACGAAGGATGTACTACTGGATTACCTCTCAACATCCATCCTAAATGATCCATACCACATAAAGCAATATATTTTGAAAGGAAATATAAGACTAAGAAAAGAAATCAGCTTTTGAAAGAAATACATTACCTTTTTGTTTTAAAAGGTAAAGGAAGTTATAAAGATTCATTATTTTTCACACATGGTTGTGCTTTAAAAGGCATCAGATGGACAGAGCCAAGTTTCACAGCGAGATGAAAATCACTGGCATCCTCTATAAATCAAGCTTTCCTTTCTTTTACTCTCCTGAGCCAGGTGCTCCAAAGGGTTACCACTAGGAGTTAAATCTTTCCAATGGGAAAAAATAGCAGTACATAAAAACATGTAACTTGCAAAAAGAGAGAGTGTGTCAAGATTTTTGCCTTTGAAAACTTGTCAAACCAAACCAGAGTTAATGCTTTTTATTAAAACTGTAAGCTGTGAGCTTCCCGGGACCACAGAGGTCACTTTGCAGACTCCTAGTCAAGACAGAGGATCCCTGAAAAATTCCTGGACAGAAAGTAGGAAAAACTAGAAATGGAAGAGCACATTTTTAAAGGAAAATAGTAACGTTTAATTTATTATTGAGATCATCTGATCATTGTGGGTATTAATGAGGGTGCAGCCACACTCTCCTATAACACTCTCACGTTTGGTTGATAATGAAATCTGGATGAAAGAAGGTGCTGTATCTAGTCTTATCCTAGAGATAAGACTTGTTTGTTTTTGGCATATAAAAAGAGCTAGTCACTTATCAATCATAAACATTGCATATATCCTCAGTCCTAATAAGTTATTTATTTAAGGTAAGATGTAGGAAGTAGAAACACTAACTATAGGTATTTACAGGGAGAGTGACTTTAGGAAGGCATTGGTTGCTACTTCTTATCATATGTAAATAAATTTGATTATAAATACCTGTAAACATATATATATATAAATGGATATATATGTCTACATATACATACATATAAAAATAAGTGTCTTATAACATATATGGAAACTTAAATACCCACCTCTTGCAACCTAGAATTCTGAGGATTATCAATTCTAAGACTCAAAGGTGTCCCATCTGGTTTTATAAGTTGGGAAGAGATACAGTCTAATGAGGGGTTATAATTAGCTCTCTCTTTGAATCTGAGTGCTGTCATGAGGTAAATCTCTTTCTAATCGTCTCCATCAGGAAAATAAATGAGAGATATTTTCCGTATGGGAAGGTTTTAGGACAATCTAGAAAACATTGCTCAAGCCCTGTTTAGATGATCCTCCTTTGAGCAGGAGAAAGAGGGCAGACTAAATAATGACTTATAGTCACATTCAGCTCTGAATTCAAACTGTACGAGAAGAACACCAGTACTGTGTTGGGTATTCTTCCATAAAGTCTGGCTGCTCCTCCCCAAAACTTATGTAACAGTAAGAAGAAGTCAGTAGATAGATTGTGCAAGGCCATAGGAATTTTGTTCATTCTTTACTATGGTATTAAATGGACAGAGAAGGTAAGGCACCGACACACACTGGCTCTTTCTCACCTTCATTATTAGAATTAAGTTTGTTCTGTTATTAATTCCTAAGCGAAGCACACGTGTTCCTTATCATCAGTGTACACTGGTCCTGAAACAACTGAAATTAAATATCCTATGTAATCATAAACAGAACCAGCTTGCACAATACCTTTGAAATGAGGATGCAGTGGGTATTGAGATGAACAAAGGTCTGGCAACGTGAAATGAATCCTTTTTTGATTTTGCCACTTTTAACAAGGAATTGGACTGGATAATTTCTCTGTGTTTTCTGGTTACTTTTGATGACAGGGGAAAACCATTACACATTTTATCTGCCCATCTACTTCTTTTGTTGGTGAATAGATAGAGAAGGAAATTTTACTTTTGAGTCTGATCTACAAACGGTATTTGCCATAACTTTGTTATACTGTCCAGGACACAGAAACTCTCAAGACATTTAATGAAAGCCAGTCTTATGAAAGGATTTCCTGGCAGAAAATACAAGATCTTCACGGAACCCTTCACTGTGGTGTTTTTTAGTAGATAGGTGCCTGGGATTACCTACCTCATGTAAATCAGTGAGTCATAGAGGATCAAACAGTGGTGAAAATCAAATGCTTCAAGAAACTACTTCAGTCTGGTTTCTTGGGGAAGTTAATAAGTGTGTAAGAAGAAATATGCAGTGAATGTAGGAGAAGCTTGGCTAAACATGTGGCAGTCATATAATAGTATGAAATAAAAGATTGCATGTCAGACCTGAAATTATATTATTCTCAAAAAATGCTTCAAAACCATTTAAGAATTAATTGACTCAACGGTGACTGAAATGTGTCTCATAGCCAGGCAAAATATTCACTCTCATAATGTAAAATAGAGATCCAAAACAACTCTTGATCAAGCTAATGAAACATACAGAGCATTGACTATATTTTTGCATGAACAAGCCTTCCGAGACAACAGAATTTTCACTTGAAAACCTTCTGTGAACACAAACAACATATTAAAAACCCCCCTGTAGAGATACAAACCCCATTTTATTGTTTCAAAATTAAATTGAAATTTTAAATAGGCAGAATACACAGATCTTATTGATCTCTGTAAAAACCTTCTGTCCTCAAGCTGGCATAACCTCATGGAGGTAGAAACAGAAACATCCACCACAGCAGCCTATGCCATTAATTTCAGTGTCGTGTTTTGTGGGAAGATCATAAATTAGGTGTATATAATTGTGTTAATGTTTTCTGCAGGAAAATAGAGAGGAAGTGGCTAATTTGTTGGCCGATAGCATTACACATAAAGCTATTCTATGGGCTAAACTTATTTTCAAACTATTGTTGTTACCTGTAAGCAAATCTGCAGCGCGGTTTGCTGGAGGTCACTAGATACAGTGGGAACATGTTTAATGCTGGATGTTTACCAGGGGGTCATGAAGTGAAGAAACAGCAACTTCTTTATCTGCAAAAGCAATTAGATAGCCATCTCACAAATGACTTGGTTGCTGAGTGGTGCTCAGAGAAACACACTGCTTCCTCTTCACACCTGTCCTGTGTGGCATCTGACAAACAGTAGTGAGCTATTAGCAGTTATTGACATTTGTCAACTCTCTGGTTTTCTAGCAGGAAAACGGAAATGACAGCAATCATGCCCAATTTAGTTTCTCATGATGTCAGGACTTCGTGGACTCACACACACATCAAGAAGCACCCAGAAAAGGTTTACAGATGTGCAGAAGGCAGTTGGCTATGACAGTGATGTTGCCAATGTTGCACATGGATCAACTAACGATTAAGATATCAAAAGCGATCACTGTGGCTTACTGACAGCGAGCTCAATTGTTTGCACCTGTTTCCCCTGCATTACACATGAGTCTGGAATGGATTACCCTGCCTTGTGCTAGACACATTTCACCTTTCCACACTGTGATATACTCCAGCAACATCTCTGCTAAAGATCAGGCAACTCACTTTACCATAAGGACCAGGAAAAAGAATGGGACAATTTGTTGCCTGTTTTATCCTTGGTGAAAGATTTCAATTGCTACGGTGATTTAAAAAGAACATATTGGCTTAAACAAGAACTTACTGCTTCTTCTCTACAGAAATCAGGTACTGACTGCAAGCCATACAGTCAGACATCACCCTGACTGCTTAAATCCAGAAACAGGCCTGAACTAGGTCTCCCATGAATTAGCATTACCTCTTCTTCTTACCATGGTATTTGTAAAGGAACTCTGAACACTTTGTGGTCAGATATGTAGCACAGAGGACTTTCTGATCAACTACTTTTGATCAAACCAGTCCAGCACCAACAGAAATACAGATGCAGCAGTTCATCCTTTCCTTAAAGAGAAGACCATAAATCTCACAGCAGCACAATTTTCTTGGACTTGGCTTCCAGGTTACCCAAACTAGTTAAATCTAAACTGCACCAGGTATGTTTGTCCATGGTCCCGTCTGCCCCCACTTGTAATATAGGCACCATTTCCATGTCAGATGGGAGCAATCTGCTAGGATCAGGCAGCTGGATGCATGCACAGATTTTTTTTCAGTGATTATAGTGCAGAATTATCAGCCTGGAATTACGGCTCATTTGTCTAGAAGTTCTTATCAAAAATGTATTTTTGGTAGGGGGCTGGTGAGAAGACTGGGTTTGGGGGTCTCAGTTAGAGTTGAAACCATTCAGAAACCAGAAAGATCTCTTCAGAGAAAGCTAGTGTCAATTCAGAAATGGTTCCTATGAAAACAGGCTAAATTTACAAAGAATATTCAGAACAAATAGTCCAGCTGCGTGACACGTACCAAATGTAGGGGCTGACATGCCAGTTAGTAACACAGCTTTTGCATGAAGTCAGCAATGAAAAGATGTAAAACAAGCATAAAGAACTTCACAATGAATGGATCATAAGTGTCATACTATTCTCTTGAGAAGCATTGAAGCAAATAACTTAATGGACTTTCTAAAAATTTACGTTTTTTCTGCTACATGGTGTTGCCACCTGTCACAGACTTCTACGTGTTTATAATTAACTACTGCTTTGTTTTAGAAAGTGATTTACCTGAAGAAAAAAAAATTCCAACCTTAGGGTATTTAAAGTTTTGCTTTATCAATACATTTCGCTTACTGTGATTAACACACATTTCTGTTCCATTTCTTTACTTCGTGGTGTTTTGTCCTAATTTGGTAAAACCCACAGGGACATTTAAATGACAGGGCATTAAAATGAAAACCAAACTATTTTCACCCGTGCTCTTGTGGCTTTACAGTGCATAAATGTCAGCACAGGCATTCTTTGAACACATAGGGAACACAATATCCTCTTTGAAAACAGATCAGCTCTTCTTAGACTGAGCTTCATCTCTTGTTGGGCTGAGGCTTTTTTCATCATCCATGCTATTGATATGCATGGTTGGCAAGCACCATCCTCCATTGCTCTGGCTGGTGTTCACACCAGTTTGACCTGATGGACATGGCATTGTCCTTGGACTCAGAGGAGAAGGATGCCATTCCTGACTTTGCTGCAGGTTGGCTGGTATTTTACTATTATAGATCACTGTTTTCCAATCTATAAATTCAAGGGAAAACTATTAATTTACTACATAATAAGGGAAGAATTGATGAAAATCCTTATAAAGGTCTGTAATTCTGTCAACTTTTACAGAATCACAATGTGGCTGATGTGGAAAGGTGCCTCTGGAAGTCACCTGGTCCAACCCCCTGCTCAATCAGGGCCACCTAGGGCTAGTTGCCCAGCACCGTGTTCAGAAAGCTTTTGAATATTTCTAAGGATGGAGACTCCAAAATCTCCCTGGGTGACCTGTGCCAGTGCTTGGTCATCCTCACTCTGAAAACATGTTTCCTGAAGGTCAGAGGGATTTTGGTTTGAGCCCATTGATGCCAGTTCTGTCATTGGACTGGAAGGAGTCCTCTTTGCACCCTCCCTTCAGTTATTTACATACATCAGTGAGATTCCCTGAGCCTTTCTCTTCTCCACACTGAACAGTCCCAGCTCTCTGTCTCTTCATAGGAGAGATGCTCCAGCCCCTTCATCATTTTTGTGTCCTTGTATTGGACTTTCTCCACTAAGTCTGTATCTTTCTTGTACTGAGGAGTGATACATTAAGGAACAAAAAAACTCAACCCATTTTACTCTTGTCATAAGCGGTCTCTGAACTGGAAAGGTTTAATTCTGATGTCATGCGGACCTTTGAGTGCAGAAGTTGGCACATACCATGTTGTGAAATCAGCTACTATTTCTCAGCAAGTATTTTATAAGATTGTCTGGCACATGTAAAAATAATAAACCAGACCAACTTATTTTCCCCTTAAGACAATGAATTTGAATATATTAATTTTAATAGTGACAGTAATAATAATAATAATAATAATAATTTTTTTTTTGCATTATTTGCCATTGTTTTTATTTCTGTTTAACCTGCAAGATACTGGCCAGACCCAGAGCTGACTGAAAGACAGACAACAACTGGACTACAGTGGAGATGGTCAAGAAAGTAATTCATGTTCAGAGTTTGGGGCTTTTTGTTCTGGGCACACATGGTTAAAAGGAACCAAGGATCCCACAAGGAAAAGTGAATAAAAACAATAAAAACATCAGAATAACAGTAATTAGAAAGCAGCATAGTAATATAGTAGAGCTTTTACGTTTATGTATTTTCTAATAAAATAAAATAACCTTTTTTTTGTGCATTTTTTGATCTATTTATTTTTTGTGTGTATTAAAACAAAGCCTTTATTTTAATGGGCTATACAAAGGATGTAATTTAAAGATCTCTCAAGTACAAAACAAATTCCTTCAGCATATATGGTATCACAACATCTAGCCCTTGGCCCTTAGGAATGAAATAAGCCAATAGTAAACTTCTATAGGGCTTTCTTTTTTTTTTTTAAAAGTCATTTATATGCAACTGCTGCTGATTGTTACCTAATGTCATTATTTTACAAACATTAGTAAAGTAAGTGGGTCACAGAAATGGGACTGACATTAACCAAAGTACATGGTCAGATTACATAGATAAAGTGACATGCAAGAAGGCCTCAGACTACTGGGCCATAGTTCTAGGAAATATTTTTTTTACAATGCAGAAAGATGAAGCCACTATTAGTGTATAAAGAATTCCCTTTAAGCCATGCCACAGGTAAAACAGAAAGGAAAACGGACTATTCCAGTTGAAGTGCATTATTTATTTGGATGTTAAGAATTAGACTAGAATCTTGGTCACTAGCTTTCATACAGTCAAAATTAGTGGTTAAGTCAGTGACTTTAAAGAGAGTTAGGAGAGTAAAAGCTGTATTTTTACTGCATATATACGTATATATACATACACACATAATCAATAATGGGAAATGGATCACTCTCCTCACAGAGAAATGAAAACATAATAGTGTCACTTACAAATGGGTCCTACAGAACATTTTCTTACAGTGACAGGGGAAAGGAATAGCTCATTTTTTAAAAAAAGCTGACATGGACAGTTTAGCAGGTCAAGGTAGTTGCAATGCAGAAAGAATTTGTGGGTCTTTCAGATTCAGAAATTACATGTCATTCACTATTATTATTACTAATAATTAGCAGAATCAAGATCTTCCCCATTAACTCCATTTTTGAGGTGGAGGTAAAGGTACTACACTACGCTACCAAACTGGCATGGCTCAGCAGTGCAGCTAATAAAGCATAATTTAATGTAATTACATAAAACCTAGCAAAAAAAGAAAAGAAAACCAAGAAACTGTTGCAAATATTTCGTGAGACTTGTGCAAGAGACCCTGGGGTCCAAAGGCTTCACTTAAATCCTGAGCAAGCTCTTACCTTTGACTGCATGTGGAATGAGGAACTTCCAAAGTTTAGCCATTTGTTGTGTGTGTACACCTATAAACCTCTTGTCTGCTTTAAGCTGCCACCTACTATTTCATCTGATGCCTTTTAGACAGCAGTTAGGAAGAGAAAAGGAGCAGCTGATCTGTATCTGTGTCCTGCCTCTCTTTGTTTTGCAAACCTTAATCACAGTCTGCCTCAGATGCCTTTTCCAGGCAGAAAAGTCCTTACTGATTCATGCCTGAGAGCTCTCCTCTCACTTTGAGTATCTTTGTTGCTTTTCTCTGAGTCTTTTTCCCTTCTACAATATCCTGTCTGAGGAGGGGAAAGACGTGGGCAAACTGTTCATGCAGCTGTATGATGGCGAGAAGACCTGGCCTCCCCTCTCCCTCCTCACTAGGAGTGACACTGAGTGACACCTGTCTTTGAACAGAGCCCTGGAAACATCCCTGGTGACCTTCTTTGCTGTGAAAATGACTTTTTAGTACTAATTTCCGCTTCTATTAATCTTGCTTATGCTAATGTCGGGGCAGTCATTTGAAATGCTGTAATAGTTTTTTTGATCCATGACATTCCTTTACAAAACTGTGCTCACTCTTTTCTGGCACCTCTCATTCCATGATTTTCTGATGCTGACTGAGCACAGAAAGCCAGGTGACAGAAAAAGAAAGGTGACACCTCCCAGGAATGTGCCCAAAAGCATCTTGCACAGATGCAGAACATTTGCATCGTACACAGGCAAAGCTGGAGATGGGGTTTAGCTCTCCACAGAAGGTAATACTTGAAAGAGTCTAAAAAGATAAATTTTCCAGAAATTGGCTGTTGCAAAATTTACTAAATAAAGTATAAAGATATTTACTTTAAATAAATTACACCCTAGATATGTAGCTGTTGTTACACACAAAACCTTTTGTTTATATATGCTCACTATCTAAACAATAGATATAAAAAAAAAGTCAACCACTTCTGTGAAACCTCTGTGTTACTAATAGTTGAGGAAGTGCAGTTGAAACCATGGTCCTGCAAAATCTACACTTTCCTTTTGAACCTTCAAACCCTTGGACTTCGTATTTGTTCTCATTTATTTTCTGTCAGTTTTCTACGATGAGATCCAGACTATGAATGAAGTTCCTTTTGCTATTGCTGGATATCTATTTCATACGTGGGGAACTGAGGCAGAAAAAGAGCAAATGAATTACTGAAGGTCACACAGGCCATGCAGAGCAGCAGGCATGCAAGAGGGTTCACATTTTCAGGCTCAGGTTAATGCTAAGCACAGGACCATGCTGCTCTCCTAAGTTAGGGCTAATTTCATCTACAATATTGGTAACAAAGGGGACAAAGACATTTCAAAAGGGTAATTATTCCTCTCCAGTCCTATTCAAACTAGCTTTGTGAGCACAATCTAGTGATTGTGAACATTCACAGGGCTTCACTGCTGCTAAGAAAAAAAAATGTTGTTTGCCTCGGGGCTATTTGAGCAGAAAGAGAAATGTCTCACAGTGTTAGGAAACAGTCTGTCTTAGTCAAATGAATCATATACGGCTATAAGCAGTACAGATGTGTTGTAATCACTGCTTAATAATTGCTTTCAGATCAAGTAATGTTCAAGAGATTACCGCATCTGTAAGATGCTCTAAATAAAAGAACAGGACATTTTGTACAGACTGATTTAGAAAAGCAAGCTGTTATTTTTAGGGATGGCAACTTTTTGTGTTTTATTACTGATGCACAGTGAGGTAGAATCTACATTTTTAGCACAAGAGAAATATAAATAATCTCAGTGATCTCACAATTTTAATATTATTAGCTAAACTTTCCTTCAACATGGCCTTGATTTAGAAAGCACCTGTAAAACTGTGTTTTGTGGATCCTCTTCTGTGCCTCTTGGATTATATTGGTCATTCTGCATGTATGTGCTATGAGCATCAGTTGAATTATTTCCCCTGATTGTCTGAAACTGTCTCATCGTAGTCCAGACTCAAATTAAGCACATTGCATATGCTCATTTCTGTCAGTTCTATGTTGAGTTTGGGGACTAACCAGCTACAAAAGCACCTACACAACAACGAGAGGATCAGCAGGTTTCAGCTCTGTGACCATTAAGCTTGTTTTACTTTCCTTCCCCTCTCCCCCCGGCTCTTTAGAAACAGGTGGTATTTGTCTAAGCAGGCTGCACTGGGCAGCTGGCTGATGGGTCCCTCCAGCTGGACATCTTCTCTACATTTAGCTCAACCACACCTGCTTCAGATAGCAAACAAGAAGTGTTTTCGTCTCCTGTATCTGGAGGAAAAGTGGGGGGAGGGGGTGTGAGGAAAAGGAGAATGAAAAATCCTGGGTTGATCACATCTTTTTCTGTTGTAATATTTTGTGAAGCCCATCTGGTCTTGTACCAGAGGAAAAAAGAGTGAAGTTCAAGAGCTTTTTCTTTTGCTCTGTTACACTACTCTTTTTAACACAGTTATTTCATTATCTCTTGCTATCATTTAATCAGATTTATCTTCCATTAAAACTTCCTTTCCCTTGAAGTAGACAGCGACATGAGAATGCATGCCTTTCCAAGCTTTTATTGTTCTGAATTAAGAAATGGTAGAATAGTCTCATGAAAGATTAATGACTTCCTGTAAGCATCTTTGTACCTGAGGACAAGCAATTACAAAAATATGTCCAAAAGAAAACAAGAAAGGGTATTAGACTGTATTGGCCAGGTATTTCTTGGCAGACAGCAAGCTTAGCTTGTTACACTGCCAGGCTATTTAGAGCTAGGGCAACTTCTGTCTTGACCCCATGGATCACATTTTGTTTTGTACATTAGTAGCAATGTTGTCTTTGCAAGACAACTCACACTCTGCAGATATTTTCCTCGATGCTTCATTGTACTTAAGTTACCATTTCTGTGCTAGTACCTTTTTTGAGAGGTAGTTCTACTCACAGCTAGTGCTTAGGGACTGAGAACAATATATGTATTTCTGGAAACTATTTAATGATTATCAATTCTTATTTTCTTTCCTATCTTTTTTTTTTTTCCTCATGGAGGAATTTTTCATAAGGTTTACTTTGAGCTCACTAAGAGACTTAAGGCAAAATCTGTAAAATTTCTTAAATCTTAAATAATCTCTGTATACTCTAAATACTGAACAAAGCATTCACCATTTGATAGACTGTTTGTTGCAGCCTTTGAGAGAGGCTGGAAACCAAAGAGCTTCCTGTTTCTCTAATAAATGCATCGACAGTGCAGTGTGGACTGATTGTTCTTCTCTGTTTATCCCACCGGTATTAAATGGAAAAAATGATGGCAAAATGTTGTGGGGAATCAGAGTGAAACCTATAAAATCCAGCAGAGTGGAGACTCTTTTCCACAGTTCTGACCTTGACACATCATCTCTGGAAGGTCAGTGCAGATGCCCATGGGATCACCTTTGTGACTGTCAGGTGAAACATCTGACATGCACAGCCTTTGCATCTGGCTTTGCTGGAACTACAGAGACTCCTGTGAAATCCCCACTGGTGGGTCAGCTGGTAATGACATTGGATCTATTCCCAAAAGTTAAAGGACGATCCTGCAACTTGCCTAAAAATATGGGATTTGACTGGAATTAGCCATGATGCATATGATTTCCCTGTCCAGTTCCTCAACACTAGAGTCATTTTAGCTTAGATGCCTAATCTATGTAAAATGACTGAATTTTGCCATTTTCCCAGTAAGCAAATGGTGATTTACTGATTTTGAGAGCTCACCTGGGAACCTGCATAAGCACGTTCCTTAGAGATCCATTTTTCATTGAGTCTATCTTCACTGAGCAGTGGTAGGAAGTCTGTTCTTTGGAGAAGGTGCTATAGATGTATAGGAAAATGCTGCTCATATTGGACCAGGATAGCACAGTCTATTTTGACATCGAAGCAGTTTTAGTGGTGAGTGGAACAGACACAAAAGGGCTGTAACTCAGTGCAAAGCAAAGGTGTGTTGCAATAATTTTTGTAATAGCATAACAAACCAGGATGGGCAAAAGCAGTACAAGTAAAAGTGCATTAAATATTTTTATTCAATGAGAGTTCCTTGAGTAAAAGCATAGCCTGCACTTGATGTACTCTAGAGAAACAAGGATTATTGGTAGTAAAATTATATTTGGTTTCAATGGGTGAGTTTTTTTGTTTCAGACAATTGCCCTGCAGTGGCACTGCTAAAATCTGAGCCTGAAGGTTACAAGTCTTTGAAAATGCAGCAAGCACATGGGGATACATCAGCTTGTTAAATGCAAAAGAAATAATAGCTTTTCTGCTATGGTCACAAAATTTAGGAGATTTTTCTCCTGACCTGTAAAGACTTTACTGGATGGGCTCACTACATTATGAAAGAGATAAAGGAGGAAGAAAGAAAGAAAGAAAAAAAGCATAAATCTATTTTTACAAGTGACACCTTAACTTACACTATTAAACCTGTCTAAGAACTGGGTTAATTGTATGGTGCTGAAAGCGACATACCTAAATGAGGCAAAAAGACTTAATGACAAATAAATTAAAATAGTGGGAAAAGCATTTATAAAGGCTAAAATACGTGAAAATTAAACCACAATTTTGACCCTAGTTATGGGCCAATTATTTTAACCACTACTGATTCCTACACAGGAATTATAAAAGCCTTATAAAACCCTGCCCTTGTCCCTGTCTGGATTAGTAACTTTTTTCACTGCTAGTTTCCCACAACAAAATTATGTGAATAAGAAACTTTTTTTCCTTAGAACGAGATCACGAAATCATTGCCCACAAACATAAGCATAGGAAGGCCAACATTCAGGAGACTGTAAAATTAATAGGGGTAAGCAGAAGATGGTGTAGTCAAGTCAGAAGCAACCCAAGCTGTCAAATGTTCAGGTGGGAGAACAATTGCAGGACCTTGACTAGCTTAGAGAATGCAGACTTTTGCAACAGTGGATTGACTTCAGCATGCTGGATTTGCAGTTGTTGGTCTCTAACCTTCCCTTGGTTGTCTCTGAAATGTGCTGAGAGCTCAGGGACTGTCAGCTGGCCCAAAGGAGTGGGTGTGCTGCTAAAAGAAATTTCTCTGACTTCTTATCATGTCTTTGTAAAATACACATGGATGGAGTTCCCACTAATCCTAATTTTTGAAGCAAAAAAGCAAACATTACTGAATGCTCACAGATTATCTGTTTTTACATAGTGCTTGTCCTATATGTGATCTTCCTGGCTTCTGTTTTATTCTCAACCCCAGATAATTCACTTACTGTATTTTGTTTGCCCGTACCAACTCTGGTTTGTTTATTGTTACAAGTTCCTCATTGCAGTTATCATAATTCACCCAGCTGTTAGGTTGGGGTTTTGTTGTTTATTTTGTTTGTTTAGGGCTGTTGGTTTGGTTTTTTTAATGCATTACTGGCAGGAAAAACTCCAAGCCAGATCAGTTCTTTTCCTCCTGAGTTCAATTCTTATTGCCTGAGGAACCATAAGGATACTGGATAGAATAATTCTCCAGCTTTTGGTGTATCTACAGCTTTTGGTGTATCAAAAATCTTCTGTGAAAGTGAATGCAGAAGTGGACAGCAAACACGATGAACTGCTCTTTTTATTTTGAGATCATTCCCTGAATGCTGGGACAAGCCTGAGCCGGTTATTTTTTTATCCATTATGACATCAGGTGAAGGGAAGGCTAACATGGACATAGATACATTAAAAATGTGAATTTTTAAAGTTACTGTTTACAGAAAAACAGGAAAATATCTTCAGTTTCTGATTTGTACGTGCAT
This sequence comes from Machaerirhynchus nigripectus, assembly GCA_013397975.1. NCBI lineage: Eukaryota > Metazoa > Chordata > Aves > Passeriformes > Dicruridae > Machaerirhynchus > Machaerirhynchus nigripectus. The sequence continues at coordinate 397,619 of VZRQ01003281.1, read as the reverse complement.
TGTTCCTGCCATGGAAGCGTGGCATACTCCAGCCTGGAGCCCTGATTGACTGAAATCCTCATATTGAGCCTTGACTGTCTGCATGTAGGTCTTTCAACAATGGGATTTAACATTCTGACCTAACATTTAATGTATTAATCCTAATTTTATGCTGATACTAAGACTCTCTGCTGTATTAAATCAACCCAGGTTAATTCGAAATTACATCTTTCCCACCCACTATCAATAGGTCCACTGTTTGGTTCACCAGAACTGACCACCCACTTTTATGAGAATCTGCAGTGAATTAGAAAATCTGTCATTGCTGGAGGAGCCGGACAGCTAGGATACAGCCTGTCATTCCTTCCATACAATACACACCCTTTGTCCGCTATCTCTTAAACTAACCTGACATAACTTAGCCTCCCGGTCAATGGCATCTTTATTCTCTCCCAAGGAATGCTTCCTTCACCAGCATTATTAAGAAATTTCTGGACAATGTTTAGTGGCTGCGCAATCATCCAAGGTTCTATTAAAAAGCCATCTGGGTAATTAATAGCACATTTGTTCTCAGCCTCCTCCCAATTTGTCCATTAGTGGAATAAAAGCGCAGGACAAAGGGTAATGTGGTTCAGTTATATTTTACAAGAATTCTTCAGGAAGTTGAAAACACATGATAGTTTTCCAAAGATACATATGTTTATGGGCACTCTACGAGAGCTGCAAAATTGCACAAGCCAGAGGCTCTTACCCAGGCCTCTCCCCTGTCGATAGCAGATCAGCTATTGACTGTGGGCTGCCCTGTGCTGATGTTCTCCAGCCTGGGATGGGGAGGGCGTGTGAATCATCTCCTTCATCTCAATTCCGTTGCAGCTGATAAAACCAATTCCAAGATCCATGTCAGGGCACCACATCAAACACAGCATGAATGACTTTTATACTCTTTTACCTGATATTTGAAGGTTTCTCTGAGGTTTCTTTTTAATGTCTCTTCTTGAAAGCAGAATTACAGCCTCAGGCTGCACTCTCTGAGGTGGTTTTATTATTTCCTTTTAATTTGCTCTTTCTTTTTCTCCTCCCTTGAAAGCACCTGAAGAAGAAACCCTTTGGAATTTCAGAAGTTTGTTGATAAAATTAAGAAATACTCATCTTAAGATGGTGTTTTAGTCCTTTCATCCTTTTTTTTAAACTCCTGTAAAACGAACTATTGCTAAAGAGCTGTACTTCAGCAGCAGAGATCACTCTTGTATCACAGACAATTAAAACTGATGTTTGTGTCTACTTGGTTATAATCGATGTAAGGCAAGAGCTGGTGTAAACACAGTGATGAGCTCAGTAGGACTGTGATGATTTATACCATGACTGGATCTGGGCTCTTAAGAAAATGGGCCTGAAATTCATCAGCCAGAGAGATTTCTCATATTAACTCTGTTGGACAAAAAGTTGGATTGTGGATGAAACGTGATTTTTCATTACAAAGCCTCTGCTTTCTGTAAAAAAATTTGTTTCTTGGGGTTGAAAAATGAAAATTCACAAAAGCAAGACTTATTTATTTGCCTGTATTGCCCCAGAGACTTAGGAGGATTATATTTCTGTTGTTTTATTTGTCTTAGTGTGCTGCAGGGAAAAACGCAGCTCTCAAAAGAATCGTGACATGACATTGTCATGGTTCACCATCTCATGGAGATTGCAGCACGGAGAGCCAGTCTAGCCAGCGTGTTGTGTCCATGCTTTGCACAGGTTGTCCAGTCTACAGAGCACCATGACAGTGTTTCAGAAACCACCAGCCTCCACTTTTTTTGATTTTGTTTTTAATTTTCTTGAGGTGAGGATGCTGGTTTGCTTTATTGTTTTGTTTTGGTTTGTTTGTTTTAGTTACATCTGATTTCCTGGGAGGTGCAGCTACTCAATGTTGCTTGAGTATTTTTGGATCATGCTTTCCTATCTTTGTTTTGCACTAAGTGCAACCCTCCTTTGTCTTGTATTTTGGTGGATAATTACGGATCAATAACAAGCACTGTGTGAAATTACCATTTTCACCATATCCAGTGAATTGTTGCAGCTAATGGGATTTCCAGCCAGGTGGCAAGGAGCCATTCTTCATAATTCTTTTCTCCGAACAGCAAACAGAGTTGTTTATTTATATGACTTTGTTTGCAAAACAGTTTTCCATTAAAAAATGGAAAAACTTTTCTGTTTTATATGCAGCTGTAGTCCGGGAGGTAAGAGGCTAAGTCACATAGGCAGCTTTTTCCCACCTTTTTGGAGAGTGTTGGGATTTCAGTCTGGATTGGAGCCAAAGCAAAGAGAGTGTAGCACACAGAAGCAACACAACACACACACAGTTGGTTTTTAATTTACTTTGCACTCCAAAGCTTCCCCTGACACTTGTGTGAAGGACCTCTTTCCACAGAAGTATAAATATTTGTTGACACTTCACAGCCTCAAGTGCCTGTAAGAACATTGTGTTTATAAAGTAAGTGCTCTGTAAATACTCAAAGGACTTAGGGTCCATGTGTCTGACTGTGCAGCACCCATATTTAAGCTTTGTTGGCATGCTGTAGACCTACTAACTTAAGCAGTGCTCTCAGTAAAGGTGACCAGAGGTCTTCAAGTTTAACTTTCATTCTGAGAGTAATCTCATTAAAATTAACAATGCAGTTGTAATTCTGTAGATTCCAGTGGACCTACAGCTGCCTGTCTATTGCCACACCAGCCAGCGGGCTTGCCAAGCCTTTTTGGTGTGACATGTCTTCTCCTACACAAAATGTTCCTTAATATCCCCATTCTGTACATCAGACTGGTATATTCCTCAGTGCCTCTCTGGGTGATATTTCTGTTGCATGTGCTGTAGAAAGCACAGCAACTCACCCCACGCAGGGCCCTGGGAACCTGAGCATATCTTGTGACTTCCTTGTGTGGAAGCACATGCACACTTCTTCATACATTCTAAATTATAAAGGGGCAGGGAGACCCCGTGGAGGAAGAAAGGACAATGGTACCAATGAATCACATTAAAAGTCTAAAATCACTTAGGTGCAAGGCACATGTAGTAGAGAAAGAGTTGAGAAAGATTTCCACCACAGTCCCCCAGGTCATGGCTTCCACAGATCGCAGACATCACATTCACAGCCTCACAAGCTTCTGGGCAGTCAGAACTGCAACTGTCCAGAGTTGCTAATGACACTTAATTATCAGCTGCATGTGCCCCAATTTATATCTACATTAGCCTGCACAAGAGAAGCCTGTTGCCTTAGAGCAGTACTTATGCCTGTGTATGCTATTTGTGTAAAAAACCCCATAATCTCTGAAATGGTGTTGGTTTTATGTGGTGCTTACACAAAATGACTGAACCCATTTTGTCTAAAACTTTGCATCCTATTATTTTTGTTCACACTTTTTCTTTGGGTTTTGATTTTTCTTTGGCTCTCATATGAAGGATTCCTTCCAAGGGATGCACAGAATTGTTTTTTATGGGGATCAACTGAGATGGAAAAAATAATATTAAGTCTTTTTTTAGACTCTCGTTGAAAGTTTACTGATGTTGAATTGCTAGTTAACTTCCCCAGCTTGGTCTACAAGCTGAGACAGAAGACTTTTGAGAGAAACCTGAATTCCTCTGGTTCACAGGCGAGACAGGAGTGTTTCAGTGTTTCAGTGAGGAGAGTCGGGCATTCCTTGTGTTTCTTGGCTGAAGTGACTTGAAGAAATTGGCTTGCTTGCACCTGAGGTTTTTAACTGAACTCAGGAACTTTTCATTGCATGGGTGCATTAGGTACAAGACAAAAATGACTAGTTTTGCAGATCATATAACAGGACATTTTCATTCCATACCTCTGTTTTTCTTACACCATCCTTTTTCACAGTAATAGAGAATTTTGTCTTTGCTTTTGTTTGTGAGACTATCTGTATACTGAAAGAAGATTGACTGATCCTAAGCTACTTACAGAGGATATTTTTGTCCTGTTGACTCTCTGACAAATGAGAGCTGCCTTCTATAAAACTTAAAAGCAGTGCAAGCTGAACAGTTTCTGACCTGTACTTGACCTACTCAGCTTCATCTGCTCTTGACAGACTTTTCAACAGCAAGCTCACAAAACCCTCTACTCCCCTTTTTTTTATAGATATTACTCATGGATAAAGCTGCTAGGTTTTTTTTTTCCCTTCACTGTTTCAGTTTCATTGAACTTCATGTTTCACTATTTCTACTCATTCTTTCCTCCCCAGCTTCAGCTTGTAAGAAAAGCACAGAGAATATTTATTTACTATTCATAGCAGAGTGCATTTCCAAACCGTGTGAGTGTGCTGAGAGCCACACATGGAAGGACTGAACAATTTAGGGAAACAATCCCTCCTGTTCACTTCATGGAAACAGATACTTTAGCTGAGTATGTACAGAAATCTGCATATGGTGAGCTAAAAATACTCCCTGGGGTACTCAGTCATGTATAGAGGTAGTTGAACTGAGAAGGAAAAGAACCCACAATTTCCTCTCTTATGCTTTTCTCTATATCTCTCAAAACAAAGTGTTTCATAGTCAACAAAATTTATCTTAAGTAGTTCCATTTTTAGTATTGTGAGTCCAGTTTTCTGACTTATTAAGTATATTCTGTGAGATGCTGAATATGAAAGCAGTAGGACATAAGCACTAAGCATTTCCTGGAAAGTTTTTCAGTGACTTCAGAAGAAGTATAAGTGAAGTTGAAATATTTTTTCTTCATTGTCCTGTTCACCAAAAAAGAACCATGTTAGGCTGAGATGATTAAGTTATTACTTAGTCTGCTTTCCATTCATTTTCAGTTTATTCAGTGAGTAATAATTAATTTCTCTTGATATGAAGTGCTTTTGCATAGAAAAATATAAATGGGAATTTATCTATTTTCTGCTTTATACAGGTAATTAAAAATTAGGAAAAATAGATTGTATGGAGTCACTGAATAAAATGTTGTACACTTGGGAACACTTTTATTTGCACAATAAGACAGCAACAAAATTCGCCATGTTGTACCAGATCACTGTAATAATTTCTTCCAATGATTAAAGGCAAAAATCTGCTGTATAGAAATCAGCATGGTTTGTTCCTATTAAGGTAAGCTCATTAGAAAACACAGAACAGAAGCATATGGACTACATTCAAACAAATAGATTAGGGACTAAATTAACATTATGGATCTACTTTGCCTTGTTCCACACTCATGAACTTCAGTGCTTGAATGTGATACACAAAGAAATCAAGAGGTCTGTGCTTCTATTGTTTCAAGGAATTTTAGCTATTTGGATGAAGTACATTGTCTTGTAGTTCCTGCTTGTGCTTTACATACTTTTTGTACTCTCTGTGGAAGAGACGTCTCATCACAGGTGCTGAAATGACATCAAAGTAACATTTCTAAAGAATTCCATACAAAGGAGAGAGGACAAAGGAAAGCTGATGCCTGGCTTATTCTTCTTTGGTGCTGTCTGGGACAACAAAATGTGTCTTGCAGTCTCTGTCTAGTGGAACACTGCAAATCCATTTTAGGCACAAATACAAATTTTTTCCCCCTTAGGACAAATAGTAAATTTGAAAATATTTTTCTAATCCATCTTCAGTACTTTTCCTGTGGATACAATGCCTGTCTTACACAGGATTCCAGAGCCATTAGTGCAATGAATATTATGCTGAAACACTGCATAAGAAGAGCCATCATCCCTGATGATGTCATCATGAAAACTTCAGTAGGCATAGTGTGGGATGTTCAGTTGTATGTAGAAACAGAAAATATTATGGTTATGCCCTGTTAACCAGCCAAAGCTTTCCAATTTTTTCCTATGTTCCATGAAGATTGTTGGCATAAAAGGAAGGAGTACAGGGAGACCTGGAATTCTGGAGTCTGAGATGATAACTGAGTTAGATTTGTAAATAGCAAACAGATGATGATGAAGAAATTTTTTTGTTGACTGATGATGAAAGCCAACTGAAAAGTGCAAAGATTAAATAGTAATGTGTCTGGAAGTCATACATTGTAATTAATCTACTTGTCCTGTTCATTTACATTCCTTCTACTGAAGGGCCTTTGCCAGAATGTAGTAATCAAGAAAAGGACATAGTTAATTCCCCATATCCCTACAGATTGATCTCCTGATTAAAAGTTTATATTTCCAACCTGAACTCCACTTGAGTCAGGTTGTTGAAAGCACTTTACAGCATTAGTTATTTCTGTTTTATAATGTACTATAGTCTTGAATGCCAATAGTTAAAAAAATATCAAGGATGTTATTCCCAAACCAGTTATCTGAAATTATTAAAAATATTCAGATGGTTTTCTGGCTTTGAGCTTTCCTATATGGTCTTATTATTGATTTTGTGTTTCTGAGTCTGAAAAATTCATACTTTGGTGCATATAAAAAAATGTTCTCTTCCCATTCAATAGAATACTTCCTTTTTGTACCCCAAGACTCTGATATGAGATACACAACTCCCATTATCTATCAGTTTTCCTTTAGGTTCTTCTGCCTCTCTTCACATCCTTCCTTGCTATGATCCAAGTCTCCTGTTCCCATCTGATCCCTGTTTGATCTAGCACCACATTTCCTTTCAGAACCTCCTAGCCTCTCTCACTCACACCATTTACCTTTCCAGTGTGCCCCTGGTCCTTGAGTTCCCTTGGTTGTATCCTTATGTCCCCTTCAGCATTTTCTTCAGCCTAGGTAGTTACGAATCTTTTTATATTAAGAAATTCAGCCTGCTTTCAAAGACAAAAACCACCCTTCCTAATGTTGTAAATACAAGCTCATGGTTCTAGAAATGCTTTTAATGATTTTCAATCTCTCTTGCCTCTCAGGATTCTTGTCAGCTCAAAGGTATAACACTCATGACACGTGGCTTCTGTACAAGTGATGCTCGCTCCTGCTGCTGCAGGTCCTAATTATTTCAGATGAATTTCCAGAGAAGAAACTGCACACACAGAAAAATCCAAGAATCAGAATCTTGTCCCTCTCCATATAACTTCTGTGGAAAAGTTTGTCCAGTTGGCAAGTCTGCAGTCCATTTCAGACATGCAGTTCACTGAAGAAAATAGACTTCTTTGTGTATTATATATCTGGTTGGAAAAAAAATCTGGCCACTTGCTTATATATTGTTTTATTAGCTTGGGACTCTCATGCAACCATTTCTTAATTTCTGCTTCATTCAACCATTTCTACTTTTCTTTTTCCTAAAGTATCCTGGACGTTGAGCTGCTTCCTCATTCCTCCTTTAATTCATGATGTGTTAGATTATCACAGCTTTTCTGGTGATAGAGATGGCGGATTTATTGTTGGTATGAATGAGGAATCTGTAGCAGGACTGTACTTTCTGATCTACCGTAAAATCCTTCCTGAAAATTATTGCCTTGAGAGATGAAACAAAAAAGGAATATGTAATTGGAAAGATCCTTTATTTCAGGGGGTTCCTCATAATCTAGATATTGTCATACAGTTCCTTCCAGGTTATCTGTTTCCACAGATTTATTTGGAAAGGCAGAGGGAGAGGATGGGTGAGGTTAAATGCTGGGATATTTCAAGATGTGTGATGATAGTTTCAGATGCTAGTCTTGTGTGTAAGGTTTCCCTTAGCGGTCTGTAGAAGCTTTGTATAAATCACTCAAGAAGTATGTTGGATCTTGGGGGCTGAAGTGCAGAAGCTGTCCACAGCTCTGTGTATGTGCAACTATAACAGAAGTTTCAAAGAGAAAAACATGACTGCAGCCAGGAAAATAAAGGGATGTGCTGCATATCTGAGCAAGTTTACCTTTTGCAGCTAAAGGACTTCAGAAAACCTGTTATACCTAGAATATGGAATTGAGTATTCTCAGTGTGAGAGCAGTGATCAATCTTGGGGTAGAAATCCTTATTTTTTTCTGTGTCCTGAGATGTATACTGGTTTGAACATCAGCATGGGTTGCCATCATATATCGGACTGCTTTTACCATAACTCACTAACATAACATAAATCACAGAAGTAATTTCTCTGGTTGTGCCTATCATTGCTGTTCAGCCAGAAAGATTTCATTGGACTAAATGGATGCTTTATGTGTAACATTCTGAAGAATCATGAATCAGTCAAGTTTAACCTTAGGGCTCCAGGAAGGTACAGAAACACTCTCTTATACAAAACAGAATTGTAAGCAATAAAGGAAGGAGAAACATTAATAAAAATATAATAAATAATATGATGATGAAAACCAGTCAGAACAGATTGCCAAAAGCAGCTTGAGCCAAAGCTAGTTCCAAATCGAATTTTCTTCCTTTCTGAATAAGTAGTGTGATGGATAGGCAGGAAACAATAGCAGTGACATATTTTGCCTCTAGGAAAGGTTTTTTAAAATGCAAGCTCCATGTGCCATATCCATAAAGAATGGGAAAAGAGTATTTTGGCTTTCCTAGGTCAAAGATAGGTCAAGAGCAGTAGATGCAAAATTGCTTGAATACCTGCACCCAAACAGTAGTTATTTCTGATTTTCCGTTATGCATGTAAGTAGGATCCTGGAAGGAAAACTTCAGCCAGTATCACTCAACACTTTCAGTACTGACTTGGCTGATTAGAGGCTGGAGAACATGTTTAAAAAATACGCAAATAGCAGAAGTCTGTGAAGGGTTACTTGTAGACTAGAAGAAAGGATCAGCATTTAAAATACCTTTGAAAAGTAGAGAAGTCAGAAATCAATTAATTGAATTAATTGAATTCAATAGAGAAAAATTCAAAGGAAAAAAAAAAGACCTTTTCAATGTCCAGGACAATTGGTTGAAGTAGTAATAAGTTAAAAAAGTAAGATAGCAATAAATGGGTGAAAAAATAAGAGACTAAGAGAAACATGATTCTGGTTTTTAGTCAAAAACATTCTAGCTAGAATTCAATAAAAAATATTTTATTTGTGTTTATTAGGCTTTATCTGGACCAATGCTTCCCTATTGGCATACCTCCTTTCAAAAAAGGCGCAGATAAATGAGTCCAAAATGGCAACAGCAAAAGAGCTTTATAAAGTAAAACCCACAGGAGACATTGAGTTAATCAGTAAAGATTCATCAGGGAGATAGGAAAAGATTAACTATAGCTATGAAAGCCCTGCTGGGGATGGCCTAAATGTAAAATTGAACCTACCTGAGAGTAAAGGCTTGACAATATTTTGAGACCCCTCTGTTTCTCTGTGACATGGTTGTGGAGATGGAGTCAGTTCACTTTGCAGTGGCATTTGTCATGTTTTCCTTTTTCATGCTTTCTGAGCTGGTGATTCAGGAAGCTGGGGCAGGTCCAGGCATGCATTAGAGTTAATGGATGTTTACACAAGGAACAATGTCTTTGCACTTGAGGTATTCAAAAACAGATGAAATCAGAAAAAGGGCCTCCCTCAGTGGTGCTAAGGGAATTTGGATGCATGTCTGTGTACTGTGAAAACAGCCAGCTCTTCCCCAACATGTGAAAGCCACAGGCTAGGACTATTATTTCTCCATATACCAGTCAATTAAGTGCCGAAGGTGTTGCCTTGCCCACATGCTGCAGGTTTTGGCAGACTTTTAAGACATGAGAACATCATTCTCCATGAACAACCTGATGCACAGAGTCCAGCAGTAGGTCAAGTTGCTGCCAGACTCATCTTTGCTTCTGTGGAGTTACAGAGAGTTGGACTGAGATGTCCACTTACAATTTCTGCAGGCACTGGAAATGTGGCTCTGTGTAGATGTGTGGACACTGTGCTCTGGGCTACCAGGCAGGTGGACAAGTCATGCACCACATAAGATGTGTCAGGTCAAAAGTGCCCATAAGGTGAGCTGATAGGAATTGCAGAAATCATGCAATTCCAGTGTGGCACTGGCTTGCTGTTTCTCTGTGCTCATACATATGGACTTCTTGTGCAATGAACCTGATTTTTTTTGAGGATGAAGGAAGGTATTTGTTGTGTCCTGGATCTGACATTCAGCTTGAAGTCCTCAGGGCAGTCTGGAGAAACTTTTCTGAATTATGGGTTATGTGATGAAGACCATGTAACTCCTTAATACCTCATTTGTGATGGTGGGGTACACAGGGTAAATGGCACAAAAGAAACACAGAACTGTGACCTGATTCTTAAACTGATCTCCGTGTCTGTTGTCACAGAGTATCTTGAAGGATGGACAAAAGCAGCCTTGTCCAGTTTGGTTCTGCTAAAGGAAATGCACAATATGGCATTTGTGTGGTTGCAGGAAAACTAGGCTTTGATTTCTTGTTTTAGTTAGCTTGATACCTTTCTTTTAATTAAAAAAAATGAATTAGAGCGACAACCAAATAAAGATAAGCATGTGACACTTTAATGGTGCTGTTTTTTCATTAAAGTTAGCTATTTCACTAATGATGAAAATACTCATAAGTACTTGCTGCATCATTATTGAGATCAAAGTATTAATTGAAAAATTTATTGCCAGACAATGCATATACATTTTCAAATAACACTTTCTGCCTCCCCTCTATCTTACTCAGAGGAAAGTAATAAAATGTATGGACAAAAAGTTGTGGTGGCTATTTTTTTTTTCAACTAATTGAAACTAATTTTCAACTAATTTTTTTTTCAAAACTAAAAATTGCAATGTCAGTTCATTAACTTATAGCTTGTTCTAATGTCAGCTACTGGTGTGATCTTGTGTTATTCATGAGTCACTGAAGACTACAAACAGGATATATCACGTAATTTGCAGTATCCTAGAGGGTTTTCATCCCTTCAACTTTAATAATTTCTTTTTTTTTCATGCTGAAGTCCAGGTGTCCTTGTCCTGAGCAGCCAGAAATAGCTGTTCATTGCAGACATATCTGGCTGACACTCACCCTGCTCTCTACATGTCTCTGGCACAAATCCCTTCCCTCCCACGCACAGTCCCATCACGCTCAACAGCAAATCCAAAGCTTCTAGTACAAAAAAATCCCAGAGCTTTAAAAGCTTTAAAAACTACCATGCACTCTTGAAAGAGATCAAGATTCACTGAAGGTTTTGTCAATGCACCAGGCTGTTCTTACTGGAAAGGAATTTGTTCGATGGAGTTATCTGTGAAGTTCATTTTCTAGCATAATTCCTCAGAGCTGCCCCCCATTCCCAGGGAACTGCAAACTCCCTTTCCCCTGCATAAAGGTCCGTAGCTTCTGCCAATCTTTCTTGGGAAAAAAGTCTTTCAGATTTACTCACAGGGCCTAACTTGGTCCCTTTTCCAAAGATTTTGTGTTCAGGTACTGAACAAAATGCCTCTGCTTCTAGTGATTGCTTTTATCAGCAGAGTGCTATCACAGATGTATCACTAAATCTTGTTTTTTTTCCACACATCTGATTAAGCCTTTAACCATACGCAGTAATCGTTCATATTGGTGCACTAGGCAGAATCCTTAGTGAAGTGTTAAATAGATTGCTATGGCACATTGCAATTTACTGTGATAAAAAAGATAAAATGCAACAAAGATTTGTGAACAAAGTCATGTGTTACTTGTGAGAGACAAGAGGCCACGGTACACAGAGGCCTGATTTACAAATCATTTCTGTATGTCCTAGGCTAATCTTGGCTTTCAGTGTCTTTCAATACTTACCTTTTACTTACAATTTTTGAAGTTTTACCATTTATTTGCAATTTTTTCAAGTTTTACATTTTATTTATAATTTCCAGATGGGTCCCTACAGTCACTACAAGTCTTCAAAATCATGCATCTTATGTGCTCCACATCCCAACCCCTTCCAAATGGTAAGTGTGGTTTTGCATAAAACAGATGCTTCTCTTTAGAAAAGTTTGTTACAAGAGAATAGACTTCAGGATCAAGGGAATTAGGTAAGCTGTGCAATTACCAGAAAATACATGCTCCAGTGCAACTGGAAAGCACCATCTGGGACGTTTCAGACTGTAACAGTTCTGCAAAAATCTACTTGTTGAAAGAAATAGACACTGCAAGGGCATTTAATCGTCTCACTTTCTCATATAAAAGGAAATCCCTGAACTCCTTTAGAATATCAGCTTTGAGTATAATTAACCTGGTGATGATAATGTGCTTCACAGGGAGTGGTGGATTTTTTGAAAGATTTCAAGTATCTGAGAAACACATTTATCAGCTGATGTCATTTCTTGCCGCCATCACCCGGTGATTTCAGCAAAGGGAACTGCAGTGACAAGTTCACCTTAACTACCCTGAGATTTATCAAAGGAAAGGCACAGGACTTTAAGCGTCTTTAAGATGCATCAGAAAATTAAGTTGGAACCATGTTTTTTATTTTGGACTATGATACCTACTTGCAGAGTTCTCCTAGGCACAAGGCTGCGTGATGTTCTGTGCTAGCACACAGAGCAAACTTTAGGAGGGTTATTTTCAGCAGCTAGGGGACACAGCTAAAATACCTTCATATCTTCAGAATGAAAATGGCATCCTATCATTCACATTGATCAGGTGTCAGCCCAGTTCCGTCCTGCACTGTTTTGAAGGAAAATTAATTTTACAAATTTTTTTTAGTTGAAAAACTAGTCAATCAGTCTGCATCACTGACGCTGTGCTTTGTTCAGCCAAACATACCTGTGTTTGATTTGACTTTTCTTCCAGTCCAAAGACAAGAACCAGTAAAGTCTCTGATGCTGTGTCAGGGGTTTAACATATTCATTTCAGCCTTTACATTTCTTTGTCTCTTGGGTAGAAAGTGGTAGGTCTTGGAATTCTTATTTACCAGTGATGTCTGCTTCTCTATATTGCAACTAGAAGAGGCTCTTTCTCATGGGCCGGTTGTTCCCAACACCTGGATTCCCACCAGGGCCTTAAGCATTGAGATGGTGCTGTTTACTTTAACAGCCATGTAGTGCACAGCAGAGGCTGAGTATGCACAGATGTTTGAAATGTGCCTGTAGCACTGGGGCTATACTGAAACACTGAAGCTGACATAGCATATGCCCTCACACTGAACTGAAGGCAGACATGATCTAATGCTGACTCAAAAGTAATGTGGCTGTTTTGCTCTCCTAGTATGTCCCACATGCAGCTGATTATGGCACTGTGCTAACACAGCACTGTGGATAGCTTGTTTTGCCCACTGCATCCTGTAGACGCCTACACAAGGTATGGTGACAAGGCTTCTGAGGCAGATGCATGAGCCAACCTAACTTTTTACTCACAAGTTACCAATATCTTTCCAGAAAAATTTCTTCTGGTGACAGAAATGGTTCATGAAGTAAGTTGTGATCCTTCCACTCATGTGCCATGCTGTCAGACATCCTATGCTGCTCAGGTAAAACACTTGACCTTGTTTAAAGTTCTCTTTGTTCTAAAACCCAACTGTGGGGGTACAAGATAACCTAACTAGTACTTAGGTGTCAGGGGAAAAAGCACCTACCACAGACAAGAGTCTTGCTGACAAGAGCACTATTTTGCTCCTTCAGATTTCTGGACCCCTGCCTGACGACATGAGAATCTGTTTGAAGTGTGCAGAGGATATCTATAAATATACCCCTGTGTTCTCTGTCATCTGCACTCTAACACCGACTTTGATACAAAATTTGTTCTAAGGTGTCTGCAGTCATTCATGATGCAATTACCAGCACAATTATATCCATCTTATGAGCACCTTGAATACCAGCAAAGCAATCCCAATGTACTCAATGCCTCAATCTTACTCGCCCAATAGAAACTGAAGTCTAAAATTTCTATTGCATTATTGTGCAGTAAGGACAGTAGCTGGCATGCTTGCTAATATCTTTTAGCGGCTGAACATAAAAGGGAATTTACACAACCACTCCAGGCAGCCTGGGTCCCCCTTTTCAGGTGTGAAACATGATTCTAAATCATATGAGCAGGTACAGCAAAGGCAGCTTCTACACAATGCCTGCCTTTGTTACAAGAACAAGCTTGTCTTACCGGAACCTGAAATTTTGCAGTCTATATGACTTTAATCAAACCAACAGATGTTTAACAGCTGACTTTGGTTTGTTCACATGGAGTGTTATGTGCTGCTTCTGTGGAAAAGGGCTTATAAGAGAAAGCAAAGCATAGATGTCCTAAACTCTAAGCCTTGGTACCAGATGATGAACCACACCAGAGCTGCACAAAATATTCAGTAATCAATGTATCTTCCTTCTGCGTATTGCACAAGCCATGCTGTTGTGTGATTAGTCTCACAGCATCATTCCACCAAAACTCAGCTCCTAGACCAAAATATATTATTGCGTTTCTAAGCAGGGGCTGTTTTACTGGTGTATATAAAACTGCTTTCTTCCTTGGAAACCAGTAGATTTTGAGTATTTTAAGTCATGTTACCTGGCCTCTGTTATTCATTAGCACTCTCTTCCTACAGTGCCGATTTTGAAAAACATCTGGAATTTTAGCTACTCAACATCACTGAAACTGAAAGACATTTTCTCTGATATTTTTTGTTGTTTTTGAAAAAAGGGAACCTATGTGTCAGAGTAGTCCATCTTTTTGACAATAAAGATAATTTTCTCTGGCAAAATAATATTATCTTTTTCTGCTACTTTTTTTTCTCTATTTTTTGAATTTTGCATACCATTATTTATTGCTATATAAGAAGTGAGAGAAGGGTGAAGTTTGACATGTTCAAAGGGTCCTGACACAGCACAGCACATGCAAACCATTTCAGTTTAGGGTTCAGTCACTATCACAAGACTAGACTAGTCCATTGCTTGCTCACAGACAAGATAAAAAAATAGGAAGAATCATGGCTAAAAAGGAAACAGATTAAAATGCAGTTACAACATAACTGAGATCACTCATCGACAGTACACGAGAGAAGGGAGAGTAGTTGAGGGTATTGATTGAGATAATCAGTTAGGGCATGGTTTCCATAGCTTTTTCCCTTTTTAGCTGCAGTGATGGTATCTGAAAAATTTGACATCAGCAGTTCTGCTGTCCCAACATCCAAACTTTAATTACTTCTTCTTATTGAGATCTGTAATTGTTTCTGTGCAGGAAACACTGTGTGGTCTCGAGGGAAATGGATTTTGTCTCGGGTTATTCTATGCTCCCTTGCACAAGGAGAGTAGGTGGGAAGCAAACAGCCACAAAACAGGATATAGTAGGTGAAAATGAGTTTGCTGTGCACATGACTGAACTCACAGGGCCATGCTATCACAGCTCCAAGCCAATCTGAAAAGCTGTGCGAAGAAGTGAGAAATATTGGAAGAGTCTAATAGTCATACAACTTGAATCAACATTAGGCCATGTCTGCCTTCAGTGTATTCAGGATCTATTCTGTATCAGCTTCAGTTTTTGATGCACATAGAAAAGGCAGGATATGTTTATCTCCAGCAGGAATGTTCAGAGAGTAGTTTAGTGCTAGTTATGTCTAATGGTTCATATCTAACCTAAGAGCTCAGAGTTTGCAGGAGTGAACTACAGGGATTCAGGTGAGTCTGTAGTGGGAGGTGTCTTGCCAGAAGGACAAATCTGAAATAGAAATTTCATGGAGGTGGCTACAAGAGGCTCCAGAGATGCTGCCCCCAGTCTGTGCTGATCATCATGCCATGTACTGGTCTTGGCTAGGATAGAGGTGATTTTTTCCGTAGTGGTTTGTATGGTGCTATGTTGTGTGCTGGAAAGAGTGTTGATTATACAGAGATGTTTTAGCTATTGCTGAGCAATTCTTATACAGTATCAAAGCCTTTCCTGCTCCTCACACAGCCCTGCTAGTGAGTACCCTGGGGGTGGGCAAGAAGTCAGGAGGGGACACAGCTGGGACAGCTGACCCCAGTGACCACAGGCATATCCCACACCATACGAGGTTCTGCTCAGCAGTAAAAGATGGGGCAAGATAAGGAAGAGGGGAAAATTCAGTTATGGTCTTCCCAAGTAATCATTACAAGTGGCAGATCCCTGCTTTCTTAGAAATGAATAAATGCCTGTTTGCTGGTGGGAAATAGCAAGTTCCCTATTTTGTTTTGCTTGCACAGAGAGATTTTGCTTTGCCAATTTAACTGTCTTTATCTGAACCCACGAGTTTTTGCACTTTTATCCTTTCAATTCTCTCCCCCATCCTGGGGGAGAATGAGCCAGCTGGGGTTGAAATGCACACCAGGGTTAACCCCCATCACCCCATGGGCTTCAGCTCATTGTAATCAAACACAAATCAGACTGGTTTGGTGAATTCAGACATACTGACTCTCAAAGTTTCCTGATCAATGATCAAAGCAGCTGATATAATTTATCATTGAAGTTTGTACCCCATCTTTGCTTAGGAACGTTTGATCAGATGTGACTAACACTCTGTAGCTGCTGTCGTCTGCCTAACTAGAAAACTCCACAAGAGCACTCCATATCTAGCATTCTAGGTTCTAGAATGCCCAGCAGATGGGTAGATGCCCAACAGAAAGCATCCCTTCTCAGAATCTTTCACCACATCACCTTTACAGGAGTGATTGGGTTGTCCAAAGTCTTACACACTGATAGGAAAGCCAACCACAAGAAAAAGGAGCTCACAAGTAGCCCATGTAGACAGAGTGGCAATCTTCATCTATGCCCAGGGTTATTTTACCTTTGCCTAAACTGAAGAATTTAACTGGTAAATCTAAATTAGTATCCTGTTTGCCTAACCCTTGCACTGGGAAAATGTTTTCAATGTCTAGTCTCCATTCACTCTATGGGAAACCAATCTTACATTTAGATGCTTAATGTGAGGTAGCTTAAACCTCCCTGTAATATCTGGTAGCTTTTTCAATACCTTTTTTTTTTTCTTAAGAATAGAGAAAGCAGAAATATGGGTAAATATTTTTCTCAAGCATTGAAAACACTCCTCTTGAGTATCATGAATGGTATTCTGGAACAGAACTGAATTTAAAAAAAGTGGAGTCTTACATATCTGGGTCAGAGTGTGAGTTTCTGAGCTTTGTATAGTCAGCTCACCTGTCATGTCAAGTTTTCTTTTCTGGGTGCAAAATCCTGTCCGGAGCTCTGAAGCACCGCTGGTTAACAAACACACCCATCATCAGTGTCTGACACTGACATTCCACCACTGACATTCCACACCACCAGCAGAACAAAAAGATGGGATGTTGCCGAGGGGCATTCTTTTGATCCAGGCCGAAGACAAAAAAGTTTTGGCTATGCAGGCACAGTTTGTGACTATAGAAGCACAGTTATTTTTGCTATCCTTACTAAATTATCCAACAACCACAGGAGCAAATGAATCAAGTTCTTTTGTTTGCATATTTACAGTATAATGTATTTGACTTGTCAAACTAACTTAATGGAAAATTAACAGGGATTCCAGCTCTTGCTGTGGCTCTGCCTCTACGGTATGAACAAGTTGGTGCAAACCATGGCAAACAACCACTATTCACTTCTGATTATAGAGAGCAGACATTTAAGCTGCAGAAATCCTACATCTTGTGGTACTGTCTGGAAAGCAGAAGCCATGATTTGTGGGACAATCCCAAGAAAAACTGAAGATTGTGGGATCTACCACTGTGCATATTATTTTAGAGTTAGTTCAGGAGAAGAATGAAAAACTGAGAAGATTAAAGTTTGCCAACCCAAAAGTCTGACTGTTCTTCTCTGTCATATATATCAAAAGAAAAATGTCCATGAAAAGAGAGAACATGAGGAAGCAGTTTGCTTGGCAGTTCTATCTTGGCTTCTGCAATGTTATATTTTGAATTTTATAATGAGTTCCTAGCTAGGAGACTGCATCTGTTATTTGAATTTTAATGAACATATTTTTCCTTCCTAAGTGTAAATTTTATCATCCTCATTTCCTTACAATTTATATGCACTCATTTAATCAGTTTTAGAGTAAAAATTTTTATTCAAACTATAATAAACTACTGAAATTAAATATGATGTATAGACAAGGATTGATTTGATTCCCTGCTTCGTGATATGCAATGAAGGCCTGAAGGTTTTATCAGAAATACTTTTTCCTCCATTATTTTTCACCTGAGTAGTCTAGACCCAGTCCTATTTTTCCTGAAAGTCTGCAAGAAACCTGAAAGTCATTCTGACATCTTTAAACAGACCTGAACAATGGAATTAACTGAAACCATAGGGTATTTTTTCAAGATGACACGAATGAACCTCTCAATTTTTTAATTAATAATTTGGATCAGAGAAAAAAAAAAAACTTGAAAGAAAAAAAAATCCTATTTCCTTCAGTTCAATACTGAAAAGAATTGCCAGGATAGCAATAAGTGAATTTCAGTGAATTAGAAATGAATTTTGATTCAGAGCACTTGAATGGTTTTTTCCACTCACTCTTCATATTCACTCTTGTAACCATTCTAGTTAACACTAAAGTCCATGGAAAATTAATTTTCAGTTCATGCCGAAGTTAGTGAAGTATATCAAGTATAACAATCTCCGGAGCAGTAGAGTTTTTTGTCCAAATTTCTCATTAGTGTTAAGATGCCTATCATCTCATTTTGGCAAGTGAAGGCATGACCGAGATAGTGCATGCAGGTCACTGTTGCTTGAATTGCCTTCAGCCCAGCTGCGCTTTTTTACTAGATCTTTTTCCTGTTTGTTTTTTCTCTTCTTTGTGTGGGCTGATGCCTGGAGATTCAGTGTGAAAGTTCCTACTGACGTCTGACCCTGCTTTCCCACAAAGACCAGGCACGTTCATATATGCTACAATAACCATTTCTCTTTCACAACAAACCCTTCTGAAGGACGAATGAGCACAAAGACAAAAATGAAAGCCAAGATGCCATACAATAATTCATGAGAATGAATCACCAGGGGAATTAGACACAGATGTATTTCTCAGGATCAACCTGCATATTGGAAATTTGCAAAGGAAAATACAATATTCACACACAGAGTACAGAAGGTGAGATCTCTCTTCATGAGAGTCCGAGTGATGCAATCCATAGCTGTTCCTATAGCAATCTTGAATATGCAACTAATCGTTGTAGCCAGTTGCACTCTGAATCAACAGCTGCTGATGGATTAATGGAATATTTTCTCAATGGTTATTTCAAGCCATTTATCTTATTTCTGTGCACACTGAAAGCTAAAACATTCAGACAGCTCACATACTAAACTGCATCATGCATGGGCATATTGTCTCTTCTTCCTGTGGTGAAAAAAGCACCCTACATCGTATACATTAAGTAAATCCACTAGCAGAAACTAGTTAACCTTGCTGGCAATTTTACTAGCCTCCCTCCAAACGGTAATATAAGTGCATGCAGGGTGAAAGTAAATTTACCATTGAAACTGTGTAGTTCCTCAGTAATTTTCTCTCTCACATACCATTCAACTTACTATTTCGAAACCTGATGTATCATGGATCTAGAAGTACAGATGTATTTCTCTGTATTGAGACTTGTTCTTATTTTAGAACTATCCTGGCAGCAACCTGCTTCATGCTGGAGCAGTTTCCTCAGACAATACCAGGAAGTGTCTCAGTTTTCTGCCATGAAGATGGAAAATCTCATTCCTGAGAAGATTAATCGTTTCCTTTTTGAGCAAAGTGAGACTGTGGGGACAAGAGAAGCTTCTGGGGAGCCTTCTTCCTTTACATCTATCTAGAGAAGAACAGAAATGTCAGTTCTAGATGCACAGTGATGGGTATGTGGGCTGGGAAAGACTATGGGAAAGGGGTTTTCTCTGACTGTATCTAATGTGGTTATGCCAAAGCTATGCCAAAATTAGACTGAGAAGGAAAAAAAGTGTCTGGAAAATTGCAGCAACTTAAAGCACAATATTTTAGTGCAAGTCCAGGGGGACAGCAGGGGTGTAGTGATATTTATCCATAGCTACAACATAGAGTTCCAACAAAAAGAGACGGAACAAATTGCTCTCTGCCCTTGGCATGATAATTTGCCTTCTACCTTCTGCATTTTCATATATTAGTTTGAAAAGCAGAGGACCAAAACAATAACCAACAGATGTTCCATACAATCACTGTGCTACATGAATTCAGTTAGCATGCAAATTGTCATCCCTGGGCTATTCATGAGGACTGCTGGGAAAGCAGGCAGCCTGCTTTGCAAAAATAGATAGAAGGGGTATGATTAAAATGTCTGGATTCAATCACACGTTTAATCACCATCCACTATTTTAGCTCAGCTACAATGACTGGTAGCTATTATGACAAAAATTTGAAAATGTGCATGATGCACAGTGGCACCCAGGAGCCGGGTAGGTGGTCTGTGCTTGATCAAAGTGATCAAAGCTTTGTTCTGTGTTTCCCTCTGGTCCACCTCACCACAACAACTTTGAATGCACAAAATGTGATTTCTAGGACGGTGTTCCATACTTTCATTCTTAGGCTAGAGTGTTATGAAGTGTGCCTCAGTTTTTCAGTGAAAGCAGTAAATTATTTTTCTCCCTCCTTAAAAGTAACAATACATGACAGTGCTATCCATTCAGAACTGGGTAATACAGGAGAATAGAGACTTCTAACCTGCCTACACAGAAACCAAAGGTGAATCTTAAGAAAAATTTTGATGTGTCCCATAAAAAGCTTATTCAAACCATTCTGAAACTTAAGAGTCAGATAACCATTATCCTTGTGCCATATTGGCACTTCCTTTGTATTTGTGGATGGGTGCCAGAAGGGTAGGGAAAAGCAGTAGGAAAAATTATAACCTCAATTTAATATTTTAAAATCAAAAAAAGTGGGTTAGTTAGAATTTTTTGGCAAGAATATATATCATTTATTCAATGAATGAAATACGAAATAAAAAAAGGAGTCTCTGAGGGATGGACTGTGGAAATTTTACTCACTCTGGTGAGTGCTTGCTCATGTGAAGAGTTCTGCTGTTTTCAAAGGGATTTTCTTTTTTTGAGTTGGATAATATGGATCGAAATTAACCCAAATTAGCTTGAAAAGGAAAATTGTCAAGTGGACTGAAGACTGTTTATATGACACTATATATTAGGATATATACATATATGTAGGGAAATTCTCTAATAGGGTGATGTGAGGATCAGGAATAATACAGTACAGTATTGACAGAGAAATAAAAGCAAAGGTAGTTTTAAAGGACATTTCAGGACACTACCAAGCTTAGAATACTTACAAATATGGGCAACTTAAGCAGAATTTCTCTAAGTCTGGGGTAACTAGCAACTGGGCCTAAAAGGATAAAATAGGATCTGACCTGGGAATATGAATGCTATGAAAGCAAAGGAGAAAGCAAACTGAAATACATAGTTAGCAGCAGAAAACTGGGTAGCAGAAACGCCAAGAAACACAACTGAAGTGAGAGCCAGTGGCTCTACAGCTGCTGCAGCCAGCAAGGTGAGCATTGAGCTCATGACACTCGTTATGGTACATGTTTTGAAATTTCTGCAAGTGGGAAGATTAGCAAGGATTCATAGTTTTGAGAAACAAATGGCATCTGAGATGACTGTACTTCATTGGGGTTCTATACTGGCCTTAGTCAACTACCTCTGACCTTTGCTGCAAACCCCATTCACGAGCAAAGGCGCGGGAGAGGTACAGTGAATTTAACTTTCAGAGGATGAAGTGGGTGGATGGTTTTGAAGAATTATGCCTTTCAGCCCGAGACAAAAAAAAAATCCTATAATTCCTGTGTGTCCTTTCAATGTGCCTCGAGCTATGACAACCCAGCTTCTCCCTGGAGTACCAAAACAATACCCATGTGTCTTCCATTAGGGAACATAAGTGACAGAAAATTTCGAATACAGAGTAAAGAAGAGAGATGGCAAGTAAATAAATAAAGAAGTATGGTATTGCCTGCTAGATGTGCTAGTACACAGCTGATGGGCTACAAAGGCAGCATTCACTCTGCTCTTGTAACAGCTCTGTTGGCAATGGGAGGCCCATGTCATTACTTAGAAATGAAAGCCTGTAGCTGAGCCATTCAGATTAAGAAGAAAGACAGTGCTATAACAAGAAAGGTAGCATATGCCAATGGATCAGATGCAATTTGTATATTTTAACATTGAAACATTCTGTCCTGATTAAAGCTTAATTGGTCAAAACACTGACTCTGCAGACTTCTTGGCTACAATGAACACAAATATTTAAAATGCACAGTTCTTGATTAAAACAGTGACTGTGCACCATGACTAGCAGCATTATTATTTAAACAAAAAGGAAAGGAATGAAAATGTAGAATGTTCCCAAGTTACCAAAATAGAACTGCAGTGGTAATGATTCTGAGGTTGGTCACTGTAAGTCATAAAATGAATTTCTTTCTTTATTAAAACAAAGAGAAATTAAGCACTCATTCTCTTCGGTTTTTAAATTGGACTTGGTTGGTCAGCTGACCTTGTCACTTGAGAAAACCATGTCCAAACCTATTTTTCATGGTTTTTATTTGTCAAGCAATTTTGATAATTGCCTGTGTCCTCCAGTACTGGAGAACAAAGCTGAGGAGACAACTCTCAGCTAGCTGCTAGCAAAATGGTCTGGAGAAGAAGTTTCAATAAATGGGTTTTGCTTCCTCCAGACATTGTTCCTTTGCTCACATAAGAAACCCTTCACTAGTGCTGCCTTTGGTTCAGGGCACTCTGGACAATGCAGTTGAAGATGGCAGCAAGAGGCTAGCAGAGAAATCAACAGCTGTTACTCACAAAAGCTGATCCATTTTTCAAGTCTTTCCATCCATTTCCATCAAGGAGTGTGTAAGCAGCCTTTCCCACCCGAGCCTAATTGCAGGACTCAGCAGTTCCTCTCGCAATCCAGAAGTTATGCAATCTACATTCTAATTTGAGGACTATTCATAAGAATGAGTTGTGGTATTAATCTCAGAGGATGTGTGAAATTTCCCAACCTCCTTTTTCCAGAAGAATTGTTCATCTGCAGGAGCAGGTCTCACATTTGGGCAGTTCCCTGAAGTACAGAGCTACATGGATGCTGAACTGAAGTGCAGAGGTCCCTAGAGTAGCTCTCTTAGCACTAGAATTAAGAAGTGAGTCTGCCTAGTTGCATATTTAATACATGAAAAACAAAAGTTGTTGCCTAGATATTTCATGGAAAAGACCTAAGAGTAGGGAAGCATTGCAGCCTGCTGAGCATTGCAGCATACTGAGCCCAAGGCAGTAGGTCTTCATTACTGTTGTTAATTATTTGATTTTGTTACATCTGAATTACCCACAGAACCCAAAACACATAGAATGGCAATTGACCTAGAGGAGTAGAAAATAATTCCTCTCTCTTCTGGGTTGAGAAATCGTGCTGCCAGTTTCATGAAGTACATTGAATAGACACGTATTATTGTGAGTAGTGGTTTTTAGTCTGGGTAGAGGAAAAGAAGGAAGTAGATGCTCATTTACACATAATGTTGGAAAGTGGGAAAAAAACACTTCACAGCTCAGGAATCTGAAACTGTGTCTTAAAATGCATTTAAAAAAAGAATTTAAAATAAAAGAAGATATTATTAACACATATTCCATTGTTACATTAAAGTGGCAACCACCCACGAAAATGAGTAAGCAGTAAGTTTCTAATGGGAACCAATGGCTTGTAAAGCTTTTCGGTTAACTATTTCATCTACAAAAGTGCATCCCTCCCCAACTTTGTAGACAGGAACTTTCTGTAAAAGTTGTATTTGAATACTACTGAACAAAAATGCTTTGCCATGAGAGACTACCATCTGTTTACTATATTAAATATACAGAGCTTTATGTTTTTGTTAGAAGACTTTTTCCTTTAACAAGCCAACTGAGGAGCTTACACATACAGCAAACCCTTTTTACTGCAAAAATGCGTGCAAGCTGTAGTGTAAAAATGGCATGACATTTGGGGAAGATTACAAATTCTGTCTTTGGGAGCTGCTCAGAGGCTAGAAATACAGTTATATTTGTTTCATTCCTGGTACAGGGGATTGTCAGAGAGCACAAGACATCTTTATGTTAGTTCAGGTACTTTTACTCTGCTAGTAGATCTACCAGTCTGAGAAATTTAAAAGAAACTCTATGGCTAAAGATTATTTTTAGCATTACGTACACACATCTGTGTGAAACCTCCTAGAGGTGTTGATACCCATGCAATGGGAAATCGTTCCTTATGGAGCTGACCAACTGACGTACCACAGCTGGACTGGAAGTGAAATTGGGACCATTTTGTTCACTCAGTCATGGACTTCAGCACTTCACTAAACAAATGGCATTTTAATTGAGGTCTGATATCAGAGATTTGTGAGCTGTAACCAGATCCAATTACTAATAAACATAGGTCTTGAGCAGTATTCCTTAAAGCGAAATTATGCAAGTAGTACAGTTCAATTATTAAAGCTTTAAATTATCCATAGAAACTGTTTCTGCTAGTAACAATACATACCATAATAATGTGAGCAGCTTTTCAAAAGATTTCTGTTTAAAAGGCACTGTATTGTCTCAAATGTTTCCTGCTATAGAAAGATTTCTTATGGGTGTTCGCTTGCTGTGATACATGTGTGAAATCTGTACCAAGAAGAAAAACTTTGAATTTTGGAAAAGACAGCAGGAAGAATAAAGATGCAAAAGAGAGAAGAATGAAGGAAGGAAAAAGGAAGACGGGGAGAGGAGAGGAGAAGAGAGGAGAGGAGAGGAGAGGACAGGACAGGACAGGACAGGACAAGTGTTACAACTATTTGCAAGGGATAATTTTGGGCTAACTGATGACAGAGTATATTGAATGTGGATTTAAGGCCAAATGCTCTGTTGAAGGAAATGGACAAAACTTCTTTGATGTCACTAGAGGACTAATCACTTCATTCGCCAGAGGGAACAGTACAGTGTCTTAGACAGTTGTTTGAACAATTCCCACGTGGCATGGATTATTAAAGGGAATTAAAATTCTTGAATACAGCAGCCATTTTAATTCATGTCCTCCTAACATTTAAGAACATATGAAAATTGTCCTATGGAGAACCAGGGCTATCTAGTACTATATCCCTGGTTAACATTGTATGCTGTGTTCAAGGGACGATATGAACATTCAGTGAGATTTGTTTACTAGAAGATTATATTTGCACTGTGACTTTTGAAAGGTCCTCCTATCAATGGGTCCGTACACAATTCAGTGATTCTTAGCACATTATGGTATATTTCAGAGTAATCTCACATCTTCTCCTTTCTTGCTTTAGACCACCAAATCCCAAGTACTGAGGTGTATTTTACTTGAGAAACATAACATTAGAGATGAGGCATGTCACTGAGCCCAAGCCAATAAATACAAAAGGTATTACCAAAGCCCGCTTAAAGTGCAGATTTCAGCTGCAGATGCTGAATTGGGCCTTGAATTTTGTTGTTGCCTATTCTGCAGTTACACTTGCATCCAATAGCTGGAGCAGCCATAAGCAAACACACAGCATGGGGTCAGAACTCACATCAGCTGATGAAAACCATTGCTGAAAATCAATTCAGCTGACAGAGTCTGCCCGGCTCTTTCCAGCAGTTGCTCCCTCACCACTTTGCAGGAGCAAAGACCCAACTACCCACTGTTTCTTTAATCTTTGTTGTAACATCCAAGGATGCATACATTCTTGTCAGCTCAGTGGAAGGTACATTATTCTAATTGTTTTCTTATTAGTAGGAGGTGAAAAGAAAATTCACATTTATCTTTCCATGTTCACATTGGAGAACTGCTACACTAGTAAGTTGAAGAGGCTTTTGCATTCACCTACTGCCATGATATCAAACATTATCTCTACATTTTCACAAGTCTGATTTGCTGTTTGCTGTATATCTCAAATATATCTCATCGGTATCGTGTCTGGTGCATTGCTCTTGTGGAGCATCACATGTATGTCATCTTTCTCTTTTGCTTCCTCCCTGTTTCAAGAGACTTGGGCAGGCTTCTTTCAGCACGTGTAATATGTTAACAACACAGAAATGTCATTTGGAAACAGAGCTCCCCTCCAGCTATGTATCTATCATACCAAGTCCAAAAAACAGCATGTAATCAGCACTCTGCCTGGTCTCACTTGCCCTCCTGGCTGGACTCTCCATATATTATATCTGAACCAGAACCCACCTTCTATCACCAGCTTTAAATCCTAGGAGCATATAAGGTCTTTGGACTGTATATTTCTCAGGTAACACGAAGTCCTCTGAAGCCAGCACAAGTTTCTTCAAGATCCACTGCACAATGTTACCATTACCCAAACAAGACCAGCTTAGTGGTTGCTATTTTAGACCGGTTATTTCTGTTTTAGAAGTATTTATAAGAAAGTTATCAACTCCAAAGTGTTGGAAAATCCTGGCTTCCTTCAGAGTCAAATTGATTTTGTGGCAAAAGTTCAAGATTTATGATGCAAAATTGAAGAGTTTTATAAATAAACAACTGATGATTCCTTCATCTGTTTATTCCTGATTTCTTAGAGATATGCTTTGAGTATATCTCTGAGAGAGTCTTCAAAACCAGAACAGTTTAAAAGACACTCTTTCATTTAAATAAAAGTTGTGTGTTTCAAATAATTATCTGATCTAGGAGCAGGGCACTGTAAAAAGGGACATGGGTTGTCAAGAAGAAAAAAAATTGGTAACTGCATAGCGAATTAAAACACTAGCTGAACTGATTTTGAATAGGGAAGAATTTGATTAATCTGATTATCAGTTTTCACTCATTAGTAATTGATTATTTATGCATTCAGAGTATGCTTACTTTAAGTAACGGTAGTTTAAATAATGAGAACTATTCATTTAGTTGAAAACTGTGACTAAATGTTTTTTCCAGTACACAGAGCCCGTGTTTTCCATTTTTTATAATATAAGGGAGTTCTTTTCACTTTTGTCACACATTGAAACATAAAGCTTGTATCATCAATTTTCAATTTTCTGCAAAATAAGTGCTTTTAATTACGGGTCCTCAAAATACTGCAAAGAAAAAAGTCATTTATTGATGATGAGCTTTTGTATATCAATTAAATAATAAGACACTGTTCAAGGGAAAAATGTGATACCATTTCCTCTGGTTGCTTATTACATTTCTTTAGTTGGCCATGTCTTTCTTCACATCTTGGAATTATCATCATCATCAAATGGTTTAGTTTGGGGCCCTTAAAGATCCAGTTCCAACCCCTCTGCCATGAGCAGGGACACCTTTCACTAGACCTGGTTTCTCTAAGCCCCATCCAGCATGGCCTTGAACACTTCCAGGACTGGAGCTTCAACAACTTCTCTTGGCAACCTGTTTCAGTGCCTCATCACCCTCACAATTAGGAAATTCTTCCTCATATCTCATCTAGACCTACTCTCAGTTTGAAGCCATTGACCCTTGTCTTATCACTACATGCCCTTGTAAAAAGTCCTTCTCCATCTTTCTACCTCCTTGAACACTCATCTTTTTCATGGTGCAGTTAGAACTACACTACTTCCTTTTTAATGTTCTAAAAAATATAAGGATATATTTCAAAGAGGGTTTTAGGTGGAAAACATTCAGTAACTGACCTGTTAAAAGCTTTCTGCTCAGCTCCCCTTAGTCTGGAGACTGAAGGTCAGTGTGCATCTTAGAGATGTATTTTTATGGTGTGCTAAATCAGCATTTGCAAAGGAGCTCTTACTCTGTACCTGCAGTATGGAAACATCCTGATACAGCACTGCAGATGGTTTACATCACCCTCTGTGGACAGCAGCAGCCTCTTGCCACAAAGCAGGAATGTGATATCTGCTTGACAATCCCAAGTCTGTCTCCTCTGGTTGTCCATGGTGTGTCAATCAGTCTCCCTTTTGCTTGTCAGTCTAAACATTAATTTTCACAGTTTGAATGTAACAGAAAGACAGTTTGCAGTAAATTTGATCTGCCGGTAGGATTAGGACAGTGAGCAAATAAATACAGAAATACAGATTCACATGGATATGTTCTTTGCAGCAGATTCTTTCAGCTCATCATGGCTTGTCAGGAACAGCCAGAGACACTGCTGGGCAAACAGCTGAGCACATGCACACACTTTTCCAGCAAAGCAATGACTTCACTGAACAGCAAGCAGAGGACACCAGGTGCACAGCTTCCCCAGCAACCTGCCCTCTGCACCAGTGCATGTGGGGCCAGGACTGAGACAAGAGAGGTAATGGTGCCATAAGGTGCTCTTTTCAGCATCTTAATTTTTGTCTCTGCTAGGAATGTCTTGCTGATATCCATACTGGTATCACATTTGAGTGCAGACACAGACTGGGGTAAATGCAAGTATACAGCTACAGCTCTACCTGAGGAACACATCACCAGAGCAGATCATATCCCTAATCAAATGGCCAGCAAAAATTTGAATTGCACAGGCAGCCTAATCATTGAGCTACTTTTAAAATAACCTACAAAAGGCTGTATTGTCACTGACCTTGTTTTTTTTGTGTGGCAAAGATATACAAAGTAAGCGTGGATTGAGAAAAAGCAAATGTGTCTGTGTAGCTTCTTGCACCTGATAGAATCACCGAATCATTTAGATTAGAAAAGAACTTTAACTGCAAAACCAACACCACAAAGTTGACTAAAGGAAGTGATGGAATGACTGAACATTCTTCTCCAGAAGTTGTCTATAGTGCAGCTGGAGGTGATGATAGTGAAGATAAGGGTTGCAGTTTTTACCATGCATCCATCACTGACCTACCCAAAATTCTAATGTATTGACCTCACATGTGGTGGCACTAGCACAGACTGAAGCACAGTTGGACAACAATTTGCAAGTGTTGCACATTGAGTGGTAAAGTTAAAAACATCTTTTTCAGTAATAACTTAAGCTCAACTGGTGATTTTTCCATGTATGCAAGATCTAAGTTTTAACTGTTACAGGTGCTGGGATGGAGAATATAGCTCCTCACAGATCAAAAAGTTGTATTTAAATTATTTCCTACTTCACACTGTGGTTTGCATGGAATCTTCTTTTACTAACTTTTATCGGGATAAAATAATTTTCATTCTGATTGTGCTTAGGTAAACATGTTCTGAGCACAAGAAAAATCTCTGCTCAGAGCCAAGCTTTCTAAGTTTGAGAGTGCTCAGATCTAGGGATTTGACTTTCTGCCCACTTCTAGAGCATACAGTAGTATTTATCCACAAAAGGTTTTTGCTGAACTTCTTTACAGTATTTTATCCATAAAGCAAAGTTTCTGTGTTTTAGAAGCAGCATTTTCCACAAGTTTTTTATCTGTGTAAAAGATTGACTGAAAAAAAAAGAAGCATCACACAAGGTGTATAACAGAGAAAATTACTTTCTCTAGAGAAGGAATTGTTATACATAGGGCTGCTCTGAGAGTCAAAGGTTGTTAATTTTCTACATAAAAGAAGCAAAATTTCCTCCTTTTTACTTTAGGTTCTATCATACCCACTGTTGTCTCTCCAATGCTACTGGGAAGATCTCCCTCGGCACTGTGGTTGCTACAGAACAGCCTCCTCTTCTTAAAACACAGCCTGCCTCACTTTGCAATCATGCAAATCAAAAATAGATGTGCTTTACTCAGTGCTTGTAGATTTTTCCATTTAAAAGGAAAAATGTTACTGCATGTAAGCATGCTCAAAGTCAGAGACCAAAAAGCCTGGCTTGTGTTGTGAGAACCCTTAAGGTAAATAGTTGTTATTTTTAATCAGACCTAGCCTTCATGGAGACTGCTGAATCCCAAAGAAAACTCATTAAAAACCCTGCCAAAGCTTTTAAGAGACCTCTATCTGCTTCCTGAATCACCTCAGACTCTGCTAACACCCAGGGCAATATCTGCCTCTCTAGCAGATTTGTAAAAAGCATCACTGCTTGGCTTATTCACAGCTGATCATAAGATTGAGTATCAAAAATAAGTGACTGCTCCAACTGCCATTAACTCTGTGTACTGAGATCTAAACACCAAAAAAGTGAGTTTGACTTTCATTTAGCTGAAAACCTTAGAAATCTCTGAGTTAAGCCATTTAAAAATGCTGTGAGTAGGCCAGCAGAATTCACTAGCTACACATAAAACCATTACTAGTAAAATTGAACAGCCCTTCCTCTTTCTTCTCTCCACAGATCCTGCTCTTTCTGTTCCACAGAACTATAGACCAACAGTAGAGTAGTGGGCCAACAAAGAGGTCTTTGGTAGTATGGATCTAGGAAAAAAACCATCAAAATCTATATTAATAATCCTGTTTGTTTCAGCTCATTTCCTCTGGGGTCAGAAGTTAGTAAGAGGTCCAAGGCGCTGGCTTAGAGAGCCTTTAAAGATTTAAAGGTTCCCCAAATTTCTTTAACTGGGTCAACTTCATTCTGTTTTCAGTCAGAAAGAAACCAAATGAAAGCAGAACATGGGACGGCTAGAGACCAATACAGAAGCAGTAGACTGAGGATGACAGAGGTATGAATTTCAAAATAGAGATGGTGAAAGACTTAACTTCTTTTAATTGCCCCCACTGTGCCAAAAGGCAAAAAAAACCTCCCAAAAACAAGCAAAGTACTAAAATAACCCCGTAACACAACCAAAAAACCCCACCCCAAACACCAAACCCCGAAAGAAGCTACTGGAATAAATGAGGTGTGAGAGGTAAGTTCCTGACAATATTTTAGGTTCAAATTTTCTGCTCATATAGCCCACCACACATCTGTCTTTGGGTAATGGGGAACATAAAATGTACACTGAATACTAACAGAGCCAGGTTAGTTTATTTTCAATATTATTTGAGACTGCTGTTGCTCAAATGGAAATGTCAGTGACTACCCTTCCTGCAAGTTTTATCCTTTCTTCCTTTTCTCCTTAAAATGAAAACACTTTAAAGGTTTGCCTTCCAAATTCTTTAATATTATCATATTAAAAAAAAAAACATGTTAAGAAATTTATATTCTCTACTACTCTGAATACAAACCAGAGAATATTTATTACCTGATATATTTGTATTTTGTCCATCTGCTCTTGCACATATACACTAGCCATAAAAATAATGTAAATTCTCTAAGGTGAATGGATGATTTTAAAGCCTGCTTACTCTCACACACATTAAAAAAATATTTACTTTCAAAGCTCCAAATATAAAAATCCTACTTAAAATACAGTCTGCAAAAACACAACTGGCAAGGTGGCAATGACAAGCAGAATGAAGTGGGAAAAAGGTTACAATGAGATTAAATATTGCATAAGAAAAAGGCAGGGGGGAAAGTATTTGTAAGTGCCAAAATACCTGCCAAGTAACAGGCTATCCTTCAGCTGTGTTGAATTTGAACAGTTTCCCATTGTATCACATCATCCATTTTTGGGCCACCTATAAGTTTCAAGCTGGCTTCTAAGGTAAAGCACATAACAACAACTCCTCAGTAAAATAGAGTAATTCCCCGGAATAATTTTCAGTTCCTTCCCTCTTCTTTTCCCCTTGCTGCTCTCCTTTAGAAAACACGGAAATGAAATAAATTTAGAGCCATGTTTCCAGCAGAATGCTTAGCAATGAATATCAGGTTTTAAAGACGTGTCACCTGCATTTCTTTTTTTAGGTTCACCAAATTATATTTACTGCAGTAGTTGCAATAGTTGCCATTAGAAGCACAAAAAATTGTGGTAGAATCAGATTGCAGAGCATTAAGCCCACAGGCTTTTAAAGGTGGTCTTCATGGAGGGCTGAAGGCTAAATATTTATTACTAGAAAAACTTTGTATCTTCTGAAGTATTGTTGTCAATTATATAAATTATCATTCAACATTTATGGTGGACAAAGGGATTATTTCTGTGTCTTGCTCTTGCTATTCCTTTCATCCTTGTTTGATTGTTTATGTAGTACCATAGTGATGGCACTGGCAGCTGAACTACTGACACTTCCAAAGGCTGTGAACTGCAGGCAATTCACCAAAGCATTGAAAAAGATTAGATGCTGAGAATCATGCAAATGGGAAAATAAAGGAGAAAATTCCCTTGTTCAGAGCTTGTAATTAGCTCTCCCTTAATAGATGGTCACCTGATAGTTTTTCAGTGCTGGTACAGGGCTTTTTGAGAGGTTTGGCACCACTGTGCTAGAAGCTACAGGGAAGTGTCATTCTTGGGTTCACTCTGTAGTAACAGGGC
The DNA here is from genome assembly GCA_013397975.1 of Machaerirhynchus nigripectus. Classification (NCBI taxonomy): domain Eukaryota; kingdom Metazoa; phylum Chordata; class Aves; order Passeriformes; family Dicruridae; genus Machaerirhynchus; species Machaerirhynchus nigripectus. The sequence goes on along the minus strand of VZRQ01003281.1, from coordinate 365,788 downwards.
TGTAGGGCAAACAGGGGCAGGGAAAGAGTGCGAGGGGATGGGGTCTTACACTCTGTCACTAATATTGCAGCTCCTGAGAACTGGTCTTGCTCATATCTGGAGGCATGACTGCATGACAGAGGCTCAGCTCAGAGCCACAACAGCCTTCTCACGTGTTTGGGGTGTGCATTGAAGAGGGAAGCGGTGCACAGCACTGCTGCTCTGATCTTCCAGCTGAACAGCCTGGATCCTAGATAGCTCCCAACCTGCCTGGCTATTATCTGCCTGTAACTTAATACACGCCTTAGTCAGAGAAGAGTTTTCAGGAGGGACTTCAAGGAGGGGAAAGGTTACAGGCTTGAAGAGACTTTCAAGGCATGGGGTCTGGCACTGGTTCATTGCTCCTTGTACATCCAGCATATATGCAGACAGCCTGGAAAAAGTAGATAGAGAGCTTTTTTGTCAGACAAAACAAAGATGTATGTCAGTGGATCAGTGTGGCTGTCTTTTTAACAGCAGCTCCTGCCTACTGTTCCACCAGCCCTGTACTGAAATTGCTCACAGCCTTTGCACCTCGATGGCATTTCCTGAGCAGCAGAAACTCAGCAGAGCTAACCTTCAAATATGCTTGTGCCAACACAGTGACACATAGCTGCAAAAGAATTGGCATCAAGTGAAAAGGCACAGTTGTCCACTCTAGAAAATACAAACTTTGGGACTTAAACAATCATTGCAAGGTGTTGCAAATCCAGTGGCACATCCCGGATTTACTACTGGAGTCCTACCTGGGCCAGTGCCTTCAGGGCAAAAAAAAAAATCAATCACTCCCAAACTTATATAACTTTGTTGGCTGAGTAATTGCTACCTTTTTTTTTGGGCCAAGAACAATCATTATTCATAACAGAGCAACTGGCTGGCTATTATTAGTTTTAATTTTTTTGGTTTTTTTTTTTTTTCAACCAGAGAAGTGTCTGCATGACAAGTGGCATGTGAAAGAGATACCAACCAAAGGGAGTAAAGGAAAGGTGTACCTATACAATTCGTTAAAACACTGAAATGAAATATCTAAGCACGGCTGTTTTAAAATTTATTTTTGCCCAAGGTATAACTGTGTCATACAACTTTATGGCTGTAACCAGTCCAAAGAAAGTCTTCTACTGCTGTCTCTTACATAATGATTTTAGATGGTTTGTTTCTTCCCTCAACTTATGAGTTGGTTCCTGCAGCTTATGAACATATTCAAAGATGAAAAGAGCAGAAAAACATCACTCAGAATGTATAATTGTCCCATTTACATAAGCAGTGTAGTAAAGTACCTGTTCGGGAGAGTGTGAACTTAATATCCCACATTCTGATTTCCTAGCTCCAGAAATGGATCTCCAAATATTACACCTGAATTGTTGGCAATTCACTCGATTGTTGTATGTGTATTAATGTCAAAAAAGCAAAGTTAAATAAGTATTTGAATTCTGTATTTGCTCCATTTTCTGATTTATCAATGATATATTTATAATATAAAACATTATTTTCTGGAATGTTGCAAATTTTTTTTCCTTTACTACCTTGGTTAGACCAGGGGAAACTAGAGCTTGGGGTTAAGATCGGGAAACAATGATGCTGTCTGTCCAGTTTTAATTTATAAATTTTTAGAAATTTAAAAAATTTCTAAAATTTCTGCTCTACCTAAACTTAAAAGAAAGCTACAGGCTATTAAAAAACCCTTCTTTTTCAAATTGTCAAAAGATATTTTGCTGTACCATTTCTCTTTTCATGGAACCATGATGTAAAAATGACAGGATTTTGTCAATTTAAGTTTTTATTTTAAATACAGTACTTTTATGAATAATATGCAATTGTTTGGGGAATAAATTTAAGAAAGAAAATTCCAAACTTTTTACTAAAGCCATAAAAAAAATAACCTAGTTTCTGCATTTCATTTAAAGTTATTGTGTAAATTGAAACACTCTGGGAAATTCGTACTTATAATACCTTAAATGCTTATTAGTCATCCTTCTACAAAACACTGGGGCGGAGGCCAGGTAGTTTCAATATTTTCCATATTTGAATACTGCCATGAGGGTTCAGGGCTGAGATCTTAATTTATGGAACTTTGTGGAGAAAGGCAGTTTTCCAAAATATGAGTATAAATTCCAATTTAACAACCGGCGACTCAGCAATGCAGCCTGTGTTAACGAAAGCACAGTAATCTGAGGAAAAATGTAATAGGCTTTAAATTACCAATTCTTGTCAAGGCGGTGTAAGCTTTATACTAAGACAAAACTAGAACTCTTATATTTTAGATAGTGAATATCACTTTACATAGTTTTACTTGGTTCTGTCTTTCAAAAGTAATATCACTAGTTCAGGGTAAGATTAATGTCCATGAAGCCATTTGACTTCAAAACTTTGCTATAGGCAAGTAGCTATTTAATACTAAATTAAACATGATTATTTTGGGAATATGAATTATAGCATGTGGGGTCAAGAGCAAAAGAATGTGAATCTGAACTCTGCTTCCGGAGTTAAAATTCAGGAAGAAAATGGAATTGGGAGTTTTGATACAAAGCATTAATACCCCAATAGTTTTTAAAACTGCAAATGCAGTTTTTAATTCTTGGATGGACTTTGCCTGTTATGTTAAAGCAATTTACCCCCACGCACCATGCTCTATATTGTCACTTGATGCATCCTTATTACTTCTCCAGGTATTAAAGTGGTATGATATGTTTTCATTTCATTAATCTTCTCTCAGGGGGCAGTGATGAGTTCATCCAACTCTCTATTCTCAAGACTGAAAATTCTTTTCAATTAAAAAATCATCTCCACAGATGGTACTGGCATTAGCAGCAGCCCATTCTGTCTACAACAACAAATATTGAGATATTTCAGGAATTAGCCTATAAATCACTGGACATGGAATGATCTGAAGGATTTAAAAAAGAAAAAAAAGGAAAAAAAAGGGCTACCAAAAGTTAAGATGATGAGAATCTGGGCCATATGGTTTATTGTCTCTTCGATGTATCAGTTTCATCACTGTGTCTGGAGAATTTAATTGCATGTTAAGGTGAAATATAGTGAAAAATTTAACAAAGCTATTAACTATAAATATGTTATCCAAAACATTAGGATCACAAAGGTGATAATAGAAATGGTTTAAAGTCAGGGAAAATTCTCTGTTAAAGGGGATTAAAGAGGCCATTTATTGAATAGGATGGATTTCTTCCAACCCCCTATGTGCAGAAAGCATGCAATGCGTGAATAATTCATCCAGAAATTCTATCGTGAAGTTGTATCAGTTTCCACAGTAAAACCTGGCTGTGGAGGAGGAAAATACATCAACATCTGTGACAGGCCCTATGAAGAGACAGTTGCAAAGCCTTTCAGGCACCAGGAGCAAACCAAAATATAATAAATTCACCAAGTGTCAAATTTGTGTCGGCTGAGTAATGACACCATATGTCTGGGTTGCCGTGTCACTGCAGGCTGCCCCACAAAAGCAGCCCCCACGCCTCCCGTTCTCACTAACCCCCTCCCCACCCCCCCACGGCTTTATAAAGTGTGCGTCGGCAGGGGAAGTGCTGCAGCTACCGTTTTCCACCCAGAAGATGGATAGAGATCCACTTGATAAATACGGCTCTTGGCCGGTCTGTTAAATCAGAGCTCAACCACGTCCCTTTATCCCCACCCCAAGCCAGGTGAAGTGGTCACTTCCAGTCCAATGCGAGCTCTCTAATTTATTGTCCGATGAAACAGAGGCATCCAATCCCACAAGGATGGTTAGCATTCCATGAGAGGCAGGCTTTTCTCAGCCCGAGGGGCATGAAACAAAGCTTAAAACCTGCAGTCAGAGCCGGCTGACTGGGCTGGTGGCAAAGCATCGCTACCCCGCAGAAGAGGCTCTTTCTTGGATGTAGTGATCATCCCTGCAGTGAATAAAGCCAATAAATTCTGGTCTGGTGCTTGTGCCCCAGAAAAAGGTGCTGACTGCACTGTTCCTAGTGTCTGATCCCTGCTGGCAACTGCTAGACAAATAAAACGGGAAAGGAAAGGGGCAGGGGGGTGGAGGGAACTGCAAGTTTTATGTGTTAAATTGGGTTTGCTCTACATTGGAAAAAGAGGGACAAAGAGAGAGGTCTCGGTATTTCCCCGAACTGTCTGTGCTGACAGGTGAGATCACTCCAGATGACATATTTGACTCAAATCCCTGGAAAAGCACCTGAGCTTCTCTCCAAGTTCTGCTTAAAACCTCAGTTCTGCTAACTGCCTCACAAGCTGCCAAGTTGTATTGTGTTGGAAAGCTCTAGTTTTGCCATAGAGAATTTCCCACTTTTAATGTTGTGATTGCTCTTCCTTTTTCAGCAACCAGTTTTCTCTCACTGGTAGCTTTTGCAAGTTTGTTTTTCATAGACTTCATTTTACGTGCTGAAAGTGAACATTTTTGTGAGTATCATGGAATGATCCACAGAAAATAAAGAACTGTTTCTTGTCGAATAGCTAGCATATTACATGGGCTGATGAGAGAGATAATTATGAGCTCTTAAAAGATATCAAGAAGTCTTATTCTCCCTTTCAAAACAGAAGAATATTAAAAAAACAAAATGTGAGATCAGTTAGAATCAAACTTTTAAAATTTCATCAAAGTCAAAGAAATGTAGACCTATGCGTAGGGAAGAAAAAGCCAATAGGAAATTTTGCTGTCCAGCAAAATTCTATATTTTTTGACATTGTTCAGTGAAAGTAATCCATAAATCCCTAAATACACTTGCTCCAGAGAAAGGGAAACAAAGACAGTAGGAAAAAGCAAGAAAGAAATGCCTGCTAGAACAAGTGAAGTTCTCTGTGGGTTGTTCAGTTACAGACATCTATCTGTCATCATTGCTTTTATGAACACTGGAATCAATGTCAAGTCTGTCAATAAAAGGAGGGGAAAATGAAACCATGTCTTTAAAATAGAGGGGAAATATATCGTATATGTATATCTACAATTGCGTATGTATATCTGCAGGCTGTCAAGCCAACACACATATGGAAAATGGAAACCAGAATGTCCTCTAAAGAGGTCACTGCAATGGGGAGGACAAAGTCATACCAGAATTGTTTTGGCTTGGGCTTTTTGCTCATTTAACTAAGAACTAAAGATATCTGAAAAACTTTGGTTGCAAAAAAACCCCCCAAAGCAAAACACAACAACAACAACAAAAATACTGCCCATAAATAAATTTGATATTTGGTTGAAGACAATCCTATAATTTTGCAAAGAATAACATTTCGGACAAAAATAGACTTTTGCTGGTTGTTGAAGGGCTGGAAGATTGCTCTTTGCTTTTGTTGACTTACTGTTTTTGTGACTAATTGGTGAGTAATAAAGTTACTAAGAAAATTTGCCATGACTTTCTTATTTAGTAATTAAATATATGGAATTTTTGTCAAGATATTCTGGAGTGTCTGATGGAGATGGTGGTAGGTCTAGGAAACAGGACATGGAAAGGAATGGTTAGTGAACTCTAGCAAGTTAAAAACTCTTCTGTTATGTAATGGGCATTTCCAAGGACATCCCTCTTAGAAATATAAGTAAATGGCAGGCTGAATAGTGAAAGAGTAAAAGAGTGTCTTTTATGATTTCATTTTCACAGAACAGTAGTACGGGTATGTAAAAAAAGAGAGGTTAGATTTTTTCACACTAATTTGAATTATTCCAGGTGAAGCATCAGGGATCTCTATAGACCTGGAGAGTCAAAAAATTTGATTTATTTATGTCCTTGTGTCCATAAGTCTTGACTATGAAAATGGATGCAGCAGCAGTTTTAAATACAAACAATTAATGTTTCAGCTTGAACTAATTTAATGCTTGATAATTTTAGGTTTGACAGCAAAAGTAGTACTTCTTCTCAGATTCCTAATATGTCTTCTGCAAGCCTCACTCATCTTTACCTGGTACTTTCCTAACTCCTTGATCTGCTTTTTCCTCTTTGGCTCCCACCTCAGTTTCTTTAAGACTTTTCTCATTTTCTCTCCTGGTGCTCCTGTTCACACTGAGAAGGTGAAGGTTAGCCAGACGCTCCTGGACCAGCTCTCTTTTTTGTCTTCTCCTTGGCTTGGTCTCCAGAGAAGTCTCAAATGCAAAGACACCATCAAGGTTCATTTGGTGTCTACAGCACTGGGGTTCTGAACACGTCAGAAGTCTTTAAAGTAGCACAGAACGCATTTCAAATAAGTAGCAAAAACTGAAAAAAAAAGCAACACTATCACCTATCTGTAAAACCTTTCAAAAGAGACAAATGGAGAGAACTTCTCTTCTAAACTGTTTTTTTTTTTTTTAACATAGTCATGAAACATAGTTGGTATGAAGGAACCCACTGCTCTTTGAAAAGTAGAAACAGTTGGCGATATATGGGGAAATGTATCTGTGAAAGTGACCTTTACCCCCGGAGCAGAGTGCTCTTTGACGCATAAATCTTACGGAGAGACAAGCACAAGGGGCCTTAGCTGCTGATTAATCTCTATTTTTCAGCAACAGTAGGACCAGACAGTAAAATAAAAGCTTGAGAGATGGTTGCTTAAGAGGTTCTAAAAAGCCCTTTGAAGGGAAGAATCCCCCCAAAAGGCTGAGGAAACCTCAGGTTATTGACTGACATGCTCACTATGCTATATTTAGTCAAGGAAAATAGCTAACATATCCACAACATTTGTATGGTTTTTTTTTTAGAACAGATGTAGTCTGAACTCCCCCCATTACAGCAGCAGGCTGATCTGATCCTTCTCAACTGTTTCAGGGTTTTATACAGTTACAGAGTACTCAGGAGAAATCATGGGAATTTTAACAGTGCTGAGATAAAGCTGTGTGAAAGTGCCTATGCATCTCCACAAATATTTCAAAACCCAGAATCTCAGGAGATTCATTTTGCACTTAAAAGTGACACGTGAAATTTTGTGAGCATGAGATTTTGAGCAAAAGCGATCCATTTTCTTCAGTGAGCTTCATACAAACAAAATCCACCGCGCACATCCTAGTGGCCCCACCAGCAGATCATCTACTTTAGTAAGGCTCTTTACTGCATCCCCAAACTTTGTGTAATAAATTAGATGCAGCAGCACCTTTCTGGGAACTGTAAAATATCTTTTTCTCCCTGTTAAATTCCTCACAGACTTTCAGATCTGTTGCAGTCAGTCTTATGCATTTTGACAGAGTTGGGACTTTTATATGTGCAAGTAAGTCTGCAAATATAGAGTTGATGGTAGGACGGGGGACCTTGGCGTTAGCTGAAGTTCACCTTGCCTGAATGTCTGTTCTGAGGTGGAGGTTCTACATAAATACTCAAGAAAACAAATTAAAACACTAGTTAAGCCGAAGGGCAGGATTTATCTTTGCTTGGCACTAAATTAAATTAGTATGGAAATATAATTGTAATGGAATGTGTTATACAGCCATTCTAGTGAAATACAAGAGCTCCCTGGCCATATAAGTCATGAGAATGAAAGAAGTTAGCAGCCTGGAGCAAAGAAGGACTTAATCCAGCCAGAGAGACTTTAGACCCCTGATGCCACAAATGCTTTTCTGGGCAGTATCTTCCACCTTAAGAAATTAAGTAAATGGAAAGTGAAGATACTGTAAAAAAAGAACACAATTTCAATTTCTCCAATAACTATAAGCACCCAGATCAAGTCTGTCTTTTTAGACGATTTATACCCCCTTCTAAGAACATAAGACAAAATGATATACAAAATTTGTAATGTAGCTTGAACAACCAAGGGAGGACAGAGAGTTGCAGCACGTGATAACAGCATCTGGCAGAAGTAGAGGGAAGCTTTCCTGGTATTCAGATATGACATGCTAAAGTTACTAGTGTTTCTCCTTGAATGTAATTCCAAATTTGCAGAACATTTTCTAGAGGGTTAGTATGCTTTTGAGGAAACCTCACACTTGGAAAGGGCAAAAAAATTATAAAGGGAAGAGGGAAAGACTTTCTATTAACAGAGGTTTTTCTACTATCTCAATTTCTTGCTTTGGTGAATGCACTGATTATTTGTTATGACTTTTGTCCCATGTCCAAAAGTCTTCTTAGTACAAGGTCTGCCTTTTTCACTGTTGTATTACAAACCAGATTTCTACTCCCTAACCTGAGACAGATGGAAAGCAGAAAGTTCAAATTGCTGTATGGTCATCCAAGTCTACTTTTCCAGACTGCATTAATTTGTATTATATTTATATTTAAATAACTTCAATTTCACATTGATTGTAACACAAACGAAAAGAAGAAAGACCCTACATTATACACAGCAGCACTGCTACTTACAGCAATTATAGTGGCTTGGTGGGCTACTACGGTGACAGAACAGCCTGCTCCTCTCAGTGTTCAGTAAATCAAATATTCCAAATTATTAATCCATCATCTATACCCTGTCCTGTCAGAAGTTTCCCCTGATATTTTGTTTCTCAGGGTTCTGTTTCTCACTTTGCACTAAATTGCAATTTGCTCTGTAGAATCATTGAGTCATTTAGGTTGGAAAAGATCATTAGGAACATCTCATTGCTCTTCATATTTATTCTCTTCTCAGTCTCAATTGTTAAATGTCATCCTCACATGCCCAGATTATTAGATTACTCATTAGAAGTGTCATTGAACAGTTAAGGACTTTACAATTGTCTGTCCAGTCAAAACAATACAAAATCAGCTTTTAATGTATATTCTCATGTTTAGACCTTACCAGTTACAAGATTATGTTTACTAGATTATATAGCAGTATTTCACCATGAAAGAAACACACTATATGCATATTGAAGTCATGACTGCCCTGTTAGTGTATTTAAAACATTTAAAATAAATATCCAAAGCACTATTAAGCGTCCATGATCCCTTTTTTTAAAGATTTAGATATTGTTTGGACTGTCAAGGAAGTCCAAATATCTTCCTAGTATCTACTAAAAACTAAGCTTTACTTTTTGGTTTTCAATAAATTTTATTAAGTCTTTGATGCAGAGTTGCTCTCTCTTTTACCTCTATCAAGAATCAAAAACCTGTGAAACCTGTGTGGACCAGAAATCACCTTAAGGCATCAAACCTGCAGCCTCAAAAACCACTAAAATTACTTTCTTTCATACATCCCTTACACATGGCAAAATACTTAAAGCGATGCCAGAATCATAAAGGAGATGATCTACCTTGTAAACTCTTGGCTACTGGTGCTTGCCCTGGAGTCGCAAGCCCATTGTTTACCTTTCCTTTTGAAGCCTGGGAAAAAATATATCAAAGTATTTCAGGTTGCTAGAACTTTGCACACACAGACACTGGCACTGTGACAGGAAACCCAGATGAAAAAATATGTCTAGGCTTAAATATCACACTCTCCCTTGAGCTCTTCTTGGGAACTTAAAAACTAGCTTGCATCAAGGAGATGATTATAAAATCACACACAGAAATGGAAGAGCTCTATGACCAACCTACTCTTTACATGAAGCAGCTGGGCCTGTCATAATCTGGCATTTTTTCCCCCAAACTGCTATGGGAAAAGGCCTGAGATGGGCCATTTTGTTTTCCAGCCCATGTTTGGCCATTCCATATCATTTTCCACTGTTGTGGAGGAGAGAGCATCCGTTTGCTGCAAACACTTTGCTGCAGAGCAGAGAAAGTGACTCTCTTTCCAGGTTCATGTATTGATTTGCTAAATGGACATAGATCCATTCTGTGCTGAAAGGTATGGCACAACTCATAAGCTGCATTATTCTACTTGCAGAAATTCTAGCTATAGCAGTGTCTTTTTTTGTTTGTTTGTTTGTTCAGGAAGACATTCTCTTTTCCTGTGATCTTCCAAGTAATGCTTTTTATTCTCTACACCTCCTCCATCTGTCTCTTGTCTGTCCCCAGGTAAATATTCCTCTTTACCAGCAGAAACCTCTTGCTGCAAGCCACACAGAACTTATGTCTTTCTGGTACTGTATAAAATGTCTTTGGATAGACATGGGTGTAAGTCCTCTGTGCTCCAGCCATCCTGCAGTTTAATTGAACTAATTATGCAGTTTAAATGAACAGTTAGACAGCTCCTCTTCCTCAGTGTAAATAACAGCCAAAGAAGTCAAGCTCCCTGACACAATTTCCTGTGCCATTTCTGTGTTCCAGAAGTTTTCCCCATCACCTCTGAGATGTCCGAGGCTTAAAATAATAGCAGGATCTTAATCCTTTGTATGTCCCAAGTACATGTGGTATGTCATCAGGCTAAATGAAGCAACAGTTCTGGCTTATTTGAAAAAATATTTTACCACAACTTAGAAATACCCTTGTACTGAAGAAGAAAGAAAAGGACACCCCACCAACACACAATTTTCTCTGTTCTGAAGCACCAGTCCCTTTTCTCAGCGGGTCTCTTCACAAACACAGAAACTGGGCAACAGTTTTAGCTTCCTCAGGTCAGCTTCCAAGGAGGTTTAAGCAATTGGTTAATTTGTGTTTTAGACTAACCCCCAGAACACCTTTGGCTCTTTCCTATATAGGCTATTTAGCGTTTGAGCAGCAGAAAAGGCAGCAGCCATATACTGGTACAATACTAAAAAAAGGATAAGACATAGCAAGGCAATGGTAAAATTCCATGTTATGCATATTCCATTCATTCACCCCCATCTCCACTATAACATTCCTTCAGGAGACCACCCTGTCACACCATATAATAAGATGATACCTTCTCCCATTTTTCCATGGGATTTCTCTTTACTTAACGTCTTTGTGTTCCAGATGTTCCCACTGAAAATAATTTCAATAGTATAGTGAGGACTAAACTGTTCCAAGATGTTGGTAACTACCGGCCGAAATTCCAGTAACACATAATTTTAACATCAAGATCCTCTGTTTGAGCAATCTCTTTGCTGTGGGCTATATTCCAGCAACACCCTTATCCATTGTCCTAGCAGCAGAAATAGGAGCTGTGAACATGCAAAAACCTTGGGGACCAAATCCCTCTGAGCCACCAGTTCCCTGTTCTATGAGAAGACAACGTTTGCAGATGTTCCTATGAGGCCACCTGCACAAAACACACATCTCCCCAAGCCTACAGGTCTGCCTGATAAAGTGTAGCCTTGCCACAAGAAATAATATTCTTTTTGTTATGAAGAACATTTGTAAAAATATGTTTCATTTCCACTATAATTTTGTCTGAAAGTAGCAAAGGAGTATTGGTCAGGTAGTTTAATACTTTTGCCTTCAGAGACTGACTCATCTCACTCTTTGGTGTTCTTATTTCAAGCACCCACTCATTCTATATCAAATACGAACTGAGTTTCAAAATGCGTCTCAAGACTGCAAGACCATTTTAGAGCCATTTTTACTTTAACAGGTTCCCGACAGAGCTAGGGAATAAAGTCCATTTTCCTCTTCCATCCCTAACAGTGTCATAATTTTGGTTACAGACAAATAGACCTTCTGTACTACTGGTGTAGCCCTGTGAGACATTAAGTCCGGCTGGGAAGTCAACCAGATCCGTGCTGGTGATATTTTCTCTTGTCCGTGGAAATTCCCTCTGTGGAGCATGCAGCTGAAGAGAATGACCTCTTTCTGAAAGAGCTCAAGTTTCTTTTGGTCCAGTTTTCAACTCATCACTACTGGCTGTGAGTTCATCAGGTCATGCTGGAAATGGTCAGTGTGCACCAAATTCTCAGCCAGCCTCATAAGCAAGCAGGAGGCATGCCAGGAAATGCCTTCACCAGTAATGTTAGAGAGGTCCTAGACGAATGACACAAGCTAAACCCGGAACTCTCACCTTGAAAACACTCCTGTCCACATCTTTTGGATCCACTTCCACCTGCTGAAAGGCACCTTTGAGGTCAGATTTGAAAAGATGTAGATGCATTTGCCAGCTCTCAGCCTAACTCACCTATGTAGGATACACTGAATTCTTTAGAGCTAAACAGTTCTGACCTTGTTTTTTGTGTTTTTCTTTGAATAGCTGTGAACTGTGTGACCCCACAACTGGTTGAAAGCAGAGTTATGGTTTTTTTAATGCCATAAAATCTTCAAAACAGTAATCACAAAAATATCTATATGAATGTACCTGATCGTGCCTTACCCAACCAAATAAAACCCACCTCTCTGTTGACTTTAGAGAAGTTTCCTTTTCCTTATACTTTTAAATATATTTATTGCACTCAATTAAATGTACAACAATGCCTGAAACTACTCCAATAAAAACTCAGAATCCACAATCTCTCCTTATCCTGTAATGTTTTCCTGAAGCAAACACTTGCAGGAGTTACACATCTTGGACTCATTCTTTATGTGTTGCTTTTTTAAAACAAGTATATACTCCCTGGGCACAAACTAGATCCCACTACAAGCCCGTAAGAATGCTACTTGCTAGAAATTCCCTCCTCATTTGTCACTTCCAAGCCATCACTATGATGTGGTAGCAAGGATGGCTGCATTTAGCATGGATCACACATGCTCTTGTCTGCAATTCCACTTCAGTAAAGCAGTTGTTCCAAACAAGCCACATGGTTTTGGGGTTCCCATAATGGTTTTATCAGCAGAGGTTACAAAATTACATGTGAGATATTTAAGAGAGTTTCATAATGCATTTAAGCTTTAAATTACTAGTGTGTGGCCTCAACCCCAACTGAATTTTAATACATGGTTTTGTAATAGCATTGTCAAGATCAAGATTTTATTATTTGCATGTCTACCTATTCCAGTTTTTGTTAGGAATACATTTGTTCCAATTTATCCCAACTGACTACAACTTTCTTTCCTCACTTGTTCCCACCTTATCTTAATATATATTTTATTTGTCTGTTTCAATCATGGAAACAGTCTGGATAAAGTTCAAACTATATGATTATAATTATTATTAGATTTGTTCTCTGGGTTTTTTGGTGTATTTTTTTCAATACAGAAATATTTAACAAAAGCAACAAAAGAAGTTCTGAGCAAAAAAGTTTAAAGGACCCTTTCCTGTCTCAGGAATTTGTTTGAACTTGCTGAGTTAATAGGTCCCAATGATTGAGCTATAACAAAACCACTTCATCCCCAAGACAACAGAAATTTTGAGATAAACTCTGGAAACAAATCAAGCATTTTTGTGGGGAAAATCACATGGTCCTGTGGAGCAAGAAGAGTTGTAGGAAATGTCTTTGAAATCAAAGTTTATGAATCACTAGTGTCTATAAAATATAAAAATTGCATACAGATGTTATAAAGTGCCTTTTCAGTTTTGATTGCCAAGAAGGTAAACTGGAAACATAATAGTTGTAAAATGAAGGCATAAAAGGCTGAGCAGTGTTATAAATATAGAGGAGAAAACCTGGGGTTTTTTGTGTCTTTATTATTTTTATCATCTACTGATGCAACTTCTGCAGCTGCTATCAAAATACAGCTATAACAAGTTACCTCTTGATTCAGCTCTTCTGCATATATCCTATGCTCCTGCATTTGCTTGTATATACGATTTAGAAGAATTCCTATCAGCATCGCTGATCCTCCCCAAAAGTGCAATCTTGCTTTGTTAGAACGGTGTTCAAACCTGTTCTCAAACCTTTGCACTGCTTCACGACTTTCTTTGGGGTTTTTTGCCTCCTTACTTCTACTGGATGTTTGGGAAAGACTGTACTGCACTGTTTTAGCCTTCTTTCGCTGAAAAAAATAGCCAAGCGGTAAAAGTTCTGAAAAAAGTATTACAGAAGCCAGGTGTCATGTCTGCTTTTCCAGCCATGCTTTACCACTTATACTTGTTCAGAAACACTGGAAAAGTTCTTACCCGGATGTGTAATACTTAAAACCTCTGAGATAGCTGGCGATGTTAGCCTTGTGGGTGCTGAAGCAGTGCAAAGCATCTGTATTGCAAACCAGGATTTTCCTCTATGGCCATTTGTTAGCCCAGCTGCCTGAGTGCCAGGTCCTCTGATACTGTCCACAAATGTCCACAGAATTACAAAAAGTCATTCTGCACAGACAGTTTAACATCCCTGTTGGATTACTTTTAGCAAGCCCAAAGATATTTACTCAGTTGGTTATAATAGATATTCGCTTTTCTCAGGTTTCTAGATCATATATTTGAGAGACAGGAATCACCCTGAAATCTCAATTTTTGTTTTAGTTAAACAAACTTCATGGAATACATTGCATGACAACAGCACCAAGAACAGAGTTATTTTGGTTTTATAGTTATGAAACAATTTTCTTTTTCTACAGTAGAGGAAGAAACACATTTCCTTTCTCTGCCCCTCACATGGATGGTTGAGTGCATCAGAAAATAAAATCTGGCTGGGAAATAATTCACTGAATTTAAGTAAGTGATGAAACAGCATGGTGTATAGACTTAATGTAATTGGTCAGGCATGAGCACATAATGCTTCAGGTATGTAACAGGACATTAGGAAATCTGGACTTCTTACCAAACAAAAAAATATGGTATTTATTACTAACCCACTTCCCTGAGTGTCTGTATCAAAGATATTGCTTTATGACTCTCATTTTCACTTATGCCACTGAATGCTGTGTCATACAGGGGTGAAGAAGTCAAGCTCAGCATTTCCTGTCCTTAGTTATTTTTAGAAAATTGAGGTAGTGTATACATCTGTGAAACTGCTGAGTCTAGAAAATGCACTTTGTGCCAGGCTGCTGTATTATTGCATTCAGAGGGAGATGGAAGCACGGGTCAAAGCAGGTGATGGTCTCAGAGAGACCTCCAGCTGGAGTTAATTGTGAGTGAAGAGGGCACAGGGTGCTGGTGGAGATGGAGATCATGCAGACCCCAGGAGCACAGACCCTTTATGTATTTTTTTTTTTTTTAAGTTCTTGTCTTCCATTTCTAATGGCTGAAGAGGCAGAGTTGGAAGAGGCTGGACTGTTTTCCAGGATAGTTTTAGTGATGTGCTTAGAAGAACGATAGTTTCACATTTTCTTTGCTTGTACTGACTACCTCAGCTTCCCGGTTCTGAAATTTGGATATCAGAGACAGGACAAAGGGAGAAGTACTACAGGATGGAACAAACTACATCAGCATTGAAAAAAAGGTTACCTGCCATTTAAAGTTCACTATAATTTTAGAAGGAAATAATTTACAGAGCTGAAAATGAGACAAAGGCCTGTGGGGCTTGATGTCTAAAGAAAAAGATGGCTCTCACAGTGTGGGAGAGTGGCTCCCCTACAGTTGCAGAAAAATAATGTCCTCAGAAAATCAGGCTGAAGTATGCACGGTGGTAGTCCTCATCTCACTGAGTGTGCTTCTATCTGTGTTCTCCAAGATCACTACCCCAAACTTCACATGACCCAAGAGAGCTTTTGCAGCCCTGTGACTATGGCTGAGCTTGTGATTCCTTTCACCTGCACCCCATCAGACAGTTCCCATAAACAATCTGAAGTTACCCAATTGTCTCTGATCCATACCCTGAGGCATGATGCTTTTCCCACTCTCAGAGTCGGATTTTCCAGTTGTGATGGAAGACAATGACTGCTAACACAACAAGCCTAAAACCCCCTACACTAAACACCTACTTAAACTACTCATGTTTTACTCTTCAGTTTACAGAAGTTCACCATTTCTTTCCAAAGGGGCTGTCAAAATAACACTGCATTCATATTAATTTTGCATAATGTAGCTTTTCATTTCCTTGTGTCACTCATTATATGGTATGCATCAAAACCTACATTAACACTCTTACATGTGTCCCCCTTTTTTTTCTGAATCCTGATTACATGAGTGATATTTTAATATTTGCAGGAGTGAGTGTTGAAAATCAGACTTTCTGGAAGTGTATATCTTTTTGTTAATTCTTTTGATTTCTGTGTTGTGGCCAGAGCCCAAAAATTAATTTGTTCTATTAACAGGTGCCAACTTCAGCTACAGTTTGAATCAATGAAATGCCCTACAAAATGTCTTGCAAAATGATTTTCCTTCCACAGAGGAAAAAGGTAACTCATTCCTAAACTCCAACCATGGCTAAATTATCTGATGCTGGCAGTGGTTCAGAGAAAATCTACAAACAAAATTATAATCACTAGGCCATCAGTTTCCATAGGTCTGTCCAGAAAGGATTTTTCTCCCAGACCTTATCCCATTTAATCTTGTTTCTTTTGTCTTCACCCTTTCACTCCCTTCTTCATACTTAATTTCTCATGCTTCTTTCTGAGTCCTTTTCTCAATCTACACTATGGTTTCCCTTCCCAATCATCATCCTTTGTTTAACAACGCTAGGTGCAAGAAAATTCCAAATGAATCAGATTTGGATCAGGTCTTAGGTGTTTTTTTTCTATTCTAAATAAAGCTGAGATAGGAACTGTAGTCTGAAATACAGATACTAAAATCTGATTGATGAGTTTTGACTCCTACATCTGTATTTTGGCATCTAAATAAAAGTGGTTATCCAGTAGTTTTGAATATCTGCAGTGGAGGTGTTAAGTGTTGCATTTAGACATTCACTTACAAAATGTTTCTAATTGCAAAAATTAAAATTCTTTGGTGGTTAAAAGCTTCTGTAAGTGAACCAGTGATCTTGTTTAGAAATAAATTCTTAATAGCAGTAAAGTTTAGAGTACTGCATTCCAGTCCTGTGAAAGCTTTTGTTCCACCTCTGGAGTGGGTTACAGGAGCGAAGAAGAGCAACATTCCATTTTCAATGATCTGTATTCTTGTCTGAACTTTCTTTCCTTTAAGTCAATGTAATAAAGGATTCTTGAAATAATCTCATGGTTTTTTAGGAATTCCAGCGGTGATATCTGAGGTTAAAAGGATGCATATCTTATGTTAAGAATCAGATACTGTTTGAAGAAACCTCCATGACAGTCTGAATCAGACTGCCTTCAGCACAGAAATACTCCAGAGCAAGCCTACCATGGTCTCCTAGGTTGCTGGACCCATCCAAGCCTGGTCATGACATGGGTGCAAATGGCTAAGAAAGCTGGTCCCAATCAGGGTGCAGAGAAAAGTGACCAGACTTCAACCATGTTTGGGAGTTGGGCTCTTTTTCATATAGATTTAGCTCTTGCTTTATCTTAGTGCTTAGTGTTGTTTTGGTGTTTTGGTTTGTTGTTGGTTTTGTTTTGGTTTTTTTTTTTTTTTTTTTTTTTTTGAGAATGGAGGAAAGAGAAGTCAAATGAAGTGAAGTGAAGACTATGGGCACTTACCAGAATCCAGAGGCACTGTCCAGGTTGATTCCATGAGTTACTAGCAGATTAATACAGCTGGAGAACTACTGGCTGGTGGCAACATTCTGCTGCAGAGTGGATCTTATTGCCAACTCCCCAGTCTGCACTGACCCTTACAGCATTAGTTTCGGTGTACTTGATCCACAGTGTCAGCAGCTTCTCTCTCCTGTCTCCAGGATGAGTGGAACTTAGGCAGAAAAAAAATGGAGTTCTAATGATTTAGGGGAAATGTTAAAATAAATGTTCGGTTGCTTAGCATTTTTAACATTTCTTAAGGACTTCAGCATAGGTACACGTGCAGCTGCAGATTGAAAAGTAATCTCAGTAACACCACGTTTTTCATATTGTGTTTAATTATGGTATTTCTTAGCCAAAATAATAAGAGTTCAAAAGGAGCTGCAAGAGCCTAATTAGGAATAATCTCCATTCCAAAGACTACAGTGAAATTTGGGAAATTAGTGCGAAGAGAACTATTGGTCTTTCTAATCCATCCTTTTTCTTTGGACTGCTATTCATCAGCCATGCCCCAAAGTGCTCTCCACTCACTGCTCTTCAACTCCATGTTGTTTGAATCTTCATCTTTTGTTAGACTTTTCAATATCC
This sequence comes from Machaerirhynchus nigripectus, assembly GCA_013397975.1. Taxonomy (NCBI): domain Eukaryota; kingdom Metazoa; phylum Chordata; class Aves; order Passeriformes; family Dicruridae; genus Machaerirhynchus; species Machaerirhynchus nigripectus. The sequence goes on along the minus strand of VZRQ01003281.1, from coordinate 348,083 downwards.
TAATTATGTTTTTAAGTGAAAAATCTCTCATTAAACCTCAACCTAAACCTCCTTCTCATTTCTCATTTCAAGCTGCAGTGGAAACAAAACAATGGCCATTACAGATTAGCCCTTTTTTATAAAACATTTGTTACATTTAAATTTTCTTGTCAACACTTTTTTTCAGACTGCAGACATTCAAGGTCCTCAAAACAAGCTATGGCTGTAATATAGCCAAAGGCAACTGCGTCAAGGGAGCTTCAGTAAACATCTTTAGAGAAGCTTTTACATTTGGAATTTTCCTTAGCTTAATGATAATTACTTAGTTATTAATGGTTTTATTTTTTTAGACCTGCTAGAGGAATATGACCAACAAAAAGGCATCTCGTATTAGTGGCTGTGTTGGTTTTATAGCGCTATTTGTAAACACGAATTTTTAGTTCCTAGATCCAATCTCTCTCTGCACTAGAGGTCAAGAAATGAGTGGAGAAAAAGGTAGGCAAATTGCTTTTTACCCCATTAAAAGTGATGAAGAACTTCCTTATACAATTTAAATGACATGTCCATGGTGGTATGTGAAAGATTGTCTCCCCACAATGCATTTTTCTTCGTAAACATCCTGTCAAGGTGCTTTAATGAGTTCTGAATTGTCTTATCTCTGCCTCAAGGGGAAAAAGTCAGTTGTCTTTATAATCCTGTGTTTTAGGATGCTTTAAATGCTGATCTAGTCTATGAGGATTAGGCACTCTGTGGCATGTTCCTTAATCTGGGCCCCAGTGATGGCTGTGTTCAAAGTAGAGCATATACTGGGAATTGATGCAGGTCCCTTCTGGGCTCAGCACCTCTGCAGAGTAGGGTAGAGGAAGAAGGTTTATATCTACTTGGGACTTCTGAAATGGATTTGCAACAGAGAGACCTAAACATGTGCATCATGGAACTGCTTCTGGGGTCCCCTACAGCAATCATAATTGAAGCATAACATTTAAAACTTTTAACAGCTGCAAGTAGGAATGTTAAACACTTCCAAAAACCATGTTGCATTTGAAACAAACAACTGTCTCTCCACAGCCCAACTGGCAAATGAGTAAACCTTCAGTACTTTTTTCTTGTGTGCATGCCATCAGATGCAAAGTGTACACAAGGGATTAGTAGGTCACTCAAGAATTTTGAAATGAAGTAGAGAAGGAGTAAATTAAACTCCCACATGCTATGAGGTGCCAATATAATCTGTGTCCTCAGAACACTGCAACATGAAATGCTACTAACCAAATAAGTTGTTTATCAGTACTATCAGTATTTTGACATCACTTGATGGTGAGGAGTTAATAGGTGCAGGGGTCTGACTGACATGGTCCCTCCATGCTCTTACTGAAGTAAATACATTACCACATGCCGTGAAAATCTCATCATTCTGCTTATTTAGATGTCCCCTTGTCTATATCAGAGTTTTTGCATGCATATGGGCTCTTGAAGATTACGGTTATATCATATATTTGATTTTATAAACCACGTTTCTGTAACAGCAGATGTAAGCTGACAAGTACGGTCCCCAACTGGCAAATATAGGTGAAGTTCCATCTCCTAAGTTCATGTTAGGATCAGTTCTAATAACAGCATAAACATCTCAAAATATAATGCAAAACTAGGTGACAAATGCTTGGCCTTCCTTCACAAGCTGGTAAAGGGTAAAACATAGCTTTCTAAGCAGTCATTCTTGGATATGGCACCAGTCTGGATATTCCCCTAGCATTTGATCCTGGCTAAAACATTTGTTCTTTCATTTCTTTAATGTTCTGATCTCTATGACATAAATGTATCATGAGCCTCTTGCTAGATCCCAGGAGGGAAACGCTTTCCATTTCCCAAAACCAGGAGAGGAGCCTTTCTTTAAAGACCAGCCAGCAGACAAACCACACGGGACTAGAGGTGACCTTTCATGGGCTTTGGCAACTACAACCTCCCAGCACCCTTTCCTGTCTAGGGCTAAAAGCTCTTAGGATTGTGAGTTATCTTAAAAGATATACATGTGACTCTCTTTGTCTTAGCAATACTAAGCTGATGAGATAGAATACTGGTGAAACTAAACAAACAAACAAAAAATTGAACAGTTGCCTGAGAAAATACCATATGGGTTCAGAAGCCAGGCACAAGAATTGCGGTGAGACTTAAGTAGTTCTGAATGACTTACAAGGAGGAGCATCCTTAGTAATCTGCACTCTTTCTTCTTGTGGATTGGTATTAAAAAGTGTAGCAGAAAATAATAACAAATATTTATTACTTAGTACTTTAAATAAGAAAAGTTTTTACTGTTTGTTGTCTTTGGAAAATGGAAGTATAAGGGTTCACATGCAACTGTGAACTGTCAGTGGCACCCCAGAACAAGGTTTATGTTGGCTCAGTTTGTCATGGGCAAAGCTGATGTAACCCTGACACGACCCAGAGCCTGAAGTGACCTGGGGACATAATGGGTCAAGGCAGAATTAGGGCTGCTGCTCGGTACAGCAGGATGGCTGCAGTTTTCTCACAGCACGCAGGTGTAGTTATCCCTGCCAGGTTGGGTCACACAGGCACACTGTCTCCTGTCAGGTCAGGCACTGGGCCACAGCCAAGAAGACTTGCATGGTTCTGGGCTACAGCTGAGCACAACCAGTTTTCGGCTCTTGAAGCCCACACACCAGACGCCAATGGTAGAAATAAGAGCCAGATGTGTGAGCTGGATGTGTAAAATGTGTGAACTGACATGTCTGCTGAGGTCCCAGCCCCGTTAATCCACACTATGTAAATTCCTCAGTAAATCCACCCCAAGTGGCAGCCCAAGCCTGCTTCCATCAGTGCTGATTGTCCCTGAGTTGAGGTGTCCTGGAAGTGCAGACAGGTGTGGGTGCTGAGCACACAGCCCACCTGTGCCACCAACCCTGCATGTAGACCAGAAGCAGCTCCTCGGGAGGGGAGCTGGGACCTTGCAGTCAACCACATGCTTGGGCCTTGGGGACTGCCTCTATAGAGCCCTGGCTGAATTTGTTCTGTACCTGCACTGAGAGCTGGCTCACTCTCTTCAAGCTCTGAGAGAACCCATCCATGATCGTGGAACAGAGGGGTCACCTATACAGCTCTTGAGAGCAATGTGGGGTTGCATGTCCTTAAACAAACAAAAAAATTAATATAACTTTTGCCTATCTGTGTCTCTTTACATTCTAACAGCAGTATGAATGTTGGCTTAGGAACCAGCAAAACCTCTCCTTCGGTCCTGCCATCCCATTAATTTGTTATGTGACTCTCATGCACTCCATTCATAAAATACAGAAAATGCCTTTTATTTTCCTAACTAGTAAAATCACAATCAATACTTTTGAAGTTTTTAAACTTTCTTTTTTAAAAAAATAAATTTATTTGAGTGTATTATATATTGTAATTAAGCTCTTACGTTTATGCCTCTCTTGGAAGTCAGTTTTTTTCCTAACTCAGATGTAGGATTAAACTACTATGAAACCGTGTTTACTGTATGTAGATTATGACTGTATACACAATAGTGTCTATCTGGACTTTTTACTTATTTTACTATTTTTAAATATTAAAAAATGTATATTAGAAAATGGTATTTTGAAGTCTTTACCATGTCTTTTTCATGGGTCTCTTGGGAATATTTATATAGCAGTAGCTACACTCTGATATAAAAGCACATATATAGAACGCACAATATAGATTTTTGTCCCTGTCACTGCACATTATAGTCTCTTCATTATAACAAAGCATCTTGTCCTCAGATGACTCTCAAGAGAATGTGAGCTCTGTGTTGTGATCTGAAGGGCTTGCATTATACATTTGCCTGGAGCTTTCATTATTAATAGACCCTCCTTGAGCACCTCTTAGCTAACTGACATTCATTTGAGACCACTGAATTCCTAAACTTCTCTGACCTTGCTACATGAACTCAAGATTCATACTCTCAAGTAGAAGGGATAAATCAAATAACATATTTTTTATTATGAGGTCTCAAATGTTGACAGCACAAGAGACAATAAAATTATATTGAAAAATATTTGTCTGGAACAACATGCTTTTATTCCCCAGTTTATGGTATTTTTCTATTGCGTCAGTTAAAGTGAAACAGCAATTTCTTCACTTCTAGCTAGTTATATTATGGTTGTAGTAAAAGATGAAAAGGAAGTTTTTCAAAAATTATTTTTGTGAGTATTTGAACAGTCAAAATGACATCATGGATTTTTTTACAGTAGCATTAGTCCTTGCCAGCTATAATATGTCAGTCAGTACAACTGTAATATGAGACTCTGGTAAGAATAGGTATTGGATTTGTTTTATGTCAAGGTTTTTTTCAGATTTTTCCATACAATCCCTGCTGAATGAACCTTTCCTGTGTTTTGAGCCACTTACTCTAACCATTTATTCCTTTGTTTCCAACACTTTGAGAAGAAGAACAAGAGGAGAGGACACTGACAGGAAAATTCCAGCCCCACTGCAGAAAACACAGAACCCTCTTTGGGTTTTGGGGTTCAGAGCATGACCCTCAGCAACATGCAGCAGGCAGCTGACAGAAATTTGCCCTTTGGTGTTTTTTCTACTACTGAAGTTGAGGTTTGTACCACAAAGAATGCTACTAAGGAAGGTGTTTCTTGAACCCTTCCTAGATACTGAGGTATCTATAGTGCACAGTGTATGTCAGAGTGCCTAGGGCTCGTTCCCTCAGCACCTCTGAATTTCCAGGTGTCTAAACTCATCCCTTGATGAGCAGTTTGTCTCTCACAAAGTTTCTGCTCATTCAGAAGAGTGTAAAGTCCCACTCACAGCCCCAGGAGAATTTCACCAGCAAAAGTTCTATATGTGTATGATAAATCAGAACAGCTAATTAACATCATAGATGTCTTTGCCATGTAGGTAAGAGGAGATCTGCAGAAATATCTGGGGAGAATGGAGCCTTCAGGCAACTGTTGTCCTCTGGCTAGGTGGACATAATGTTTCACAGGAGCTCTTTCTAAAATCTGTGCTAGAAGATGTACAAACTCCAGGTAGTGTCCCAGATACATGGGTAGTCCTGAAATCCTCACAGTCATATTACCCTCTTTGGAGTATTCCTTTCTGTTTGAGGGATGTGGTGTAACATGTTTTCAGAAATATAAGTCCATAATTTTATTTTCAACACACAATTTTTAATAGATTAGTCAAAAGAAAAAACTATCTAAACTGTGTTTAGACTTACATCTATCAAGGCATTGCAAAGAGAGAGATGCTAAGCTGTACACAAGGTTGTATATATAAGCGCTCTGAATTTTCCTTTGAAAGAAAATTACCACCCCAAATGCAAATAAGAAGGTTGCATCTGGTGTGCCACGTTTGGAGCCTAATTTAAGTGATTTGAATATATGCCTGGAAGTATCTTTTTCCACTGTCTACAGAAAAAGTCCAGGGTAATTGCCTGGGATAAATTATTCACGAAAGTTAGGTTCCTGAACTTAGACAGTATGACTGTCTCTATTGCCTATCTCTCCTATCTTAGTCTTTAGATTTCTAAAGGTGGGCACTCAGCAGGTGGGGATGCATAGACATAAGCAATCATATCTGGTCAGAGAGTGAAGAAATTAAGCCAAAATATTTACAAAATCCTATGTCCCTAATTTTAATTATAAAAATATTTTGAAAATGTTCTGAAGATTTTCCCTGCTGTGAACATTGTCTTCATACCCCCTAGAGAAGAGCTTTGCTTCTGGAAGTGGTGCCTATTTCAGTTTACTTGGGAGAGAAAATGACACCTCAGGAAGTTTTGTGTTTTTCAGTGTCTGGAAAACGTCCAAAGACCACGCCAACTTGCAGGCAACTAGGGTAATATTAAAGCAACACAGAAGTACTGATCAAGGACAATACTAGCTCCTTCTCAGAGGTATTTTTGGCAAATGATGTGTCTAAGGTGGCTCCTCTCCCACTGACTTGCAGCTGCTGCAGAGGTTTGGGCTAAGGAGTGAGGGCACAGAGCAAAAGCAGAGCAAACATGAGGCAGAAAGACCTTTCACAGCACTCTACATGAGAAAAAGTGGCAAATGTCACAGTTTCTGCAAAATTTGGACCACTAGACAGATCTGAGGGTGTTGACTGGGACAGGATATAAAGGAGTTTACTTTGTTCTTGTTCCAGTGGAGAACAAACTACCAGGCCTGTTTGCCTGTCTTTGGAGAAAAGCCAAGGGTTTAGCCCATGGGGAATAAATTATACACATAAAATATGAGGCATCAGGTAATGTAATTAGCTCAATTTAGATGCACTATTGACATGACACTAGTGCTTTTTACTAATGAATACACTGCTAGTGAATCATTAATAATGGGAGTATCTAACTACCATGCTTATGAATGCTTTATTGTGGAAAGGTGGAAAGTTCATTTAGGCTGTTGGATTTTTGTGGGCTGGTTGTTTGCTTCACATTTCACCTTTTTTAATCAGCTGTTCTCAACTGGGTTTGTGACCAAAAGGAATATGAGTTGAGTTTTGAAGGGAATTTGGTGACAAGGGTAATGGAAAAGTCTTGAATACCTTCACTACATTTTCTTTGTATCACAATTCTGGCCAAGGCACAGAAATAGGCACATAAATCTAGAAGTAAACTGAGAAAGAACTGAATCAGCAACAAGCAGATCCCATTGCTGTAGAGGATGTGCTTGCTGGAAGAAGAGCATTTGAACAATCAGAGTAGACATTTTCAGTGAGGATTTGCCAAGGTACAAAGACAGTCAGAGAGGTGTGGAAGTGGGAAAGCTACAGGAATCTGTTTCGCTGCATAGACATATCCCAAGCCTCACTCAAGCCCTCACCCTAAAAACTGGATCTACTCTGCCAGCTGCACTTGTGGGAACCAGGACTTTGAGCAGGGACGCTCTGCAGGTGTGCGGCACGGTGTAGGATGTAAGGAAGGGATTAGGCCTCGGGCAAGTTCATTAAACTTTAGCTGTGACTTCTGGCACCAGAGGGTTAACGACAATCCCTGGTGTGGCAAACTGCTTGCTTCAGGGCAGCTCCATTTTTTTAAGGAGAGCTCAGGGAGGCTTGGAAGCCTTTGCAGTGGTGACTGGTGCTGGGCAGTCAAAACAGCTCTGGCTTTTCTCAAGAGGACACCAGCACTGCCAGCAAACCCTATCCATTGTAGCCAGATGTTTTGCTGCTCACCAGATACCAGGCAGGCCCACAGAGCTGGATTTGGGGAGTGCTCCATGTTTCAGGACTTGGTGCTACATCCCCAACTACTTAGTGAAAAAATTCAGGGAAATCCAGGTGCATCAAAACTGCACAGATAACAAGCTTTATATTGGAAACACTAGCTGGAGCCTCACCAAAACTGAAATATTTTACAGCCTGTTTGGAATCTGAGCAGTAGGATGCAGAGATGTGGTGTCTTGTGACAAGCTGGCTCAGCTTCTGGTTTTGAAGCAATTCAACTGATGAGATTTTGCAATCCCAGAATCACTCTTATTATGCCGTTGCTAATTGACTGAAGCTGTTCCAATACCAACATTTTCCCAAATAAAAAGGAACATAATTTTTTAAAAAATGTCTGCCTTATAGGAAGTATGGTTTTCAAATAAAAAGTATGATTTCACTAAATTTTTACAGTCACATTTTGTTCTGTATTCTTAACAATGGATCGGGTTTGTGTGTTCAGGATTGTACCTCTGCATCAAATTCACCACCTGAAAGGAAAAACTGCTAAGGATATTTCATGACCTTGACCTTCACCTCTGAACTCGCTTTATCTCTTTGGAGAACCAAACACAAAATAGATGTGCTCAGACTTGCTTGTCCTTTTCAGCTCATACCTTGCACCTTACACAGCCCCTTTTGGATCCGTTTTCCTCCTTTCTTGATCCAGGTTAGTCATGTGAGATGTAGAAATCAGCTAACCCTTGATGTACTGGATTGTTTCAAACTATTTTGACAAAAATGTCAGGTTTTAGAACAAAGAGAGCCAAAAATCACACAGTATTTATGATTTGTGAATTGAAACAATTCCTCTCGGACTGATAATTTGCTATAAATAAAAAAACCAACTCTTAAAAAGATCATGCTCTGAAAAAATGAAACCATAAGTGAACACGTGGTGCATTATTTTTGACAGATTACATATTCCTTTAGCACAGTTACATGAATTTGAAAAGAAAAATAAATAGACTTCATGACGGAAAAAAACCCACTTCTAAGCTAGATGATTTCTGTGTGCTCTATTGGATTGTCTTCTTTCTTGAATTACAGTTTATTGGAGAGGACTACAAGTAATTCCCAGTTCAAAAGGCAGCTACAGAGGGTACAATAAATCTCCTGGAAGCCAGACTTCAATTTTTTTCTGGCATGCTGTACATCAGGCAGAGTGTTACAATCTGGGCTGCAGCTGATAAAAGTGGGAGTCTTCCTATCCTTATAAAACCCATGAATATTTGCTAGCACTTACTATGATTGTCCCCAGCAGAATATTCCTGTGTGAACATGGAATAAAATGTCCCAAATCTACAATCAGATATGAGACTACGGAGCCTGAAACCCAAAAGACTCTGCACAAACTACAGCTCTGTATCCATCCCATGATGACTCAGATTTCAGGATCAATGCTCTAATTATGCCAAACTTGAAAAGTATGCTAGAAAAATGGTTTTTGCCAAGTAGAGAAGGAAACGGAAAAGCCATTTCCAGTGTGAACAGACATGTCTGTGCCATAAGACAATTGGGGTTAGTTTCAACAGAGTTGTCAACTGCCACTGTCAACCCTGGGAGTGTTTAATCATTGAGGTAGTGATATATCCTTCAGTACGGGAGGTGCTATTAAGGTGTTGTGTTTCCTTCTAAAAGCTTCTAGCAATCTCGTTTCTTAGAATGACACAGTTAGTAGTTAGGAGCAACCAGAGTACTTACCATCCAGATTTTCAGTGGGAATTTTTTGCTATTTGGGTCATGGAAAGGTTTGACACATGAGGGTTGTATTGTTTTGTCCTTGCTTTTCTTTCAGACTTCTTGTCTTCCCAGTCTCAGTTCTTTTTCCTCCAAGTTCTGACTCCCAAATTCAGTCCATGGACACTGAGGAACTTTACAGAATACACAGTAAATCCAGTACTTGTCTGTCACATTAAACCTACTGCACATGTGCACATACTGTGTGTATGGTGAAAGTGCAGAGAGTATGATGCTTATTTAAAACTGTATGCTCCTGGATCCAGCACTTGCCAGGCCATGCTCATGTATTTCTTCAAGGCCAGTTCTTGACTGTAATACATTTTCCTTCCTCTTCCATCCTGCTATCCCCTATTAGTTTTCAATAAAGCTGTTTTAATTCTGGATGCTTGTGGAGGACAGTGTGTTGTGTGATCAGAATTGTATCTCTGCTGCAAACTGAGTTCCTGTGACAGCCCGACTGCAAACACGGTATGGCAGGGCTTCAGGAAAACAAACTTCCATCTCTTCAAGGAGATGGTCAATAGGATCCCCTGGAAGACTGCCCTCTGGAATGAGTGGGTGAAACAGAGCTGGCAGATCTTTAGTGAAGTCTTCCATAGAGCACAAGAACTAACAATTCCCAGGAGCAAGATATTAGTCAAGGAAAACAAGAGACCAGCATGGCTGAGTAAGGAACTGCTGGTCAAACTAAAGGGAAAGAAGCAAATGCACAGGCATGGAAACAAGGACAGGTGACCTGGGAAGAGTATATAGACAGAAATACGGTTGTGTAGGGATGGGGTGAGAAAAGCCAAGGTGAAGCTGGAATTGAACCTGGCAAGAGATGTAAAAAATAACAAGAAGGGCATCTACAAGTGTGTTAACCAGAAAAGGAAGGTCAAAGAATGTGTTCCCTGCTGAAAAACAATGCTGGAAAACTGATAACAACAGTTAACAGAGGAGAAGGCTGAGGTACTCAACAACTTTTTGCTGCGGTGTTCAATATCAGCCTCTCTTTCCACACCCCTTGAGTGGATGGAGAGCAGGATGAGGACTGGGAGAGAAAAGTTCCTCCCACTGTAAGATCAGGTTCATGACCACCTGAGAAACCTGACTGTACTTAAATCTATATGACATTATGAGCTGCATCTCATAGTCCTCAGGGATTTGGCTGATGTAGTTGCCAAGCCACTCTCATGATATTTGAAATGTCATGGCAGTCAGGTGAAGTCCCAGGTGACTGAAAGAAAGGAATTATACCCTTCTTAGAAAATGGTAGAAAGGAGGACCGTGGAAACTACTGACCTGTCAGCCTTACCTCTGCCTGGGAAGATCATGGAACCAATCCTCCAAGGAATTATGCTAAGACACCTGCAGGACAGGGAGGTGATTTAAGAAAGCCAGCAAGGCTTTACCAAGGGCAAGCCCTGCCAGACCAACCAAGTGGCCTTCTACAGTGGAGGGACTGCATCAGTGGACAAGCAAAGGCTTACAGATTACATTTAACTGGATTTGTGTAAACCCACAACATCCTGCTTTCTAAATTGGGGAGAGCTCGATTTGATGAGTGGACTGTTAGATGGATAAGAAAGTGTCTGGCCAGTTGCATCCAGAGGGTAGCAATCAATGGCTGAGAGTTACAATGAGCATCAGTGACAAGTGGTATCCCTCAGGGGTCCATACTGGGAACAGCATTATTTAACGATCTGTTCCCTGTGGTGACCAGCAGCAGGCCCTGAGGACAAGGCCTGAAGATATGTCAAGGGAGGTTTATGTTGGATATTATAAAAAGGTTCTTCCCCTAGAGGGTGGCTGGGCACCGGAACAGGCTCCCCAGGGAATTGGTCACAGCACCAAGTCTGACAAGAGCTCAAGAAGTGTTTGGACAATGCTCTCAGGTACATGGTGTGACTCTTGGGGATGGTCCTGTGCAGGGCCAGGAGCTGGACTCAGTGATCTTTCTGGGTCCCTCCCAACTCAGTTACTCTGTGATTCTGTGATTCTGTGATTCTGTGATATCTTCATTACTGACACAGACAAAGATATTGAGTCCAGCCTCAGCAAATTTTCAGATGACACCAAGCTGAGTGGTGCAATTGTCACACTTGAAGCCATTCAGAGGGACACCTGGACACGCTTGAGAAGTAGGCCCTTGAGAATCTCGTGAGGTTTAACAAGACCCAGTGCAAGGTGCTGCACCTGGGTCAGGGCAGCCCCTGATATCAACTCAGGCTGGGGGATGAACAGATGGAAAGCAGCTCTGCTGAGAAGGACTTGGGGGTGCTGGTGGGTGAGAGGCTGGACATCAGCTGGCAATGTGAACTGGCAACCCAGAAAGCCAAATATATCCTGGGCTGCATCCAAAGCAGCATGGCCAGCAGGGTGAGGAAGGGGATTCTGGCCCTCTACTCTGCTCTGGCGAGATCCCACCTGGAGTGCCACCTCCAGCTCTGGGGTCACCATCAGCCTGCTGTAGCAAGTTCAGAGGAAGGCCACCAAGATAATTAGAGGGACAGAGCACCTCTCCTATGAGGAAAGGCTATGAGAGAGTCAGGATTGTTCAGCCTGAAAAAGAGANATAATTAGAGGGACAGAGCACCTCTCCTATGAGGAAAGGCTATGAGAGAGTCAGGGTTGTTCAGCCTGAAAAAGAGAAGGCTTTGGGGTGACCTAACTGTGGAGAAAAGACCTGAAAGGAGACTGCAAGAAAGATGGAGAGGGACATTTTACAAGAACATGTAGTGACAAGACAAGGAGAAATGGATTCAAACTAAAAGAGTGCGGGTTTAGATTAGATATTCAGAAGAAATTCTTTACTGTGAAGGTGGTGAGGCACTGGAACAGGCTGCCCAGAGAAGTTGTGGATGCTCCATCCTTGGAAGTGTTTATGGCCAGGTTGGAAGAAGCTCTGAGCAAACTGATCTAGTGAAAGTGGTCTTTGCCCATGGCAGAGGGGTTGAAATGAAATGATCTTTAAGGTCCTTTTCAATCCGAACCATTCTATGATTCTCTGATTTTGAACTTTTATAAAAGCTTGGGTGTCTGAATATGAGCTTCAGAAGAACCTGGGCCCAACATCAGATCCTGAAATATTTGAAAATCTGAAAAGCAGTGTGTATTCTTCCACCAGCTCAACAATATGCTTCAAACACGATGTTAACAATATTGGAAAGCAGATTGATTTTGGGCTGTATTTCAGCTCTTTGGTAGCACCAGCTGAGCCTGAATGGCTGAATCTCCCCTTCAAGGGAGGCAGGTCCCCTTTGCCCCCCACCCTGCTCTGCCACAGCTGCTTGGGGCAGCAGAGCCCCACACCTTCCCTCTGCCCAGACAGGTGTTTCTGCATAACTGGAGATCCTTGGGTGCACCCTGCCCTGCCATGGCAAGTGCCTGTCACACAGCATCGGCCACTTGGTAGAAGGCCCTACAAAAGCAATTGACTCATTTGCAGACCTGCTTATCTCTGGCAATTGATCTGTAATGCCTCAAACCCCCATGTATTTAAATGATTTGTATGTATATTGCTCACTCTGGTCAGGAACTCTGTAGAGGATCTGAGAAACCTCCGCCAAACTGACAAGTGTGACAAAATTTAGATCTCAGTTTAATACATTTGGAAAAGAATTGACTGCAGGGTGATTTCAGAGCTGTGCTCATCACACAATGAGTGCACACCTCTCACAGTAGAAGACACATAAAGGTTTAGGCTTCTACATAAAATTCTTTGGGTCTTGTAATCACATGCTGAGAGATGGGCCAGGCTACTGACAGAATAGTTTGCCTGCAGCCATAAATAGTCTTATGTGGCTTCCTATCGGAGACTGTTTATTACCCACAAAACCTGGACAAATCACAGACACACATATTTTTCGACCATTCCCTAATATCTCATATACTACAGAAACCAGGTCTGTATTATGCATACTGTAAATAGTAATTTAGTACTTAATTATCTCGTGAAAAGAGAAGGACTTCTCTCTCTCCTCCATTTTTTTTGGGGGGGGGAGGTTGTCTTTTGTGGATAGTTACTGTGATGGTGGTAATATAAAGTTCTGTTTATGTGTAAGAATGTGTTGATCTATTTTGAGAGACAGCTGCAATTCAGGGGCTTTTCCATTTAGATTTGCTGTAGTGAATATTCTTAATGGCAATTTATGTGCATGTGAAGGTGAATATTAAGGCAATTGTCTTGGACTTTTATATTTGATAACTTTCATATGTTTCTTCATAGCTTCAGAAATGCTAGAAATGTTACAAACTTTTCATCCTCCCACCGCCCCCTGATTTGCCATCTTGTTCTGTTCATTACTCATGCTAATTCACCTCCTTTGTAGAAAACGGATTTCTAAGAAGAAGCCTATGTAATGATTTTACAATAGCATTCTTCCAGTCTTCAGGAAAACACAAGTGAGCTCACACAAATTGGTGATCTCTGCTTCTCTAGTGATTATTTAGCAATGCAATGTCTCTCCAGATCATTTTTTTGCTGGTATAGCTGAGCTCCACTGAAAACAGTTTTCAGTCACCTGAAGCTGACTTTCAGCCTAATTCATAGCATTTTTATGATTAACATCTTTACTATCCCCTCTGTTCTTCTTCATCCCTCTCTTCCTTTAATCACTTCTGGACAACTGAAAAATGGGTTGATATTGTTGTTTAAGCTAAACCCTCAAATCTATCGTGTTCAAATTTATCTGAATTTGGGGAAAATGAGTTTGTATGGTCCAGCAAACATGACTACCCTGCAGAAGTGCCTGAAATTACCCATGATAATTGTTTTCATATTATCTCTACTGTAACTTTCCAGTGATATATTTACTGCCTGTTCTGGCAGAGATACAAGAGTGCTATGTGGGCAAGTACATGTCAGACATTCCTGTGTTTGTAATTATGGTTCCTTGCACATGCCAGATGAACTGAAGCATGGCACAAGTGCCTGTGTGTTTCTTCAGTCAAATCCATACACTTGCTCTAAGCTCTTACCAGCCTGGCAGAGGAATCTCTTATATTCAGCCTTTTCTCTTCAGCACATGGAAATTTTTATTGAATTACAAGAGTGATGAAACGTTGAGACTGTCTTCTGCATATCTGATACAAATCAGGAGGCCAAATTTTTACTCACATGAGCAGTTCAATTACTTTTTATGGGCATAGCACATAAATATTACCAAAAATTGAGACTTGAGCTTTTTATTACATTTGCTGTGAATGAATGTGACAGATGAAAATCTGGGGAGTGAACTTAGTGAAACTGTTTAGTATCATAAAGAGTACTATGAGGGAAATCCTTGTTCCAAAGAAATTAATGGGAAGCCTGATGTAAAGGACAAGCATCAGAAATATGGTGTATAACCACAAGAATTCTCAGGCATATGCTCCTAGTTAAACAGTTTAGAAGTTTTACTTCTTACATAAAATCTAATATTAGGAATATTTGTGTTAGTTTAGAACTCAAATAAGTTGAAAAGCGCTTCATTTCAACAGATTACCTTTCACACAGTGGGTTCTCTTATTTGTGGTGGAAGACTAAAATTTGTTTCCACTGGAGAATATAATTGTGTTCTGTGTGAAGTACTGTAGGTGAATTGGGAATATATGATATTTTTTTCTAATTAGAGCCAGGCTTCTGCCTAATTAGATCTGAGTAAGGATTTCCAAACTTGTGTCTGACAGACTTTGTGTGTGTGATAGTTTTATTGTGGCAAATAAATTAGTTTCAGACTCATGAAGCTACATTCACTGCAAGAAGAGGGAATGGGACAAAGCCAATACCTTTGCAACTGCTGGAAAATCCTTGTGAAACTTAGTATTCTCAGGTATATTTTATTAAAATAAACCTGTAATAACCTATGAATAACCTAGGAAATAACCTAGGAAATACGCTATGAATGTCTGTGTTCACGTTGAGTTGGAAACTGGAATGGTGGATCAGAGTTGCTTCCAGATTTTCCAGCTATTTCTCTTTTCCAGCTAATTCCCTTCAATTAGGTATTTGCTGAAAAGCCCTTGGGGGGTTTGGCTTAGGAAAAACATGAAATTCCTATATGTTGGAGCCTTCCCATAAAAAATCCCCCAGTCTCTTATGCTTATTATATATATCAATGTATTCTGATAAGTATTTGAGTTCTCCTTTCAATAACCAGAGAATATTTACAATTATCCTTAGTTCCTCATAGTCTAAACAAAGGTACTCATTAGAAACAACTGAGTAATGGAAACAAACATGCCCAACCATGTAAACCAAATGCAAAAATCTGCCAGTCTTTTGTGAAAATGGTTTTGATTTGACTATATCTAAATTGGTGGCGGCATAATTTTCCCTCAGTAACACTGATGTGGTTTTACATAAAGGGTTTAATAAAATAGGTGGCATTTGAGAAATGCAAAAAAAGGTGTCAGGGATGTTATTTTTCACCTAAAAATATTGAGACAAAAATGCAATGGGCACCGTGGATTTTAATTTTTTTTAATTAAATATACTCTGTACCATCTTCTGCAAGAGAAAATCCCTTTAGGGATAAATGCTCTAATACTTACAGAAATAAGTAACACAAATTTTGCTCTAATACTCTATCTTTCCTGTAACACACATGCAGCTTACTCTGAGTTGGAGCACACCAGGACCAGACTATGAGGACTTCCAGTGATCTTGATTTTTTAAAGCATAAGTTTTATCAGCAGTAGAAAATACATCTCCAACAGAAGTCTCTCCAGGAATAAATAACTGGGGTTTCTTTTTGTAATTTTTTCAAACAATTTTATCTGTGTGTGAATTGCAACAATAATTCTCTGGTTCATGTCAGAGAGAGAATTTTGTTGTTACAACAGGTTCATTAAGTGATACCTTATTATTTGTTATTATTGGACCAAAAGTAAGAATAGCTAAAGTATTTAACAGTATGAAAAGTGCTGAACAATTTGGGCTCTTGATTGTTTTGTCCAGCAAGGAGATGGACATTTTTATCAGAAGGCTGGTATGTTCCTAAGTACAACTATCATACCTTGAATTTATAACAAGACCTTTTTTTAGATGACATCAGGATGTTGCAACTCAACCCTTTATTTCAAAACAAATATATTGTCTCCAATTTGCTCAGAAAAAATGCTATTTAAACATCATGAATTACAGTATTTCCTAGCAAGTATTCTTCTTTTCAGCAAAATGCCATATTCTATGGAGCAAATGTATTGGCTAAAATCTTTGCCTTTTTAGCACATAAAATGCCAATTTGTGCTTACTCTGTGCCTAGTATCTGCATTTCTCTGACTTTGTGGGTAGCTTTGATTATAGTTTTCCAGCACAGTATGTTAGCCAAATTAGAACAAGATTTAATTAAGTATATTAACAAACACAGTGGGACAAGCCTGCACAAATCTGGAACAAGATTCACTGACTTCCAGGGAGTCCATATGGATTTACACTACTACTAGCAGAGCAACATTTGGCCCTGCTTCTTTGCTATATCCACATACATAATTTATAAACCTCAAATCTGGACTCTCACAGCCCCTCCACACATCAATTTCTTTATTTGATCTCCTAATGGTGTCCAAGGCTCCTCACTTAGGATACAGAGAGGTTTCTGATGCCAAAGGTTCGAAAGGCTGTCCTCACACCTGCACCCTTCAGAGGTCTGAAGGAGCATTGCTGCCACTTTGCAACCACGATTCATAAGCAGTGGGACTGAAAACCACCACCTGCTCTGCTCTGCAGGCTCTTTGTGTGACCATGGCTGTCCCTCAACAAAACCTCCACCTGCTCTTCCCCCTTCTCACCATCCCATTAGCACGGCTTTGCCAGCAGCCAGCACTCCTCTTGGCAACTCTCCTGCACCTCCAAGACACAACAATTATATTTACCATGTTTTTTAAAAGATTTACACATGGCTTTCTGCTATGAAAAAGTGCACCAAAAAATGTGCAAAATACCACAGCCTGTGAGACAAACAAATCCTTCCTCCTTCAACAGCATCAATGACTTCCAGCCAAGTTAATGCCCAGTTGCACATGTCTGCAGTAAATCTTCACCTTCTACAACACCTCTTCATGATTTGCTGTCTTTAGGTATACTGACACCTTTTCTCATGTGAGAACTTTATGGCTTGACAACCATAAAGGGACAGCTGGCCCTGCAGAGTGGTTACTGCTTACACTCACCTCCTAGTTAGTAGGAATCTAAATATATAGAAATGCATGTACAATTCTCACTTGTAACCTGATCTACGGGAAATGTCTCAGCTTATTACTGCGGGGATATGTGTCTTAGATCAGCAGTGGCTTTGTAAGTCCCTTTGTAATAATATAGCTATGGCTCACTATGAGCAGCCCTGAGCTCTGAAGGGGGCTGGATGTAGCCCTCAGTCTGAGCCAATGGGTCAGGTCTAGTTCCAGCTTCGGCTGCCTCTGTTCATGTTGTACGGAAAAATCAGTCATAGGTAGGTATTATTTGGAAAAAATACCCAAATTGTGCTGAAAATGTGTTTGTGGCTGTTTTTGTAAATAAGGGAAAAATCAAGACATTAAAAAATCTTAATTTAAAAAAGACCCTTAATTTCTCCCTCTTTCTTTCTCAGTGTTGTCCTGATGATGTTAATTTTGGAGGTGATGCATTCAGAGCCCCCTTTCCACAGGGCTGGATACCCTGTGATTTCCTGTCTGCAGGAAGAGCAGACTGTCTCGTCTTCACAGGCCAGGCAGACCTGTAAGGACAATGACTAATTACCTTCATTTATCATGCTTCCTGGCATCCTTTCAGGTAATCTGATCAAAATCTCTTACTTGAAAGTGGCTCAGGAGTCATCAGTTCACAGGACCACCAGAGAAATGTTCTGAGGTTTTGGGATCCATTATTGCTCTGGCTGATAAAGCACTTAATTACTGTAACACAGAAGGAATATGTTGCACGTGTCAGATGTTAATAAAACTTACATCTTCAGTTTTGCCGCTATAAATCCTAAACTCAAAATAATTCTAGCATTGCAGTTCCCTCATTTCACTGGGATGGGAAAGAATAGACAGTACAGGAGAACACTTGTGTTCAGGTAGCTGGGAAAGAAAGGATGAGGGAGCAAGCATGTATGACTGAGGCAACCTGTTGCTAATTGAACTGTTTTCCTTTAGCTTCCCAGCAAAATTAAGGCACCCTACATATGGCTTTTTCCACAAGGGAAGAGGTGGGGACCAGACACCACCTCTTGACAATGAGATTCTGTTGGAGTTTTCCTCCTCTCGTGCCACTGAAGAGAGGTCCTGACCAGAAGGAAGGTGTTTAATAGGGCCATAGAAATCGGCCTTCCTCTCCTGTGGTGAGGAAAGGCACATTCATTGGATGGGGATAGTGGCTGAAGTCCACAATGGCTTCCTCATCATAAGAAAGCCTTTTCCTTGTTGCTACCTTTCAGCTGAATGAATCATAGAGAATCTTTTAGGAAAAAAAAAGGAGCTGGACGTAGTGAGATGGAATAGCTAAAATCAGCAGTGTTATATTTCTCAGAATTCACAAATCCACCACCACTCCCAGCAGTTGCAAGGACACCCCACAATACGATACAAAAAAGCTCTCTTGACTTGATGGTTTCTGTAATAAAAATTCCTATATCTGGACTACCCCGACATTATTTGTTGAAGTTTCTTAAAAATTACTTTTTTCTTCTAAATTATCAGTCTCAAAGCTCGTCACATGCCAGCATGTTTTCTTTTCAGTTCAAGATGTGAAAAATGTCCTTCTTTGCTTTTACAAACCTTTCATTAAATTCTTCAAAATTCATGAAACCTGCCTTAAATACTGTAATATAAAATTCCCAATTACTTCACTCAAATTTCAACTGTCACGCTCTTCCGTTAGTAAAAGTCACAATCCTGTATCCAGATCCAGATCCTTATCAGGGTTTTTTTCCTTATCTGAATGAAATATTACCTTGCAATTCCAAGCACTTAAGAAACCTGTTTCTGCACTTAATGGAAGACTAGATTAAATTGTGTAGAAGGCATCTTTCCTTCTCTTCCTAACTCTTTCATTACTTTTTTCAAAACTTACCCAAGACAAGAGTAAATTTTCCGTTAGGGAAAGTTGTATTTTATTGTGCTCATTCTTTATATCATTAATCTGGACTTTCCCCCTTATAATCCATTATTTGAGGAAAGGATCTTTGCACAGAAAGATATCCATTTTTAAGCATGAAAATGAAATGCTAAAAAATATTTTTTCCAATTGTACTGTTCCACAAGAGCAAAAAACTCAGGAAAATTAATTATTGTTTAGACAAAGATTATACTTTTCTATTTTGTACATTCTCAGAATGGAAAATGAATTGGTCCATTGACCTAAGATACAAAATTTCATTTATTTAATCTTCTAGAGCTCTGCTAAATATATTCTCACCATGTCAGTAGCAGTGTATGTCTCTGGTTTTGCAAGCCATACACTGCATGGTATTGTGTTACCTCAGTGCTGTATTTTGAGTCTCACACACATCCATTACTGTAAAATGGGCAAGTACTGTCCTTTTTGGCTATGGTCTCTTAGGTATTTCCTTACACTTGACTGAAACCCTCAAATACTAATTCTGTTTGCTAAATACGCATTTATAATTTCATAATACATTCCAAGAATGATCACTTAGAACATCAGGTACTTGGAAAGTTTGAAGAGCAAAGCCAGTACATATTTGTACACATTTCATGAGCATTTGCCAATATATATTTTATTTTCCTCGACCGATTCCTAGCTTTTACAGCTTAAAGTAGAGCTTTCCTGAGAAAAATGCTTCTTTCTGGGATCACCTCATAATTTGGAATGCTATCACTTGGATTACAGTGGCTGTTTGTCTCTTGCTGATTTTCCATTCCTTGAGTAGGTAGGAAGTGTTTGTGTCAATACTGTCCTACGTTCCCTAGCAATTATTCTAATGCAGTACAATTTATAAGATTCTACCATTCCCAGGCTTTTACATAGGAGAGGAAAATGTGACATTAATCACACTATTGGTATGCCTCAGAATGGTGACAGGAATATGACATCAAAAGAAGCCAATGAAAAAACTCCCTGTTTCCAGTCAGAGGGAAGGAAAAAAAGCCTATGGCATGTAATTATTTCCACAGCTCATTTAGAAAGATATTTTGTTATTATCTTACCTGCTTTCTCTTTGATACAGATAAAATTCCTAAAGAAAACTGAAGTGGCCAGGAAAAAATAATAAAAATCAAGAGCAACATAAGACTGTAGTTCAAGTTTTTTCCTGATCTGTATTTCAACTAATTTAATGAACTTTTCTTGAGTGTCACTGGAATGTCTGCGGTCAGTGGGCTGTGCATTCATAACAGTTTACGGTAAGAAACAGAAGGTAGATACCTTTTGGTGTAAACTTATGGACTAGTCAAAGTTTCACTGATTTTGGAAGACACATCCTGCTACCCACTCTGTTATTCCATAAGCTGTCCCAGTCAATTGTGTGACATCTCATGCACAGGTTTATGCCAGATGATCAGTGGGAAAAGAGGAATTTTCCTTGTCCAGCTCTGCAAGGCAAGTTAATCTCTGAAGGAGAAAGGAGAGATACCTCTTTCGGCCACTCAATAGTTTTTGTACATGAAAAAGGTTGTTTTAAATTTCTCGGAGTGGTTCCAGTTGTTAGAAGGAGTTTTAGGAAAGATGGATTGGTGGATGTAATGAAGATAGTAACCAATCCAAAGTGTACTTTATTCCTGAGGTGGATCTATATCTCATCAGTGCAACTTTATGTTTACAGGTAGTAATACCTTAAAACTGAGTTACTTCTTCTGAGTGTAGACATGACTCTTAAAGTGGATACATTTGGCCAGAGTTTACGTTTTTGGCCTTTGAATACATTTTGCCAGAGACAGGGCATTCTGACAGGCAGTAAGGGAAGGCAATCTCATGGCTTTCAAGTAAAAAATACTTGTTAGTAGTGCTACTCAATGGAGGTGAGGGGAGCAGGGTTGGGGTTTTATTTTTATTTTTGCAACAGAGACCCAGAATACTTCTCCTGAAGAGTCCTCAGCAGAAAGAATTGTGCCCATTCCAGGCAGTCTGAGCCAGGCAGTCTGCATTTTGTTTTCCTGGCAAGAAGCAGTGATGGCCCACCACATCTGCTGCCCCAGGAAGGGTAGGAGACACAGGTCATGCTGTGGGAAGGCAAGAGGCAGCATGTGGTCAGGGTGGGGATGCATCCTGGGAATCTCACCCAGGCACTGCCGACTATGCAGCTCTGGCCAGCAGCAAGGTCAAAGATCCGGGAGACACCGACCATCGCTGATGGTTTAATTTAAATTCATCCATCTGGGCGAATTCTTACGCCTTGTGGGTAACCCACAGATATATCATTATAGCCTGGGGGGGCTGAGATTAAGAACCATGAAATCATTTCTTCAGACTGGAAAATAAAAGCCTGAAGCCATATGAATGTCTGCAGAGATTGTGTTTCAGAATTCGGATTGTGTCAGTAGTCATTAACGTGCTACCTTTAGGTACCACAAGAAAATTTTCCACTGTAGAGAAGAACTAGCAAGGTTAGCTTTTTAGCTTTGAGAAATTATCATGAAAAAAAATGAATTGGCAAATACCTGTAAACACTCCTAATCTGCAGGTGAGATATCATCAAAACACGGTTGGATAAAAAAAAGCACAGCTATGAGAGAGCTCCACTCAAACTATTGCCAAATAGTCCCAGAGAAGTAAATTGATTTGATCTAACTGTATGATTTGTGTTACTTTCCAAACACATCTTATTCTTGCTGAAAACACTTTTTTAGGAGTTTGTTCATCAAATTGTAATTATTTTAATGTATTGAACCACAGGTCGTCAGTAGGTTAACCACAGATTTATTACTGTGATAGGCAAATAAACCAAGTGCACCAGCTTCCAGTGGGTTCTGCTATCCCTGGAACTGGTTTGCATGAGTGCTTGAGCAGACTTAGGTCAGCAGCCCCTGTTGCTCGGCCACTGTGGCTACGCAGATCCTCACTGATGTGATAGTGCTGTCTGATGGTGGGTTGATACCAGGGAGTTACTGCTGCAGCAAGGAGATGACCTAGTACAGCAAGCACAGTCTGAGCAATTCCTCGGGAAAGTCTCTCAACATTGCTTCAGCTTCTTGTACTTATTTTTCTTTTTAAGAAAAAAATTTTTCTTTTTAAGAAAAAAATTTTCTTTTAAAGGTACACAGAACAGAAGAAGTTGGAAGACACCGCTCTGGAGATCACCAAGCTGTATAACAATAGACTAATAAAATAGTTTACTTTGAAAAAGAGCTCAAATATCATAGGCTCCAACTGTTAACTCAGCACTGCCAAGTCCACCACTAAACCATATTCCCAAGTGTCACATCTACATGTCTTTTAAATACTTTCAGGGACAGTGACTCAACCACTTCCCTGGGCGGCCTGTTCCAATGCTTGTCAACCCTTTAGGTGAAGAAAATATTCCTAATATCCAATTTAAATCTCCCCTGGTGCAGTTTGAGGCCATTTCCTCTAATCCTATCGCTTCCCACTTGGGAGAAGAGACCGAGACCTTGCTACAGTCTCATCCAAGGTAGTGGTAGACAGCTAACATCCAATTTTCCCCCCAGAAATGGTGTAGTCAGACTTTCCTCTCCCTTTCTGTAAATATTTGCTCTGAGTTAAATAACTCAGAAGAAATCTACAAAAACTGTTAAAATCAACCAAACCTGTTAAATATCTGCTTTGAGATGCTTTGATTCACTAGCTGAACAGCTCACTGACCGTAAACAAGTGTCATTTCAAAAAACATTTTGGGAACTCTGGGTGATCTGAATGATTTGGCTTTCGGTGTGTGCAGGCATGAAGAACATAGTCGCTCAAAAGGGGAAACTCTGGCTTCTCTCATGGATGAGGGTCACTGAGGCCCAAGACAAAGGTACATCAAAGCATGGGCAGGACATCAAGTACATGAGCACCACCATTGCCTGCAGTGGGACTGCTCCCGAGCTGAGGGTGAAACCAAAGTTAAATGCTTTCCTGGGCTTCTGCTTCACCTTGCACTTGTTTTTAAGGAATGATTTAATTTTTTTAAACAACAAACAATCCTTCATGCTATTGCAGGCTAATGTAAGAAGACGGGTTCACTTTATAGACTAAATTTAAAAAATAAATCAATTCTCAGTTTTCACCTGAATCTGACATTTCTCTTGTTTTCTTTGTGTTTAAATTTAAAAGTGGTAGCCTAAGGGAAGGCGTTTGAAGAATTCTGTGTTTATAAATGATCTATATTATATTTTAAATATGTAGGCAGTAGCTATAGTCTTCCCTTTTAGGCCTGAGGGGAAGGCAATGGTTTCCTGCGTCACAGAGCTGCAGCTCCTGTCTGTAGGCAGGTACACAAAGCTCCCTTTAACTGAGTGGAAGGAGCGGTGAGATGAAACATGCCCACTGATGGTTAACAGATCTGTCCCTCAAGACTGCTTTTCACCAAACATGGCATGTGTTTACACTCAGCTAAAGCTTTTAGCATTTTTGGGCCTATAAGAGGATTTGGCTGGTAGCCCTGCTGCTGATTGTCATATTCCCTAGCTAGAAACGTCAGTTACCACTTCTCTTTCTTCTTCCGTTCATTAAACTTTTTGTATATTTTCTCTGCCTTTCCCAGGAATTAGTGATGACATGTTCCATTTGCATATTACTGTAGTTCTTCCAGGGGATGTGAGTGCACACAGACCCTGCAGCTTTTAACCCACTAGGGATTCAGGGGACCAGGAGCAACATAATATCATCAGAATATTATTTGTAGCATCTTGTGTATAAAAAACCCAGTGAAAAAATAAGAGCTGTTCAGCTGGAACTGAATATACACACATACTGCTTTTCTTTCGTGACCTACCACTGAGCATTTTCTCTGCAGATGACAGGAAGGTATTTCTGGAAATCTGTCACAGTTTAACTAACTGAGAGGATCTCTGAGCTACAATTGTTTAAAAATTCCCCTTTTATTACTGTGTACTGAGTTGTCACGCTGGCAATGCAGCTGATTTCTCAGATTTGCCGTTGAAGAACCCTCACGGGGTTGTTGCTTCACACCACCTGCCTGAAGAGTTACCATGGGCTTTCTCTGCTTCTCCTGTGCTCACAAACATTGGAGAAACACTCTTCCCCTTTCTTCAGGTAAGACAACTTTCATAGTAAATAATACAGAATACTCTGCCATGCAGGGCTGAGACTCAAGAACACATAATTAAAACTTCAGTCATGGACAGATGATGTAGCCCAGCTGCTGCTGAGTCACATTTTTTGTTTTCCACCCCAGAATGCTCCGTTCTGCCTTTTTGCCCCCCGGTTCATTCACAAACCCAGAGTTCACTGACAATTACTTACACAATCAGAATTGAAGAGGCAATAGCCTCGGGGAAGTGGGTAGGAGCAAGCAGCTGGGCATCAGTAACAGTTGACCTAATTTGCCTACCAAAGCTATCTTGGCCTGTTGCAACAATGAACTGGAGGGGTTTAACCACACTGGAGTCATTCCACATACTTCTATCTAGCTAAAAGTTATAAACTTGTTCTAGCTCATAAGCTAAGTTCCCTTTGGTGTCTAGAAAAGAGATAAGCACCTCCAGAGGGAATTTCACCTGTCTTAGATGCTTTCAGAGCAGCTTATCTGACTCTGTCTCCCTGGATGATGGTGAAAGCTACAGATTAGGGCAACCAGGCTATACGGATTGGTCTGGAACTTCCAGGGATTGAAGAAAGCTTTCAAGATATTAACTTGTCCAGATTTTAGTAGCATTAATCAATACTGCAAGGGATTCATCTAGGATGGGTCTTTCTCCTTGGTATGAGTCTTAGCTCTTCTCACTCATTTCAAATCTGCAGCAGGAAGCTTTCTGCCCATTATGCTCCCTGACATTGATGCCAACATGTTTGCCATTCCCATTATAGCCATTAATCCTGTGTTGAGAGTCAAGCTGCTGTATTGAAGATGTGTAGAATAGCCTACACTGGAAACCTCAAATAGTTAAAATCTAGCAAAATTAAGTGCATTTTTAAGGGATAAATGTGGTATAGACATGGCAACACTTAAACACTTAAAATGGTTAGCTTGGGGAAGAATAACAAGTAGCTATTTATAACAGCATGGACCTCAGTTCAGGCTGAAAAACCTGCCTTTATGAAAAATTTTGTCAAAATCTCAAACCAGAACTCCATTCAAGCAGGGCTACATCCACAGCAGTATGAATTAGCTACGCAAAACCTAAGACTGTATCACACAAGTTACCTATGTAGTAATGAAATGTGCATTACTGTCCCTCTCAAATGAGACTCCAGATAGTCTTTGACAAAAGCTCTGCCCTAGAAAGGCTGTCGTTTATTAAAAGACCTGCAGTAATCCCAGCTCAGTTTGTGGCTGGCGCTTGGCTTTTATGTATGATGAATTAGAAAGTGGGATGGTTTCTCCTCACACTACAGGTTTCATTTTACTCTTCTTTGTGAAAAATTCCTTCCTTTCAAACCACAGACCTGGAAAGCATTTCAAAGCCTGTCCTGTTCATGTGATAGCTTGGTAACTCCTCAAGACCTGGTGAATTTAAGAAGTAAGTTAAGAGTTCCCATGATTCAATTCTGAAGCATATCTCAGGACCACTTAGATTGCTTCCATTTTGTACCACTTCTGGAATTTCAGAGATCACTTTGATTTTAGTGGTGAAACAATGTAACTACATTTCTAACAATTCAACTGGACCAACTGAACACCTTCTCTGTCAGTATGAATACTGCAAAGGGAAAATCCATGTGACAAAATCTTTATTGAAAACGCCCTACATGACTGAGCTAATTTTAAGTATATGCTTAGTTTTCTCAAACACCTTGTTTATTTTTTTTCCTGTGAAGTAGTAATTTTAAAATCCCTGTAACTATTTTCTTATTAATTTTAAAAGTCCTGTTAATTTTAAAAGACTTATTTTAAAAGTCCTGTAACTATTTTTTATTTGCAAATTGCAATGTGCATGCCAGGCTGTACATCCTCCTGTTATCCTCTTGACAGTCCAGTGAAATCTCTGCTAGACACACAGCTGCTGTGGGATCCAGTTTCATTAGCCACTTCCTGCAGCTCTGTGCTGTTGCTGGGGCTCACAGCTATTCTTCTTCTTCCCCTCCTTTCAGTTTGCCCTCCCCTCGTTTATTCTCAATAGAGCCATATACTGTAAGGTACATCAGCTCTGATGTCTTTTCTGAAAAGTTTTCAAAAGAACTGGTACTCTTAAAGCATGCAGAGGTGAATGTATCTGGTTTCACAAAAGTACACATAATTGAGGAAAGAGGGAAGTTTCAGGCAACGGCCTCAGTTCCAGCAGGTAGCAGGGCTGCATTTGTATCTTGCACGTCAGCAAATTATTTACACAGCCTGAAAGTGCAGTGAGAGCATTGATGGGGAATGGAAGGGACTGCCATAGTTTTAGAGCAGGGACACAAATTTCTGCGAAAATTCAAAAATTATGGCATATGCTGAAACTGGCCATATTCTGCTAAGATACTCTGCAAAGTTATTAAGTTGTACCATTTCACAGAGTGGAATTTGGCTTGCTGTATATCATTTAGTAAGTTGTTTGCAGAGGTTTGCTACCTTTGGATAAGGATGTTATATTTGATCTGTTTTGAACAGGAGCTCTTCAGTGCAAATGGTCTCTCTTCATGAATCTACAGTCTTAACCCAGTGGAAATGGACAGCTTGTCAGTGCTGTGTGATAAGGACAGTAATGCTACTGATTTAACAGAAGCTTACAGCTGCTAGAAAAGAATTTTCTTCTTTTACATGTAATTTTTCAGACTGGGTTAGACTCCTGAAGGAGTTTTTTGTCTTGCAGTCATTTATTTGTCCTTTTCCCATTCATTTACACAACATGATTTATTTATTTTTAAATGCACAAAATAATGTTTTATAACAGATATTAACATTCAATTTTCAAAACAGCTATAGCTTCTAAGTATTTCTTGGATAAAGATTTGGATTTGGCACATAGGGAGCTTCATGGTCGGAAATCTTTCATTTCAAAAGCATTTCAACAGCCTAGTAGAAGTCTATTTCCTTTTGACCAAATTATCACTGTTAAGTATATGTGGCTTTTGTAGAAAGCACAAAGTGATTGTTTTCCTAACTATCTGCCTCTCAATTTTCTCCTGCCTCTGTGCAATGCTTGTCTAAGTAACCTTAGAGGAGCGTTCAGTCTCTGAGGCTACGACTATTCTAGTAAATTAAAAAGTGGCAAGGAATGTTCCCAGGCACTGCGCTTCAATTGCATTTACTCCTAAATTTTTAAAAAGGTCCCAGGGATGGTTTTGGCTCACACTAAATATCACTCTCCTGGACAATATCCAGGCATGATCTGAGGGTGAGAAAGGGATGGAAAGCCTTCCCTGTAGGCAACCTCAATGCAGGGATCCTGCTTTGAAGGGCAAGAGTGTGACAATATGAACCCAAGTACCCTCTGTGCTCATTGCCAGAGAATGGTTCCAAGCACGTTTATTTTATGAGTTCAGACACAATTTGAGTGGTATTAAGGGTCATCTATCTCTTTGATATTTGAAGAACCTTTAAGGTACCCCTCTCATTTCAAAGGAACTGATAACAAACCCACAAAAACTTTGATGTACCAAGACACTTAACCAAATAAGTAGTTCTACGAAAGTCAGCAGCGTAACTCATACGCCTGAGGTCAGCTCCATTCTCATCACATCTCTGGATTGAAGCTTAAATTATGTAAGTTTGTAGCTGTCTGGCCTCACTGAAGTTGAATCTTCACCGATGGTCTCTTGTTACATTGTGAAAAGTATCTGAGGAGAAAAAAGATCAGTTCAGCCCAATTTCAGACATTAGGCCACTTTTTAGTACAGCCACTCTCTCTATCCACAGTGAAATACTTGGTTTCTGGCCACTTGTACAGTTACTCTAGATCTAAGTTATGTGGTGTCGAAACAGGAAAAGGCACCAGGTGGTGCCTCATGTCACCTGTCTCAGAAGACTGATGACAGCACCAATGTTGTCAGCCAATTTAGCATCTTTAAAATAGCGCAGCTTAGGGACAAAAATCATATAGATGACAGCTGATATGTCTGAATCAAAACTTGCAGGTGCTATTCACATCTTAAAGATAAAACAGAAAAGTTGGTGCATTTGTCACTGACAAAAAGAGGGAAAGCTTGTTTCCCTAATTTTTACCATCTGAAAGCTACATCTCTGACCTAACCTAGTTTAAGTTTCATTTGAGAGACAAACAACACTAAAGACACCTCAAAGAGTGGTCTTGAAATGACGAGTTTCTGAATGCACCTTGAGGTTTCTGTGCATTAAGTACCTGACTTTTACATAGCTAAAATTGAATCTGACCTTAACTCCTCACCTGAGGATTTTTATATCTTTCTGAAAGATAGATGCTGTTTCAGTTAGATATAATGGGTCTGGAGTCATTGAGTGAAATTCTGTGGTCTGGAGTCATTCAGTGAAATTCTGTGGTCTGTATTCATATTAGAGGAACTTAACAATACCTCTGTGTTTAAAAGCTATTGGTCCATGAAATTTTGCAGAGATGGCACACACTGGATGACAGGAACAAGACATATAAGTAGGCAGACCATACACAGAGATGGCTTTGCATGTTTTTGTCCACCACAAACATATGGATCACATATTCAGCATCAGTATTTGACATGACATCATTTGGTGTTGGACAGCCTTTGTGCCAAAGTGCCCTAATGACAATGTTGTTTTGAATGCAGGGCTTGGTTGTCTTCCTTGTTGCTTCATAACACTGTGAAGTGTTAACAGAAACTTTGCCATGACACAAAGGGATTCCCAGGAAAATAACAGAGCTCTGATGTTTATTTATTCACATCAATCTCAGGATGTGGTGACAACTCCAGCAGACTCAGGGTAGCCAAGCACTCACTGCAGTAACTAAGCAATACAGCTCAGACAAAGAAGTGGGCATCTTGTGCTAGGATGGGTTACGAGGGCATCTGAAAAAGCTGACGAGATTTGAAAAGATAAACATTTTTTATGACTTTTAGAGTCATTTATCAACAATGACAAACCTCCAAAAAGTGAACTGTAAATCTTGAGTCCCCAGAAGTGGAGAAATAAAACCCAGGGAAAAAAATCTGTATTGCCTATGGGGAAGGCTGCTGGTCAGGACCAAAAGCACAAGGTTGCTATGAAGGGATTGTAGATAGAATACCTGTGTCAAAAAAAAGAAAAAAAACCAACAAAAAACAAGCAACCCAGCAAAATAAAAACTGGCTATTTATTTAGACCAGAGGTAGCCCAGAATATTGTAGGCTATTGTGGCATTGCTATGAGGACCAGGCTGGTGGCCAGCCTCAGTGCCACGTAACTTCTGTGATGTGTGCTTGCAATAATTTCCATAACACCAGCTGCAACGGGAACAGATGGGTAGGATGCACAGAGGTTACCTGAGTACCTATCATAGTAACAGGATATCAGTCCAGCCTGATATAGTAACAAACACACAGTAATTAGTCTGGGTGTGAAAAATCAACCCCACCAGAGTTGTATATCTTGACTATTAATAGGTGGGCACATGGACTTCTAGTACTTACTGAAGACATTTTACCTCTCCTGCTTTGGATGAAAACCTTTACCGTCAATCTTTAGAAAAAAACACCAGCAACTCAGTCAGACAAGGATTTTTAAGTCCAGAGACAACAACAGCTTCAAAGTGGGAAGCAGGAAATTTAACTGCTGCTTCTCTTCTCCTAGCCCTTCCTCTTAAACAATTTGTCATATGTGATTGAGGCTGGCTGATTTTATAGTGCAGATGACAGGTCTAGGCAAGCAGTGCTGCTTGTACAGTAGGATGAGGAGGGAAGCCCAGGTAAATCTGTGCCAGCTCATGAAGTTAAAACAGTTTTGCATATGAAAAGGAAATCATAACTAATTAACACCAGGCAGGTGGTCTAGCTGGAAAACTAAAATCCAAACTAGGTCACAAGGGAATATGGGACTTGGCAGATGAAACTGTAACTGAAATCATCTCCTAAGACCAGCCAAGTGAGAGCAGAGCCAACCACCCTTATGAAAAAATATGCCTGCGCTAGTCATTTCTGGGAAAAATGAGCCAAGGACAAATGACTGCAGCTCTCAGAATGAGCATGATTACATTTAGTCTTCAGGGCTTTGTTTCTAAAAGAGTTTTTTGTTAAATGCTAATCTTATTTGGTCAGATTCACAGCGAGATCAAAATCAGTTTTCATGGTGCTTTAAGAGAATCAGCAGGGAAGATGATTTGGGGTATCAAGTATTAAAACAAAGGGAAGGGTGTGAAAATTTATGTCAAATTTTGGCGGGACTTGGAGGAAGTAATAGACCCTGCTGAGTTATGAAAGCAGAAGCAGATACCAGCAAAATACAGAGCTGGCTATTTATCAACTACAGTATCAGGGACTGTAACCAGAACGGTGGGAGAAGGTTTTGTTTGGAGGAAAGAAATGGAGAAAGTGAGATTTGTGAGGTGAAAGATTCTGCTCTTTCACTAAAAATAATGACTGAACAAATACAAGCACAGCATCTTAAAACTTACCACGAGTAGAGTATGGACTTTGGGAAACTGAACACCCAGATCACATATTCATTTGGTGGCCCTTAGGGATACAGAAATGATTCCGTCCCCTCAAATTCCTGAAATATAATCCTATGACATACCTAAATGTTAAAGCAGACTGATGGAGACTTCCCCACAAGCTAAAGAAATAGGTGATAGGTTTGGACTTTTAAAGCTTTTGAGAGCTTGCAAATGTGTAAGGTAACAGCATGTACAAAGCCCTGGCTATTCCTGCTGCTGCAGGTAGATAATTCCACTCAACTCACTGTACCTGTGGTCAGAATCTGTATAGTTCTCCATGTGAAAATCTTGAGCTCTGCATTTAAAACACACAAAAAATACAGCCTGTAAGATCAATTGACTGTACTTTAATGGAGTCCTTTGGCAAGCAATTCAGAGAAGAGCTAATTGTAATCAGCGAGCAGGAGAAGTAGCTCTTTAGCTTTAATCAGCCTCATGGTACCACTTATACCTTCTACTATAAACACTATTATGGTAATTCTATAACAATTCTCATTCATACTTCACTAAGATTGTGATTGTTCTACTTTACACTGCAACGCTCACATCCAGTCGCTCACATATGTATAGCATTATACACATGCCTAAAATACAGAGGCCCAAGTTCTTAGCTGGTCAATAATGGTGTAAACTACTGCTGCCAGGTAAAGCCCATACACTTGCATGAAATCCCTGCCTTTCAAATATTTTTCAGCCATATTTAAATATGTACAAGGCAAGGCACAAAATACTAAGGGATCAGGGTTTACTTTTAAAGAAAGCCTGGGACATGAAATGATGCATTCTGCCAGATCAAACTGGAGCTCTTGAAGACCTAACTCTCCTCCTTTCTCCATTGCTAGCTCACTGGACCTTCTCCGAGCCTTCAGCTCCACACTATGCAGGCCACCCAGGGTAAATGAGGCCAGATAAACTTCAGAACTCATCAACACAGTTTGAGTTAATCCACTAACCCTGCACTGAAGTGGATTAGGAAAAACTCACCCTGCTTACTGCTGAAACTGTGTTGGCATAGCAGACATCTTGTCAGGGTGAATAACATCTGGCACCACAAGGTTTGTGAGGTAAATGTGTCAGGCATAAGAGAAATGAGCCCAAACATAACAACTAGCTCTTCCACTAGGGAGACAGGAGAAGTGATTTGTCACAAAAGGCCTAGGAAACTATTTCATCTAGAAGACAGCAGCATGGAAGGAAAAAAAAGCTAAGACTGGGAGGACATAAAAAAAGAGCAGAGTTGATACCAGAAATTAGAGTGGCAGCATGAGAATATATTTTATAGCTCTTAGTACATGAGAAGACCTGTCAAGCTTCTGCATCAGAGTGCGAATAGATCATGCAGGAGCTAGAATCCATTTCATCAAGACAAAGGGGAAGTTTAATCCCCCTTTCATATCATGTTCTCACTAATTAACTGCTCCCAAGACATTGCCCTGCTAACTTTTTTTCTCGTGTCCCTTCAAAAGTCTTCAGTTCATAAAAAATAAGCTATTAAAAAACCAAAAAGAAGACCAATCTGGCAACTGAGCAGTCAGAATCTCTTTTCTTTACACGTTCTACTTTAAGCAATATACTGTCATTCCAACAGGCAAGAATATTCTCTGAATAGGAGCTAAACCAGCTGAATACCATCATTTAAAAGCTCCATACCATCGCTGACCTGCTGCAGTAAACTATCTACTCAAATAATTTGGGAGTCTTCTATAGTTTGTGCACAGAAGAATGATGGACTAATTGATACAGTCATCATAATCTCTATAGAAACACTTCTCATTGTCTTGAGGGAAACATACCTGAATCTGTAAGAACCTTTATTACTTATATTAAAATTATTCTCTTGGACAATTATCATAGCTGTAGACTTGGGCATTAAGTTGAAACCAAGCTATTAAAAAACCACCCTGAGGTGATTTTTGTAAAACTTTTAATTATTGAGTTAAATAAAACATCAGTTGTCTTTTAATGAAATATGTCACTGCATTCAGCCTTTCCTTTGGGTTTACCAGGTGTGCTCAAATGAACACTTAGAGACAGCTCTGTTATTACAATTTTTACATTTATAGTGCCAGATAAATGCTTGTATTCTAGAGAGAGATAGTAGTCTAAATACGCTTGGACTGCTCAGCAATGCAAATGAATATCATAGGAAAAGAGGCTTTAGGAGAATGAAATAGAAGAAGGTCAGTGTCTGGCTCCCATAGAGCAAAGCTGATAGTCTGTATTGCAAACTCACAGCGTAGCTACAGAAAAAGCCAGGTGCTTTAAGAAGAACGTCAAGTGTTCAGCGTGGGTCACCTAGTAAAACCCCATCCCTGGACCAATTGCAGGGAGGTGCCAGACCTGAAATACTCCCAGACTACAGGAAAGGAATGCCCGGGGCTAGACTATTCCTTTGCCAGGATGCAACTGCTGTTCACATGGCAGCGAGCCCAGGCATACTGAGAATCCCATTATGGCTTTGTTGTGCATCCAGTCCAAGGGAAGGCAAAATGGCCTGGGAATCACATTATGGAACTTCACGAGATTTGCCTTAGATGCTCCCAATCCCTGTCAGGGCACATGTTGACTGCACATGTTCAGGGCACTGACCGCTGTCAGGAACAAAGGCAGCACTGGAGACAGCCCCGGCTTTGTGAAGCAGGAGTGGTCCTCGGCAGGAGGAAGTGCTTCACTGATGTAAAGCATCTTCTCTGTCTTTAACTAGCAGCACAGTGACAGGGTAACGTCTTTGTTATCGGAGTGCTGCAAAGCGTTTTGTGACCACTTAAAGTGAAGGCAACGGGTACCCTGCGGGGGAAGCAATACAGGCTTAGATGATACATGGGCTACTGCTGGACTTGGCCCAAGGCACACTTTGGGGGAAATCAGAGTCATCTCATTGGCCTTCCTGGGATTTGGATAATGCCAGTTTGGCTCCCTGACCACCAGGCACAGTTTGTACTGTTCATGCAGATTATATTGTTACTCTTTACAGCTTGATTAGCTATGCCAAAAAAATTGGAGGCTTGAAGGTTATTCTCTTTAAGAGGAGAAACTGATGGTGGAGTCAGCTTGCATGCAGTTCTCTCTGGCTGAAAGCCCTGTGTTCCTAAACCCAGGTAATATTAAGCAGTGCAAGACATCTTTGGTTTTGGCCAAACATATTAACATTTTTTGAGCAGGACCTTACCTTTGAGTAGAGGCACAGCCTTAGTGTTCTGTTTTGAAAGGCTGCTGTCATTTCTCTTACATACTTCCACAGAGGAATGTCATAGTTTTTTCCATCTTTTTTGAAGGAAGGGTGGCAGCTTAGTCCACTTCCTTCAGTGAATTCATGCCCAGCTCATTTCAGTCTGCCTGTTTCACTGTAGCCATTCCTCACACTGCATGATTTTCTCTTTCTATTGCTTTTTTCATTTGGTATCAAATTTGCTGCACATTTTGTGTATTTTATGCACTATGAAAATCAATAAAACAGATTGAACAATGAAATGTTGATGAATAACAACTGAGAGACTGCAGCTGTTTCATTTTAAGATGCTTTTAATCTCCATTACCATAGCCAACAGCATGCTCTTCAGTGACAACAGTTACCAAGACAGACGTACTGTCCTCATCACTAATGATAAATCACCAAAAAACCTACTCAGCTGCAGCATTGCTGTGAATGATCTGAGTCCATTTGTTGAAGCTCCTACACCAAAATCAAGGAGTCTCTGCGCAGTGTCACTTTCAAACACCCAGATCTTTGGAATCGTTCCACAGAGTGACTGAACCAGTGCAGCCCGGGCTCTTTACATCTTTGCTTATCTGCCTAGGGACACACAGGAAAGTTAAGGCAAACCAGCTCAAGGTGGGAAGTACTGAACATAAATTACAGCATGCTAATCCCTTCCACAGATGCTCTCATTTAGGTGTAAAATGGTTTAAGGTTATTGAAGTTCCATGCCACCGGGATTTATTTACATTTCCTGTAGGAGGCTATGGTTTGATGTTACAAAATGGACAAGCGGTGATACCAACTTAAGAGAAATTTCCTCAGTTACAAAAAGAGCAACAAAAACCCCCAGAAGACCCAAAGCAAAATATGGTCAAAAATATTTTAAACTGATTTTGCCAGCAGATTATTTCACCAGTCTTATTCACAAAGAAGTCACACAAATAGCATGCTAGAAGCTCTCATTTCTGATAAAGTTCATTCTGGAAAAATTTTACATCCATGTTTTACATCCATGTTTTACTTTTAGCAGTTAAGGATAGTCCCATTGTAATCCATTTTGTTCAGTTCTGCCCTACTTATTGGCACAGTAATTGCAAAAGTGATTTCAAATTACTGTCTTAATTAGCAAAGTATGTACATGCATAGTTAAGGCAGAAACAAGAGAATGTGTATTCACAAATTTCCCTCATCATCCTGTACTTCTGCAAATCCTTTAAGTATTTGCACAGTTGCCATGAAGCCTAACTCAGAATTAGTGAATAAGATGAAGTCAGCAGATTCTTCCTGGTTTGTGAGGTGCAATACAAGAAGAATAAAGCTCATCTTACTGAGATTGGTGCATTTGGTCAGTAGGTACCCAGGTCGGGTAAACAGAAAGCACCTGGTATTACAAGTGTCTGCAATCAATCTTCTAGCTCCGAGGCCTATGTGGAGATAGGAAAATTAGGGACAGAAAGGGAAAACTTGGAGCCAGAGCGTGAATGAGTGTGTACGAAGCAGAAGGAAAGAGTGTGAGAGACCAGTTTGAGTTGTAGTACCTGAAATGCCCCTAGAAGCTCCAGGGAATGGGCCAGGATTTGGCAGTCTTAGGAATTAGACCTGAGAGTGATCCCTTGACAAGAGGATGGACTGGAGCTTCTTCCTGCAGTAGGAAAAACCTCATTACCTCTACAAAAATGCAGCAGGAACTACTGAGACGGTACTGCCCAACCAAGTAGGAGACAATGATCTTTATTCTGCACTTTTCTGTGGTTGGACACACTGGATAGATACTGCTGTGGAGGCACCTGGGATAACTCAGAAATATTAATCTCCATTTCTAATGAATGAGTTAATGCAATTCTAGTGCACCTGAAAATGTTTGAAACTCATTAAAAATTTACTTTCACTAAACTTATTCTCTGTTTAGGACTATATCAACGTTAGTCAGTAGCATTCTTTGAATAATAAACTAGTGTCCAGCTCTCTGGCAAAACTCACCTTGATCTGTATTATCATTCAGACTCCACCTGAAAACCTCATTAATTTAAATAAGCAATAGAGACTGAAATAAAATTCTGTTCATGCTTAATTCTCCAATGTGGTTTTGAAAAATCTTTCTTCTTTAGCCAGTCTTATGTTACATGCTGGATGGTCTTTGCTTTGACCACCTCATAAAAAAAGGCTCATAAATACTTTCATGTGTTATTTAAACTAGCAGTACTCCCTGAGGCACCATGCTTTTATTTTTAAAAATCCTTTGTGTATTCCTAAAGCATTTCTAAACCAGTAGCAGAGGTAAATGTGTATTTTAACCCAGGAAAGCCATGTTCTGTCGATATCAGAACACAAATTTTCTTACCCCATGCTGATAAGAATAAAACATTTTTAGCAACTTCCACTTGATTTATGCACTTTGCTCCTAAAAATTATCTATTTCTGACTATAAGTGAAAATAGCTGAAATTATTTTTCTTGACTAGATGCTCTCCAAAACAGAAAATGCACTCCTACTATGCTACAAGCAACACACTGGGAGGCTCTCCCCTTTCTGCTTGGGAATGCTTTGAAAGAAGGAGGGATGTACAAAAGCAGCACATGGGATGGGTGAGAGCTTGCCTGGAGAAGAGTGTGATTAGTAGAGGTGTGGGGGCAGTGACTGTAGGCATGTGGAGCAGGTGGGGAGATGGGAATGCAAAATATCACCTGGCATAAAAGATGTTTTGTTTTCCCCAGTTGATCAGTATGGAGACCAATAGAATTAAGTTCTACTGCAAGCAGAAGAACCTGTACTCACAACATGTGGGCAATAAAAAATATACAGCAATATTGATGGAATATCACATTTTAAAAAAATCAAATGCTAAGTAGGATTTAAACCAAAAAGATTAGAAATTACACAGGCAGAATAGGCATCAGGCAATTGGATAAACCCAGATATTCCAGAAAAGCTAGAATGGTTCTTCCACATTCCAATTCTGCTCCCAATTCATCTTTCAATAGGGAAAGAAAACCCTAAAAAAAAGTATTTTTGGCTCACAGCCCGAGCATATTCTTCCTGGCAATTTATAACCTGTGAGCTTCTTTGTATTATCCTAACTTAGGACTGGAATGACATCATCCAGAGTGAGACAGGTATTGTCATCCCAACCTCCTTGAAAGACCCAGGCTGTACTGCCCACACAAATATATTGACAATAAAACCAAGACAGAGAAGGATTTCTAAACCTTTTCCTTATATTCTGCTTGTGGTGATGTATTGGGTTTACATGGCAGGTTTTGGTAGAGGGGGGGCTACAGGAGTGGCTTCCATGAGAAGCTTCCAGAAGGTTCCCCAGTATCTGGCACAGCCAACGCCAGATTGTTCCAGGATGGATGTGTCACCGACCTGAGCTGAGTCAATCAGAGATGGTGGTAACGCCTCTGCAGTAACATATTTAAAAATAAAGTTATTGTGCAGATGTAATGGTGCTCGGGGAAGAAAGAAGCGAGAACATGTGAGAGAAAGAGCTCTGCAGACACCAAGGTCAGTGCAGAAGGAGGGGGAGGAGGTGCTCCAGTCTCGAGAGCTAAGATTCCTCTGCAGCCCATGGTGCAGACCATGGTAAAGTAGCCGTGCCCCTGCAGCCCATGGAGGTCACTGGGGATGAGATATTCACCTGCAGCCCACACCAGAGCAGCTGGATGGCCAAAAGAAGGCTGTGACCCCATGGGAGGCCCACAGTGGAGCAGGCTCCTGGCTGTGACTTGAAAACCTTTGGAGAGAGGAACCCATGCTGGAGCAAATTTCCTGGTAGGACTTGTGACCCTGTGGAGGACCCACACTGTAGCAGCCTGTTTTTTAAGGACTGCATCCTGCGGAAAAGGACCCACGTTGGAACAGTTAATGGAGGACTGTTGCCTGTGGGATGGACTCACACTGGAGAAGTTCCTGAAGAACTGTCTCCTCTGGGATAGACCCCACTCTGGAGCAGGGGAAGGACTCTCCCTGAGCAGCAGCAGAAACGACGTGTGATGAACCAACCGTGACTCCTGTTCCCCATCTCGAGGAGGCAAAGCCCAGGAAGGAGGGAGGGGTGGGGGGAAGGTTTTTAAGATTTTTTTTCTTCTCATTATCCTGCTCTGATTCTGATTAGTAATAAATTTAATTAATTTCCACAAGTCGTGTCTGTTCTGCCCATGATGGTAATCAGTGAGTGATCTTTCCCTGTTCTTATCTCAACTCATGAACATTTTGTAAAATTTTCTCTCTCTTGTTGTGGAGGGGAGTGATAGAGCACCTTTGGTGGGCACCTGGCATCCAGCTGGGGTCAACCCACCACAGGTGGAATCTCCCTGGACACATGAAGATCAGCTGATACAAGGGATAACCTTTTTGTTCATGGAGTTCATGGCAGTCCCTGTCAGTGCCTGACAGGTCTTTAAAAGTTCACATTTCTTTAATGGATGAATCCCTATTAAAAAATTTTACATTCTTCAGGAGAACTTGCCAAGCACTACTTCTTGCTGAGATGTGTCACTAAGACTCATTTACAACTTCAGCAGTAGCCGACTTGCTAGATACCCTATTTTAGAACAAACGTGACAGAAAAGTGTTCACATATTCTTTTTAACAGTTGTTTAATCAAATACTCATATTGTCAAGACTTCCTTTCATTTATCCTCACAGTTTTTAAAAAAACAGACACTGAGAAAATCAAAATAAACTCCTCCAATCCTTGCCCAGCCATCTCAATTACTGGGTAGTCTATCAGGCCTAAAATTGGAGGAAGAAAAAGAGATTTCTGAAGAGCTGAGAATTCCATTTAATAAGTGAGAGAGAAAAGTGTCATTAGAACTGGTCTAATAACACTGGATTTGAAGAAGATTTTTCTGTAAAACTATTTCTTCCTCTCTCCCTCACACTCAGATCATTCCCTTCAGACAAGAGTAAACCTTTCACAACATCTTTACCATTCAGCTGGCACAGTAGCTCTAGGATTCCATTCCAGTTCAAATGTCATGAAATGTGAAAGGCTGCTGGACTGTAATAATTTGTCACACACCTTGACAGTAGCCAACATGGGAACCATGGTCAGGAGCAGAAGTGGAGTTAGGAGCTTTGCTTGTAGGAAGCTTTCTCCTTCAGGCATGTTACCAAGTTCAGCAAGAGATGAGGACCCTCCCTCCCTGCAGAGCCACCAGCCTTGAATTTAGAGGGGTGGGAGAACAGGAAGTGTCATCTCCATATAATTTTTGTTGTGTGGTGACCAACGATAACCATTTTCCCTACTTCTTATTGCACCCTACACACCACTTGGAAAGCCAGAGGCCGGGCCACTGTGGTACCCTCTAAAGGGACACAAGAATTCAGCAGGAGAAGGAGAAGTTGGACTGTCTCTAAAATATCAGGACATCTGTTTGTCCCACTGGCATCTGCAGGGAGTAAAGAAAATAAAACAATTAAAATAGAAATAAGACTACAAACTAAAATGAACATGTACATACACTAAAATATGAACATCCCTGAGGCCATTTGACCTTTTTGTATGTTGGAGAAATACACAATACCTCACATCTGTAATCTTCCCAGTGTCCCAACACTGGTCTGTGTATGATGTTTTCCTTACAAAGAGGTAAGAGACATCAGATACAGTCAATATGTCACTACCTAGGAAGACATGGGGAAATCAGAGGATACAATCTGCCTGTCCTGGATACTGGAGCTGTACTTGTACTCCTTCCAATACACTGCTGTCAGCTCATAAGATACCAAGTCAAACTGGAAAATGTATTTCCATGATATGCATTGGTTGGAGGACAACAGTTAATAAAGATAAGGGCTTTTTCCTGCTGGCTATATTCATACTTTTCTTTCCTAGGCAGGAAAATGTGTCCAGGGGTTGCGCATGCTGTACAGCTCTGCGCAGGGTTCAGTATTTTAGCTCTAGTGCTGCATGGGCCCAGCCGTCCCTGCAAGAGCAGCATAGGTGTAAGATCCCCAAATCAGAGGAGGGTCATACATGGCTGTGCTGCAGTTGGATCAGCTTGGCTGCTCCTGCCATGCAGCACTGCTTGCTCTCCTTTCCAGGGGATAGGTTAAGCCCCAGCCAAACTATGACATGATATTTCAGCTAACATGCACTCTAAAATGAACCACAGATGCTGGCATGGCATGCAACATGCCCTCTAAGCCAAAGAACATCTCCTAGCCTGGCTGATCCTTTCTCCCAGACTGCTGCCTGTCCTTTAGTTTCTGAGAGACAAGTAATGATTGATGTTTTTTCCATCAGTTGTTTTATTCAGTCTGATTTTTAGCCCAGCCTAGCCTGGCCTAGCCTTTTATTTTTAAAGATCCAGAATGCTTGTTATATACCATGCATCCTCAACTACTCTTAAATGAAGGAATAGTAGAAAGTTTGCAGACTGATGCAGACAACATCTGGCAAGTTTAAATGCTGTGGCAAAGTAGCAGACACCACAAGTTAGGTTTGTGGGCAGAGGTTTTTACCATTATCCTATTTGTTTTTTTGGGTCTTTGGTCTTTTTCAGCAGCTGTCCTGATTAGTGTTACATGGTTCTTCTAGATCTGCTGTCTGTGCTACAGACCTGAAGATCTGGAGAGTCCTGGCAGAACTGAACATCAGTGCTGTGGATAAATAAAATGACATGGTTGCACAGATTCAAATTTTGGCTATGTAGTTTCAAATCATAGCAGCACCTTTCACTTATATTTGTTTGCCTTCTCCTTTGAAGCAAAAAAACCTACAAGCCATTGTAGATTTATAGGAATATATAAGGAATATATGTCAGAGTTGGTTAAAGTCTGACTGTATGGCTCCATAGTTTATTTTTTAATAGGCTGTATCACTAACATCACACTTAATCTATGTTTTGGAGAATCAATGATTAATTTTATTTATAAACTCAATGCAGTTGTTTCTTCCTGGTCTTGTATCTGTACACAGGCTTAAATTTTGCACACTGTTGTTCAGAAGTATTGTAATGAGTTTGAAACAAAGCCTTTCTTCTAGCCATAGACATAAATAGATGATATTTTGTTTATTTTACCCAGGCTGCCTTTGGGAAACACTGAACACAAAGATGAAACAGAAAATTCTTCTTCAAGTTAAGATATAAAATGAGTGAGACATGAGGACCTGACACGTGACTCAGTGGCTTGATTCAAATTTAATTAACAGGAATCCAACCTGTGTAAAAGAGACAATATGCCATGGTAAAAAGCCACAGCTCTGCCATTCCATGTTCTTGCCGCATCACTACAACAACTGTGAACATAGGGAATTACTATTACATAATACCAAAAGACCAAGGGCAGTGGGGCTGAGGAATGGACTTTGCAGATATCTGAAGTAGGGCTGCATATGGAATAGCTTGAATCCAGCTGTGGCAGACCAGGCCCTACATACCTGGTGTTGAGGCTGCTAATGGGTAAGATGGGCACAGACCCATCCACTGCTGCTCTGGTGCTCCATTCACGGTGTCACCTGCCTGATATAACAGAAGTGCAGGTGATGGGTGGCTAAATTGCTAATTTCTGCATAAACATGAATCAAAACAGAGTATCTGATGATGGGTGGGCAGGACACATGGTGGCCCTGGGTCCATTTGGGAACTCCTCATATCCACACTGATTCTGACCACAGCTGATGCTAGAAGTGAAATCCAAGTGACAGGGAGTGAAACACACAGGTTAGAGGTCTGGAGAATGCTTGTTACACGTGTTTCAGCATGTTCATGTGCCAGTTCTGCCACAAAAGTATTGCATCTTACTTTTCTCGCTTAGTTACTCTCTTGCAGATTAAAAGTGATTTCATTTGGTTATTTAGGTGGATTAGTAAACCAAAAGGCTAAAATCCAAATCTCAATCTCTCTACTGAATTGTGGAAATACGGTATTTAACCTCAGACTGCAGCTGTCCCTCATTCTGATTCAAAGTGTGTTTGGAGGGGGTCTACTTTCCATTTCCATTTAGAAAGGAGTGGATTAAATGATTCTTTTCCATTTATGAGAGCCAAAATCTCCCTATACTTCAGGCTTCTGAATGAACAGAATGTCAACCCACAAGTCTAGGGAAGTGTAATTAACAGACTGATTTGAAGGCAGCATTCTTAGCTTATATTCAGATTCATGTTACACAATGAAGCATTTACAATGGTCTATTCTTCTGTTACACAACAATTAGTTCATAATTTCAAATAAGATTTTTATTTCTACAAAATTGTTGGCAATTAGTTTGTCATCTGGATAGTAAAACCATCTGTCCAGAATTATTCTCACCAGGAAACTGAGGGTTTAGAAATCCCATGTACTTCCACACTTTAGAGCGATACCACAAATATTCACCAGAAAGCCACTGTCTAAGAACTAAACCAAGTGCCTTGTGGAACAGACTCCTTTTGCCAGCATGTTTTAAAAATTACTAGAATGGTTTTAGAAACCTGACCAGAGACAACATAACCATTCAAAATCCTGCCAGAGACCTACAAAAGGTTTGATCATCAGTCTATATTTGGTACAGATGAAAGAGTAATTAGAAGCCTGTGGAAAATATTAGTATCCAAACTGTAACTTTTTCTCCACATTTCAGGTGCAGTATTCTCCAT
The DNA here is from genome assembly GCA_013397975.1 of Machaerirhynchus nigripectus. Taxonomy (NCBI): domain Eukaryota; kingdom Metazoa; phylum Chordata; class Aves; order Passeriformes; family Dicruridae; genus Machaerirhynchus; species Machaerirhynchus nigripectus. Next base: position 305,790 of record VZRQ01003281.1, on the reverse strand, counting down.
CTCAGAAGAGAAGGAAATTCATTACATATTATCATAGAAGTATTAAATAGCTTCTGTCTCAGTTGTCAAAGTTTACAACACTGGAGTATCATGGAATATGGAGGAGGACATTGCATGGATTAGGAAGAAGTTAAAATGGCAAGAACAAGGTCATAAAAGATCAGTTCTTCACAGACAAATGTGGGAGAAAATATGTCAAAAAAAAAAAAAGAAAGGAAAAAAGAAGAAGCATGAGATCAGTATCTTCTCTCATCACCCAGTGTCCCGGCTCAGGACTTGGACTGCTCAGCAGGAAGGAGGATAAACACTAAACCACATTTCCAAGCAAAACATGATTCAAGAACCAAATAAAAGTCTCCAGTCAAAGCTCTGGCTTCAGGCTGCCATAGCACTCATCAGGTTTGTCTTGCTCCTATTCTTAATGGAAAAAAAGGGCAAATATTAAGCAAAAAGGCCAGTAAGCTTTAAGGGTCTACTACAGTTACAGGTCTGCACAGATGCCCATAACTTTCATTGAAACCAGTGGGCAATCCAATGTCTGGAATTTTTAATAGTTTTTGTTCAGGTTTTGATGGAAATGTAATCTTTAACTTCAAGGAATTCCAATTCTGCTTATCTGTAAGAAAGAAATGAAAAAAAAATCATTCAGAAACTGGACTTCTCAATTGCCATATAACACAGGCCTGTTGCCTGTGTCAAGCAAGAATCGCCAAAAGCAACAAGGGCACCTTCACTCCCACGAAGGTAATAACATTGCCTCTGTTACCCTCTCGGCACACCCAGCTCCTGGTTTGGTTCCTCTGCAGGGAAATGCCCAAAGACACGCAGCAGAACCCTCAGATCTGCTGGTTCACAAGCTACTGGAGCAGTGGTGAGAGGAATCAGGTGGTATAAGAGCAAGTATTTGAGAAATTCTGGACTAAAAGCTTACAGAAGGGTGAATTTCAGCTGGACTACAGAAATACCAAGAAGAATGTTAATATTCACAAGAACTGACTTCCCCCCCACCCCCGTAACTGTTGTTTAAAAGGGATATTGCAACCTTCCTAATTTTATTTTGCTGAGCTTTCCTTGTCTTCTAGAGAACTAAGTATATAGTTTAGGGTTGTTTTTTGTTCCAACTCTCCTTTAAAAACTTTCTGTTTTAAAACAAACGGGCTTCAGGAAGGCTCTTGCTAGGTATAAATCTGTATGGTTTAAATTGAATTTCAAATTCTCATTTTATAAGAAGGTATCAGGAGCAGTCTGTGAGGATTTACCTGCTGTGTAGTGGAGATATTACTGGGCTGACCCCCTGTGACCCCAGATTAGTGACAAATACCAAATGGCATGTAAGTAGACCTCTGATATCTATGACACAGATGCTCTACTGAATTCTAAGTGAGTCACATATAAATAATGACTGCACAGATAGATTTAGGAGCTGGAACATGAATTTAATGCAAAGTTAATAATCCCTTCTGGAATTATAGCATTTCTTGAGGTAAAGGGGAATGTAATGGTTTTGTTTCTATTCAGTTGCTTGTCTTGGTACTGAGAACTGCACTTGTTTACACTGGAGAGGTGTTTTGCTGATTTTGGCTGGGATAGAATTAATTTTCTTCACAGTAGCTTGTATGGGACTGTGTTTTGGATTTGGGCTGAAAACAGTGTTGGCAATTCAGGGATGTTTTAGTTACGACTAAGCAGTGCTTGCACAGAGTCAAGGCCTTTTCTGATCCTCACCCCACCACACCCCACCAGTGAGCAGCTGGGAGCACGCAAGGAGCTGGGAGGGGACACAGCTGACCCCAGCTGACCACAGGGATACTCCATACCATATGGCATCATGCTCAGCATATAAAGCTGGGGAATGAAGATGGAAGGGGGGGATATTTGGAGTGATGGTGTTTGTCTTCCCAAGTCACCATCACGTGTGATGGAGCCCTGCTTTCCTGGGGATGGCTGAACACGTGCCTACCCATGGGAAATGGTGAACTAAGTCATTGTTCTGCTTTGCTTGTGTGCACAGCTTTGGCTTTACCTATTAAACTGTCTTCATCTCAACCAGTGAGTTTCCTCACTTTCACTCTCCCAATTCTCTCCCCCACCCAAATGTGAGGGGAGTGAGTGAGTGGCTGCATGGGGCTTAGTGACCAGCTGGACTGAAACCACAAGAGGAAGGAAAACAGGTATTCAGTCCACCCAGTGTATTTTTCTGAGGAGAGCTAAGGGCATCACTGGATTTGTCAGTGTGAACACATGCCTCAGAGGCAGGAACCCTGATTTATGTGCCAGCTCCCAGGACTTGCTGTACTTTGCATTAAGCAGCTATCGAGAGGCAATGTGGTTTTGCTCTGCAAACATCATCCTTGTGTGCTTCACTGAGAGCTTGCGCATTTGCACTTCTCTTTTCTTCCGCTCCCACGGAACTCCTCTGGCTCTCCGAGAGCATTAGGAGCAGGCAGCCTCCCACATAGCTCTGGATAGGGTTGAAAACAGACTTGGCTTAAAGTCACCTGTACCCTGTGCAAGTGGTCACTAATCACTAAGCTTCTGCAGAGAGGGTGAATAGTGGGAGCCACACAGGACACGGGCACCTCCTGCCATGTTCCTCCGCATGGGCAGCCTCCAGTCCTGCACAGGAAAGGGATTCCAGCCATCAGTCAGGGGGCAAGATGTGGTGCCTAAGCTCCTGGTAAGGGCAGGATTTTGTGCATACCTCTGGTGCCAGTAGCTGGCTTCAGCAGCTCCTCACTGAGGCTCCCAGCTCTCTCCATGGAGAGCATGCATGACCAGCTGAAGCCCTGGATGTCCTGCTGGTGGCCAGCCACAGTGACACTTAGCTTTGCTGAGCTTGAGTCCTAAAAACATGCCTGGGTTATTCTGTGGTAGAGCCAAGGAATTAATTTGCCTTCCTAAACATAATTTTCTCCATTCTGGACAAGTCAGCAATCTTCCTCACTCCTTGCTTTGCTTTATATTCTCCTAGATTTATTATCCTACATTTTCCAAATCAATTTATATTTTGTCTTTTTCTTTCTAACTGCTTTTCTTCTCTGCATTATATCGTCCATCACTGCAGTCTCAGCTACTAGGCTTAATGCAATATCTAGATCTCACTTCACTTCCATGTCAAATTTGACATGACTTGGCATTGAAGACAATGAAGCAGCCTGGGGCTTCCTTTGCAAATGATTCAACTCCCACTTTAGAAAACAATGCACCTGTGCATGAGACTGGAAATAGCACAGTGTCAAAGGCCAGCCCTTCAAGAAGCAGTAGAGAGCAGTCCATGCAAAACATTTCAAAGTGAGGGTGAGAAACAAAACCCAAGCCACAAATACCTCTTCCCACCAAAAACACTTCCAGCGCTGGTGAAGTGATGGGAAGGGCAGATTGCTGATAACATACTTGTGCCTATATCTGACTTCCATGTTAGATGGCAACGTCACGTGGCTTCCATGAGAGCTGGCATATCTGTGTTTTCCTTTAGATCAATCCAAGTATTTTGTTTTTCTTCTGCTGCTATTCTAACACCATTAGCAGGAACAAACAGCCACTTAAAAAACAGAAATGGCAATATAGAATGTTAGTAAAAAACAACTAAAAAAATCCCCTGGTGTATCAGAACATAGAAGTTTATTTATACTCACACAAACTGAAATGCTGACAGCTACAAAGATGGATGATTTGAGCAATCAAATGTAAGAGCTTTATTTATCTTTCCTATCTGTGCTGGAGAATGAGAGTAAGGGGCATTTTCTATTGCAAACCATTTGCTTAAAGTCACTTAGGCAACAGGTTCAATGATACACCGTTTTAATTTTGCTGTCATAACAAAGCTTGGCAACAAATATGTCTTATCTATATTTGTATATCTAGCCATATATGTATATAAATATATATATATGTATGTATATGTGTATATATATGAATATATATATTACAGGGAAGTTCACACAGTTAATAGGCTGTGGAGGGAATTCAGGACATGTACCCCAGAGATTTCCATCTTTGCTGTGTCCTTTCTGGCACATGAAGGTGCATCCCAGCTGTACAGAAGTAATGGGGACAGGGCAAGAGTTTCAGGAAGAGCCAGAGGAGGCATGGCAACCAGCCTCCCCTTGATTTACCCCATCATCCCCTGAGGCCCATACTGAGTTATGTGCTGTTGTCCACCAACACTGGCCAAGCTGCCATCCACACCATGAAGTTGGTGGGATAGGGTAGCCAAGAGACTGTGGGACCTCTCACCATTCCCTTGTCCCATTACATTCCTGGGCACAATGCTGGGCAGCTGCTAAGAGGCCATCTCGGAATACTGGGTGCTCCACTCAGTGACCCTCCCCGGTTTCCTACCAACTCTCTTTGCAGCTGCAGCCTTGTAACCCTCAAACCTCTTCCCTATTTTTCTTTTTCCCACCTGGGAGATGTCTGTTTTCCCTGGGATTTTCCCATTTTCTTCTAGCCCCTTGCCTGTACAAGAGAGATGGACAGTTTTGGTAGAGACAGTCCCTGGCTAAACAGAGAATGACAAAAGTGGCAGCTGTGCAGCCTTGCCATTGACAAAGAACAGGAAGATTGGGACAGGCCTGTGCCTCTCCCTTGGCATATGACACAAAGAAACGTGTCTCTTGATATCCGTCCTCTACTCATGTTGCAGGGCAGAATTCAACACTGACAGAAGCAGAAAACTGAAGGAAAAGGCAAAAAAGAATTTCTAACAATATTTTATTGGCTTGCATTGCAAGCATTTTTGAGACAAAGGTACCACTCACTGAGCATGCATTCCAGTCATGAAAGACATAAATAATAATAATTACTATTTTTAATTGCACTTTCTTGGCCCTACCTCAAAGTTACATCTGTGTTATTCTTAGAATGAAAACCATTACAGCTGAACATTTTTATCAAGTGAGCATCTAAGAAATGGATACACCAAGCAGTGCTGACATGTTTCAAAAAGTGGACCCCAAGTTTATGAGCTGCCTACACGATCTCCTTCAGTCTACAGGACTCCTTGCTTTCTTACAAGATTTTGATTTAAGAAGGGTCTTCATATGATGCTCCTTAAAAAATAATTATTTTTCTGAGTATTGAGATGCTCAGAAAGAAAGACACTGACTTCAGGGGGGATTTTAGTGCTTATTTCATTGGACTAATTTCCAGCATCTTTGGTGCTGTGCTGAAAACATATAAACATAATTCAACTCTGAGCATGCAGCTTCAATGATGGTGCCAAGTATGCAGAAGCAGGTCCTTACCTGGTTTTCGTTTTGCTTGTATTTGTTAACTCTCACTAGAGCAGAAAGTGCAGAAAGTGAGCGTGTGTGCTAACCAGCTGGCAGTCAAGGAGAGAGATCTTCACCAGGACATGTGTGTATAACAAAGCATCTGCCATAAAATGCTGGTCACTGCCACTCTTCCCAGTTTAAAGGGCAGTCCTGCTTGGAAAAGTTAAACACCAGTCCTGAATTCCCAGATGTTCAGGCCTGTAGAACCTCAGAGCATGGGAGAATTCTAGTAGCTGAGTGAGGTGTCTGAATGCTGGACTCATCCGTTCAGCACATGGATTGCTTTGGATGACAGAGGCACCACGGCACCTGCAGGTCAGGCGTTTGCTTCTGTGAGTCACCTAGAGACACATTTCCAGGACACCAAGGCCTTACTCTGCACTGACCGTCTCTAGCTGCTGCTGCTGCTAAGAAAAACCACTGCTGCCCATCTAACTGATCCTTCTGTAAACTAGATGCAAGTATTCCTTAAGCTATTTAACATGTCAGCTGGGCACAAGAAGGTGAACAAATTCTCTCTCTTGGGACAGCAAAGAGATGAGAGATGTCTCCTCACTCCCGACCCAGAGGGTAGAACTATCACAGACTTGCATACACGATAATTGTTTAATAGGTTCACAAATCAATTTTATTAATTTAAAACAAAATTAATGAAGAAAAATTCTGTACACGATTGTGGACACAACACACTTTTTGTACAATAAGGCCCAGATAAACTTTGTTATTTTTTTCAGTCAGCAAGTGACTAAAAATTGAAAAGAGCCAAGGAAAAAAAAAGAAAAAAAGACAACCAATCCCCCCCCCATCACTGTCTACTTTGTTTGAGGAATAAAAAGGCTAATTATAGTCTCAATTCTAAAAACTACCCTTGATGTGCTTCATGTACGTATGTGAGTACTGCACGAGTGGCAGCACTCATACTGGGTAAAGTAAAGCACATGTGCAAGTCTTGGTAAGATCAAAACCTCTCTGTTGGTACTAAAGCAATCCACAAACATTTTATTCTAGCAGCAATATGATTCCTCCAATAGAGAAGGGTGTTGATTTGTAGCTACATTGGTGCTCTGTAGCTCTGCAGGTAGCTGTTTCGAGGCTGGTGGTTTTTTAATAAAGCAAAAGAAGAAAAGCTGGAAAATGAACCAACGAAGGTGAGGCTTATTTTTAATAAGATATTTAACTGGGCAAACGGAATTGGTACAATTCAAGCCAAAAAGTCAGACTAACAGTTTATTTAACCAAGTAGCTCACAGCCTTCAAGATCAGAAAAGTCACAAGTCACAGAAAGACACAATCTAGGTTTGTCCTTTGAGTGAGTACAGACAAAAGCAAATTTTAACTCCTTGGTGATAACCATTTCAGCATTTCCATTGCCGGCAATGGATGTTATATCTTAGGAAAATCTGACTCCTGGTGGAAGAGGATTAAAAAACTTAAATGTATATGAGGATTCTTGTTTAATTTCTCCAAAATAGTCTCATTTCTAACTTCTAAAAATATTAGTGGTATTCACTAATTAGTGATAGTTTCCTTCATTTTTGGATGAGACAAAAGCTATTCAGTACCAAGGTTCCAGTTTAAGTTACATCTTTAAAAATATTTGTGTTCTTTCTCTATTTCTTTATGGAATGACTCTCCTAATTAAGTTTTTAATACTCTAAAAGAAAGGGTTAATATGTTAACTTTAAAAGAGGAAACAAAAAGACAATAAAGGCCTCCTCTTCACTTGTATTTTATCTGTATTTGCTTTGACCAGGGGGGACACACAAAATCAATCTTTTAATAATCAGAGTGGGTGAGAGAAGAAAATGGCAGAGAAACAGCTGAGAACAAAACTCAATTCCTATTGACACTTGACATCCATGCTTTTGGTCTTGACAAATTTATCTAAAAAAAATCCATTATCTACATATTTATATCCAACACATTGATAAGGCACTGCACAAGTTTGTGCACACGTGGCCTCATTCTTCACCAACAAGGCATTACTATCTTTCAATAGCATTTACCTTAACAATATGTAAAAGAATCATTCATTATTACAAATTTACACAAAAAATTCTTCCTGTACATGATTGTCTCAGTGATGTACCTATTCGTTTAAATTAGACATATTTTAAACTATTCTGTAATGTGCTAAAATCAAAAGTAGTTGCTGTACCATAAGGCAAAGGCTTATAATAGCCTTTAATCCTATTATACATATCCTCAGTTATATGATGTCAAAATATAGTCTGTTCATAAATAAGTAAAGATGTACAGAGTACCCTGGGTATGAGAAACCAAAAAGTAAACCTTCTTTATAAGAAAATTACTCCACTGGTATTTTGTAAAATCTCAGTCTTCATTGTGCAATCAAGTTTGCTGTGTTGAAGAAACGGTGTGTGTCACATTGAAGAGGCTAAAAACTAAAAAGCATTTGCAGTCCTTTTTCTTTTCTTCACAGTATATAACCTCTTACTTCCTTTTCTTTTTCTTTTTCTTTTTTTTTTTTAAATTTTCTTTTTCCTTCTCTATTTCTTTCTGGTAGCAAACATGGTAAAGATGAGTTGTTCAAACACTCGCATGGCTTATTTTCGTTGGACTCGCAGTACCAGAGCCAACAGCTGTTCTGAAGAAAAAGACATGCTCCTCCGTTTACTGAAAGGGCAAGGGTTAAGACCAATTGCAGCTGTACGTCAACATGTTGAAATCACAAAGTTCTGTAGTCCAATGCTGACACAAGACACAGGCATCTCATCCATGGGCAGAAGGAGGCTCTGAGGTTTGAAAGTGCTGCTAAGCTGCTACAAGTACTCCAGTTCCAAGGCATGGTGAAGGGCCATAAGGTCAGAGTGGCTCGAGATCCTCCAAAATGGCATAGCATGCTGTGAACAGCACAGACAACATGTAAAAATAACCCCCAGCATTCTGGTATTTAGACCCACCCTTTGTCTTTCACAGGGATAAGAGAGAACACTTGGGGGAATGAAAAAGAGCTCTTAAAACCTTGAGTCCTTCGTGTTTACGTCTGGTTTCTCTGACCCACCCCCTAAGCATAAATTCTCAATAAAAGCAAATCTATTTACAATAGGAACTACAGCAAACACATCAGGAGATCATAAGGAAGGGAGGGACTTCTAATCTCTTTATATGAAAAACAGATCTTGGAACATTGCAGAAGAAAATACTACTTCTGGAAAAAAATAAGACAAATAACATACACACAAAGCATGTGGGTAGTTTGAGGAAGGGAAGAGAAAGAAAGTAAAGAAAGTGAATGTTGTTTACTACCAAAATGTATTTGCTCCTTGTAAAACTACTCCTGGCAGATGAGTTAAAAACAGAAATGGTGATTCAGAATAACTTATGTGCTGCTCACATCACTTTGAAAAGAATTTTATCCCAGTGGCTTGTGTAACATTGGTCATTGCTAACACTGATCTTAAAACATCTTTTCCATATGAGACATTAAAATAAATACATATTTTTTCCTATTAGTTGTAATAAAATCTGTCTGGAGCACAAATACTTTTGCAAAGAACCTGAATAAACCAAAAACACAAATCCCAGGAAAGAGCACAGATTACCTCATTCATGAAGGGTAAAAATCTGATTAAGAACTATCTTTATACTTGAAACTAGTGATTATAATGTCAACAAGAAATTTTGTGTAAATTAAAAAAAAAAACCAAAAACCCATCAGCTTTTGTGAGGAAATTATTCTATAAGTCCCATTGGAAAATAGTTTCAATTCAATAGTATTCTGGAGGCTAACATGACTGTGTTCACCTTTTCATTGGGTCAGTTTGTGTCCTGGCATCTTTAGGAGGCAAACCACAAGCAATTTATTATCACATTAGCTTCTAAGTTCCCCAAGCATTTTATCTATGACATCTCAAAGAGGCTTTCATCATCCTGCTTCAGCAGCTCCTGAGTAAAGTCCTAATTCCAGTGAAATCAGTGGCAAAACTCCATCTCCTCTGTTGCTTTTATTCTGATCTCCTTTTTCCATTCTGGTCTTCTCAAATTTTAAGTTAGAGAAAAATTTTGAAAACAATGTTAAATTCACTGTTTCCAGCTGCATGGTTACTGTAATTTTGATACCTCTCTCAGAAGGCAAAACACTTCAGCACAGAGCCTATCACATCTTCTTTGATATGACACTCCTGATCTGAATGAAGATGCAATATGGATGCATCAACACGAGCTCACATTCAGAGTATGTCTAGCTTCTAGAGCAAAGGAATTTCTTCAGGAAGAAAACAAAATTACCCCTGAGAAAACACCATTGTAACAGTTTCTGTTCTGCTTTGCTTTGCTCTAGGGTGTTACAAGGCCTTGAGAAACAGCTATCTGAATCTCAGCTTGAAGATAAATTCACGAATGATGGCTGACAATGGAGAGAACAAACCAAACAAAATTCAGAGACAGTTGAGGTGGTTTTGGAAAAAAATGCTTATGATATTTCCAAAACACTTTTATAGATAGATCCTTTGCTTAAGAAGATAATGTTAAACACTACAACACCTTTTTTCCCCTACATCTTTAATCTGGACTTCCACTGTACTGTCTCTATGCTCCACCAGCAACAGAAAGCAGATGCACTTAGCTCACTCTGATGCCATGATGATTTTTTGCTTTT